>JAUCBL010000305.1:0-108249 GCA_033807585.1 Hydrophis major
GAAAACGCGTGATGCCGGGGTCAGAACAACTGGTGCCTGGGGAGGCAAATTTTTTTTGATCCCAAATGCAAAAACGGATGCCAGGACGAAATGCAGGGTCGAATTCCGAACTTAAAAATGGTATTGCTTGCTGTTTTTAAAAATCAAGCATTTTGGTGCCTGAAGAAGAAAACGCGTGATGCCGGGGTCAGAAAAACTGGTGCCTGGGGAGGCAAATTTTTTTTGATCCCAAATGCAAAAACGGATGCCAGGACGAAATTCGGGGTCGAATTCCAATCTTAAAAATGGTATTGCTTGCTGTTTTTAAAAATCAAGCTTTTTGGTGCCTGAAGAAGAAAACGCGTGATGCCGGGGTCAGAAAAAATGATGCCTGGGTAGGCAAAAATTTTTTGATCCCAAAGGCAAAAACGGATGCCAGGACGAAATTCGGGGTAGAATTCCAAACTTAAAAATGGTATTGCTTGCTGTTTTTAAAAATCAAGCTTTTTGGTGCCTGAAGAAGAAAACGCGTGATGCCAGGGTCAGAAAAACTGGTGCCTCGGGAGCCAAAATTTTTTTGATCCCAAATGCAAAAACGGATGCCAGGACGAAATTCGGGGTTGAATTCCAAACTTAAAGATGATATTGCTTGCTTTTTTAAAAAATCAAGATTTTTTGTGCCTGAAGGAGAAAATGCGTGATGCCGGGGTCAGAAAAACTGGTCCCTGGGGAGGCAAATTTTTTTTGATCCCAAATGCAAAAACGGATGCCAGGATGAAATGCAGGGTCGAATTCCAAACTTAAAAATGGTATTGCTTGCTGTTTTTAAAAATCAAGCATTTTGGTGCCTGAAGAAGAAAACGCGTGATGCCGGGGTTTAGAAAAACTGGTGCCTCGGGAGGCAAAAATTTTTTTGATCCCAAATGCAAAAAACGGATGCCAGGACGAAATGCAGGGTCGAATTCCAAACTTAAAAATGGTATTGCTTGCTGCTGTTTTTAAAAATCAAGCTTTTTGGTGCCTGAAGAAGAAAACACGTGATGCCGGGGTCAGAAAAACTGGTGCCTGGGGAGGCAAATTTTTTTTGATCCCAAATGCAAAAACGGAATGCCTGGATGAAATGCAGGGTCGAATTCCGAACTTAAAAATGGTATTGCTTGCTGTTTTTAAAAATCAAGCATTTTGGTGCCTGAAGAAGAAAACGCGTGATGCCGGGGTCAGAAAAACTGGTTCCTGGGGAGGCAAATTTTTTTTGATCCCAAATGCAAAAACGGATGCCAGGACGAAATTCCGGATCGAATTCCAAACTTAAAAATGGTATTGCTTGCTGTTTTTAAAAATCAAGCTTTTAGGTGCCTGAAGAAGAAAACACGTGATGCCGGGGTCAGAAAAACTGGTGCCTGGGGAGGTAAAATTTTTTTGATCCCAAATGCAAAAACGGATGCCAGGACGAAATTCGGGGTCGAATTCCAATCTTAAAAATGGTATTGCTTGCTGTTTTTAAAAATCAAGCTTTTTGGTGCCTGAAGAAGAAAACGCGTGATGCCGGGGTCAGAAAAAATGATGCCTGGGTAGGCAAAATTTTTTTGATCCCAAAGGCAAAAACGGATGCCAGGATGAGATTCAGGGTAGAATTCCAAACTTAAAAATGGTATTGCTTGCTGTTTTTAAAAATCAAGCTTTTTGGTGCCTGAAGAAGAAAACGCGTGATGCCGGGGTCAGAAAAACTGGTGCCTGGGGAGGTAAAATTTTTTTGATCCCAAATGCAAAAACGGATGCCAGGACGAAATTCGGGGTCGAATTCCAATCTTAAAAATGGTATTGCTTGCTGTTTTTAAAAATCAAGCTTTTTGGTGCCTGAAGAAGAAAACGCGTGATGCCGGGGTTAGAAAAAATGATGCCTGGGTACGCAAAGTTTTTTGATCCCAAAGGCAAAAACGGATGCCAGGATGAGATTCAGGGTCGAATTCCGAACTTAAAAATGGTATTGCTTGCTGTTTTTAAAAATCAAGCTTTTTGGTGCCTGAAGAAGAAAACGCGTGATGCCGGGGTCAGAAAAACGTGCCTGGGGAGGCAAATTTTTTTTGATCCCGAATGCAAAAACGGATGCCAGGACGAAATGCAGGGTCGAATTCCAAACTTAAAAATGGTATTGCTTGCTGTTTTTAAAAATCAAGCATTTTGGTGCCTGAAGAAGAAAACGCGTGATGCCGGGGTCAGAAAAACAGGTGCCTGGGGAGGCAAATTTTTTTTGATCCCAAATGCAAAAACGGATGCCAGGACGAAATTCTGGGTCGAATTCCAAACTTAAAAATCGTATTGCTTGCTGTTTTTAAAAATCAAGCTTTTTGGTGCCTGAAGAAGAAAACGCGTGATGCCGGGGTCAGAAAAACGTGCCTCGAGAGGCAAAATTTTTTTGATCCCAAATGCAAAAACGGATGCCAGGACGAAATTCGGGGTTGAATTCCAAACTTAAAAATGATATTGCTTGCTTTTTTAAAAAATCAAGATTTTTTGTGCCTGAAGAAGAAAATGCATGATGCCGGGGTCAGAAAAACTGGTGCCTGGGGAGGCAAATTTTTTTTGATCCCAAATGCAAAAACGGATGCCAGGACGAAATTAGGGGTCGAATTCCAATCTTAAAAATGGTATTGCTTGCTGTTTTTAAAAATCAAGCTTTTTGGTGCCTAAAGAAGAAAAGGCGTGATGCCGGGGTCAGAAAAAATGATGCCTGGGTAGGCAAAATTTTTTTGATCCCAAATGCAAAAACGGATGCCAGGACGAAATGCAGGGTCGAATTCCAAACTTAAAAATGGTATTGCTTGCTGTTTTTAAAAATCAAGCATTTTGGTGCCTGAAGAAAAAAACGCGTGATGCCGGGGTCAGAAAAATTGGTGCCTGGGGAGGCAAATTTTTTTTGATCCCAAATGCAAAAACGGATGCCAGGATGAAATTCCGGGTCGAATTCCAAACTTAAAAATGGTATTGCTTGCTGTTTTTAAAAATCAAGCTTTTTGGTGCCTGAAGAAGAAAACACGTGATGCCGGGTTCAGAAAAACTGGTGCCTGGGGAGGTAAAATTTTTTTGATCCCAAATGCAAAAACGGATGCCAGGACGAAATTCGGGGTCGAATTCCAATCTTAAAAATGGTATTGCTTGCTGTTTTTAAAAATCAAGCTTTTTGGTGCCTGAAGAAGAAAACGCGTGATGCCGGGGTCAGAAAAACTGGTGCCTCGGGAGGCAAAATTTTTTTGATCCCAAATGCAAAAACGGATGCCAGGACGAAATGCAGGGTCGAATTCCAAACTTAAAAATGGTATTGCTTGCTGTTTTTAAAAGTCAAGCTTTTTGGTGCCTGAAGAAGAAAACACGTGATGCCGGGGTCAGAAAAACTGGTGCCTGGGTAGGCAAAATTTTTTTGATCCCAAAGGCAAAAACGGATGCCAGGATGAGATTTAGGGTAGAATTCCAAACTTAAAAATGGTATTGCTTGCTGTTTTTAAAAATCAAGCTTTTTGGTGCCTGAAGAAGAAAACGCGTGATGCCGGGGTCAGAAAAACTGGTGCCTGGGGAGGTAAAATTTTTTTGATCCCAAATGCAAAAACGGATGCCAGGATGAAATTCCAGGTCGAATTCCAATCTTAAAAATGGTATTGCTTGCTGTTTTTAAAAATCAAGCTTTTTGGTGCCTGAAGAAGAAAACGCGTGATGCCGGGGTCAGAAAAAATGATACCTGGGTACGCAAAGTTTTTTGATCCCAAAGGCAAAAACGGATGCCAGGATGAGATTCAGGGTCGAATTCCAAACTTAAAAATGGTATTGCTTGCTGTTTTTAAAAATCAAGCATTTTGGTGCCTGAAGAAGAAAACGCGTGATGCCGGGGTCAGAAAAACGTGCCTCGAGAGGCAAAATTTTTTTGATCCCAAATGCAAAAACGGATGCCAGGACGAAATTCGGGGTTGAATTCCAAACTTAAAAATGATATTGCTTGCTTTTTTAAAAAATCAAGATTTTTTGTGCCTGAAGAAGAAAATGCATGATGCCGGGGTCAGAAAAACTGGTGCCTGGGGAGGCAAATTTTTTTTGATCCCAAATGCAAAAACGGATGCCAGGACGAAATTAGGAGTCGAATTCCAATCTTAAAAATGGTATTGCTTGCTGTTTTTCAAAATCAAGCTTTTTGGTGCCTGAAGAAGAAAACTCGTGATGCCGGGGTCAGAAAAACTGGTGCCTGGGGAGGCAAAATTTTTTTGATCCCAAATGCAAAAACGGATGCCAGGACGAAATGCAGGGTCGAATTCCGAACTTAAAAATGGTATTGCTTGCTGTTTTTAAAAATCAAGCATTTTGGTGCCTGAAGAAGAAAACGCGTGATGCCGGGGTCAGAAAAACTGGTTCCTGGGGAGGCAAATTTTTTTTGATCCCAAATGCAAAAACGGATGCCAGGACGAAATTCCGGGTCGAATTCCAAACTTAAAAATGGTATTGCTTGCTGTTTTTCAAAATCAAGCTTTTTGGTGCCTGAAGAAGAAAACGCGTGATGCCGGGGTCAGAAAAACTGGTGCCTGGGGAGGCAAAATTTTTTTGATCCCAAATGCAAAAACGGATGCCAGGACGAAATTCGGGGTTGAATTCCAAACTTAAAAATGATATTGCTTGCTTTTTTAAAAAATCAAGATTTTTTGTGCCTGAAGAAGAAAATGCGTGATGCCGGGGAAAGAAAAACTGGTGCCTGGGGAGGCAAAATTTTTTTGATCCCAAATGCAAAAACGGATGCCAGGACGAAATTCGGGGTCGAATTCCAATCTTAAAAATGGTATTGCTTGCTGTTTTTAAAAATCAAGCTTTTTGGTGCCTGAAGAAGAAAACGCGTGATGCCGGGGTCAGAAAAAATGATGCCTGGGTAGGCAAAAATTTTTTGATCCCAAAGGCAAAAACGGATGCCAGGACGAAATTCGGGGGTGGAATTCCAAACTTAAAAATGGTATTGCTTGCTGTTTTTAAAAATCAAGCTTTTTGGTGCCTGAAGAAGAAAACGCGTGATGCCAGGGTCAGAAAAACTGGTGCCTCGGGAGCCAAAATTTTTTTGATCCCAAATGCAAAAATGGATGCCAGGACGAAATTCGGGGTTGAATTCCAAACTTAAAGATGATATTGCTTGCTTTTTTAAAAAATCAAGATTTTTTGTGCCTGAAGAAGAAAACGCGTGATGCCGGGGTCAGAAAAACTGGTGCCTCGGGAGGCAAAATTTTTTTGATCCCAAATGCAAAAACGGATGCCAGGACGAAATGCAGGGTCGAATTCCAAACTTAAAAATGGTATTGCTTGCTGTTTTTAAAAATCAAGCTTTTTGGTGCCTGAAGAAGAAAACGCGTGATGCCGGGGTCAGAAAAACGTGCCTGGGGAGGCAAATTTTTTTTGATCCCAAATGCAAAAACGGATGCCAGGACGAAATGCAGGGTCGAATTCCGAACTTAAAAATGGTATTGCTTGCTGTTTTTAAAAATCAAGCATTTTGGTGCCTGAAGAAGAAAACTCGTGATGCCGGGGTCAGAAAAACTGGTGCCTGGGGAGGCAAATTTTTTTTGATCCCAAATGCAAAAATGGATGCCAGGACGAAATTCCGGGTCGAATTCCAAACTTAAAAATGGTATTGCTTGCTGTTTTTCAAAATCAAGCTTTTTGGTGCCTGAAGAAGAAAACGCGTGATGCCGGGGTCAGAAAAACTGGTGCCTGGGGAGGCAAAATTTTTTTGATCCCAAATGCAAAAACGGATGCCAGGACGAAATTCGGGGTTGAATTCCAAACTTAAAAATGATATTGCTTGCTTTTTTAAAAAATCAAGATTTTTTGTGCCTGAAGAAGAAAATGCGTGATGCCGGGGAAAGAAAAACTGGTGCCTGGGGAGGCAAAATTTTTTTGATCCCAAATGCAAAAACGGATGCCAGGACGAAATTCGGGGTCGAATTCCAATCTTAAAAATGGTATTGCTTGCTGTTTTTAAAAATCAAGCTTTTTGGTGCCTAAAGAAGAAAACGCGTGATGCCGGGGTCAGAAAAAATGATGCCTGGGTAGGCAAAAATTTTTTGATCCCAAATGCAAAAACGGATGCCAGGACGAAATGCAGGGTCGAATTCCAAACTTAAAAATGGTATTGCTTGCTGTTTTTAAAAATCAAGCATTTTGGTGCCTGAAGAAAAAAACGCGTGATGCCGGGGTCAGAAAAATTGGTGCCTGGGGAGGCAAATTTTTTTTGATCCCAAATGCAAAAACGGATGCCAGGATGAAATTCCGGGTCGAATTCCAAACTTAAAAATGGTATTGCTTGCTGTTTTTAAAAATCAAGCTTTTTGGTGCCTGAAGAAGAAAACACGGGATGCCGGGTTCAGAAAAACTGGTGCCTGGGGAGGTAAAATTTTTTTGATCCCAAATGCAAAAACGGATGCCAGGACGAAATTCGGGGTCGAATTCCAATCTTAAAAATGGTATTGCTTGCTGTTTTTAAAAATCAAGCTTTTTGGTGCCTGAAGAAGAAAACGCGTGATGCCGGGGTCAGAAAAACTGGTGCCTCGGGAGCCAAAATTTTTTTGATCCCAAATGCAAAAACGGATGCCAGGACGAAATTCGGAGTTGAATTCCAAACTTAAAAATGATATTGCTTGCTTTTTTAAAAAATCAAGATTTTTTGTGGCTGAAGAAGAAAACGCGTGATGCTGGGGTCAGAACAACTGGTGCCTGGGGAGGCAAATTTTTTTTGATCCCAAATGCAAAAACGGATGCCAGGACGAAATGCAGGGTCGAATTCCGAACTTAAAAATGGTATTGCTTGCTGTTTTTAAAAATCAAGCATTTTGGTGCCTGAAGAAGAAAACGCGTGATGCCGGGGTCAGAAAAACTGGTGCCTGGGGAGGCAAAATTTTTTTGATCCCAAATGCAAAAACGGATGCCAGGACGAAATTCCGGGTCGAATTCCAAACTTAAAAATGGTATTGCTTGCTGTTTTTCAAAATCAAGCTTTTTGGTGCCTGAAGAAGAAAACGCGTGATGCCGGGGTCAGAAAAACTGGTGCCTGGGGAGGCAAAATTTTTTTGATCCCAAATGCAAAAACGGATGCCAGGACGAAATTCGGGGTTGAATTCCAAACTTAAAAATGGTATTGCTTGCTGTTTTTAAAAATCCAGCTTTTTGGTGCCTAAAGAAGAAAACGCGTGATGCCGGGGTCAGAAAAAATGATGCCTGGGTAGGCAAAATTTTTTTGATCCCAAATGCAAAAACGGATGCCAGGACGAAATGCAGGGTCGAATTCCAAACTTAAAAATGGTATTGCTTGCTGTTTTTAAAAATCAAGCATTTTGGTGCCTGAAGAAAAAAACGCGTGATGCCGGGGTCAGAAAAATTGGTGCCTGGGGAGGCAAATTTATTTTGATCCCAAATGCAAAAACGGATGCCAGGACGAAATTCGGGGTCGAATTCCAAACTTAAAAATGGTATTGCTTGCTGTTTTTAAAAATCAAGCTTTTTGGTGCCTGAAGAAGAAAACGCGTGATGCCGGGGTCAGAAAAACTGGTGCCTCGGGAGCCAAAATTTTTTTGATCCCAAATGCAAAAACGGATGCCAGGACGAAATTCGGAGTTGAATTCCAAACTTAAAAATGATATTGCTTGCTTTTTTAAAAAATCAAGATTTTTTGTGCCTGAAGAAGAAAACGCGTGATGCCGGGGTCAGAACAACTGGTGCCTGGGGAGGCAAATTTTTTTTGATCCCAAATGCAAAAACGGATGCCAGGACGAAATGCAGGGTCGAATTCCGAACTTAAAAATGGTATTGCTTGCTGTTTTTAAAAATCAAGCATTTTGGTGCCTGAAGAAGAAAACGCGTGATGCCGGGGTCAGAAAAACTGGTGCCTGGGGAGGCAAATTTTTTTTGATCCCAAATGCAAAAACGGATGCCAGGACGAAATTCGGGGTCGAATTCCAATCTTAAAAAAGGTATTGCTTGCTGTTTTTAAAAATCAAGCTTTTTGGTGCCTGAAGAAGAAAACGCGTGATGCCGGGGTCAGAAAAAATGATGCCTGGGTAG
The DNA here is from genome assembly GCA_033807585.1 of Hydrophis major. NCBI lineage: Eukaryota > Metazoa > Chordata > Lepidosauria > Squamata > Elapidae > Hydrophis > Hydrophis major. The sequence continues at coordinate 8,059 of JAUCBL010000305.1, forward strand.
GCAAAAATTTTTTGATCCCAAAGGCAAAAACGGATGCCAGGACGAAATTCGGGGTAGAATTCCAAACTTAAAAATGGTATTGCTTGCTGTTTTTAAAAATCAAGCTTTTTGGTGCCTGAAGAAGAAAACGCGTGATGCCAGGGTCAGAAAAACTGGTGCCTCGGGAGCCAAAATTTTTTTGATCCCAAATGCAAAAACGGATGCCAGGACGAAATTCGGGGTTGAATTCCAAACTTAAAGATGATATTGGTTGCTTTTTTAAAAAATCAAGATTTTTTGTGCCTGAAGGAGAAAATGCGTGATGCCGGGGTCAGAAAAACTGGTCCCTGGGGAGGCAAATTTTTTTTGATCCCAAATGCAAAAACGGATGCCAGGATGAAATGCAGGGTCGAATTCCAAACTTAAAAATGGTATTGCTTGCTGTTTTTAAAAATCAAGCATTTTGGTGCCTGAAGAAGAAAACGCGTGATGCCGGGGTTAGAAAAACTGGTGCCTCGGGAGGCAAAATTTTTTTGATCCCAAATGCAAAAACGGATGCCAGGACGAAATGCAGGGTCGAATTCCAAACTTAAAAATGGTATTGCTTGCTGTTTTTAAAAATCAAGCTTTTTGGTGCCTGAAGAAGAAAACACGTGATGCCGGGGTCAGAAAAACTGGTGCCTGGGGAGGCAAATTTTTTTTGATCCCAAATGCAAAAACGGAATGCCTGGATGAAATGCAGGGTCGAATTCCGAACTTAAAAATGGTATTGCTTGCTGTTTTTAAAAATCAAGCATTTTGGTGCCTGAAGAAGAAAACGCGTGATGCCGGGGTCAGAAAAACTGGTTCCTGGGGAGGCAAATTTTTTTTGATCCCAAATGCAAAAACGGATGCCAGGACGAAATTCCGGATCGAATTCCAAACTTAAAAATGGTATTGCTTGCTGTTTTTAAAAATCAAGCTTTTTGGTGCCTGAAGAAGAAAACACGTGATGCCGGGGTCAGAAAAACTGGTGCCTGGGGAGGTAAAATTTTTTTGATCCCAAATGCAAAAACGGATGCCAGGACGAAATTCGGGGTCGAATTCCAATCTTAAAAATGGTATTGCTTGCTGTTTTTAAAAATCAAGCTTTTTGGTGCCTGAAGAAGAAAACGCGTGATGCCGGGGTCAGAAAAAATGATGCCTGGGTAGGCAAAATTTTTTTGATCCCAAAGGCAAAAACGGATGCCAGGATGAGATTCAGGGTAGAATTCCAAACTTAAAAATGGTATTGCTTGCTGTTTTTAAAAATCAAGCTTTTTGGTGCCTGAAGAAGAAAACGCGTGATGCCGGGGTCAGAAAAACTGGTGCCTGGGGAGGTAAAATTTTTTTGATCCCAAATGCAAAAACGGATGCCAGGACGAAATTCGGGGTCGAATTCCAATCTTAAAAATGGTATTGCTTGCTGTTTTTAAAAATCAAGCTTTTTGGTGCCTGAAGAAGAAAACGCGTGATGCCGGGGTTAGAAAAAATGATGCCTGGGTACGCAAAGTTTTTTGATCCCAAAGGCAAAAACGGATGCCAGGATGAGATTCAGGGTCGAATTCCGAACTTAAAAATGGTATTGCTTGCTGTTTTTAAAAATCAAGCTTTTTGGTGCCTGAAGAAGAAAACGCGTGATGCCGGGGTCAGAAAAACGTGCCTGGGGAGGCAAATTTTTTTTGATCCCGAATGCAAAAACGGATGCCAGGACGAAATGCAGGGTCGAATTCCAAACTTAAAAATGGTATTGCTTGCTGTTTTTAAAAATCAAGCATTTTGGTGCCTGAAGAAGAAAACGCGTGATGCCGGGGTCAGAAAAACAGGTGCCTGGGGAGGCAAATTTTTTTTGATCCCAAATGCAAAAACGGATGCCAGGACGAAATTCTGGGTCGAATTCCAAACTTAAAAATGGTATTGCTTGCTGTTTTTAAAAATCAAGCTTTTTGGTGCCTGAAGAAGAAAACGCGTGATGCCGGGGTCAGAAAAACGTGCCTCGAGAGGCAAAATTTTTTTGATCCCAAATGCAAAAACGGATGCCAGGACGAAATTCGGGGTTGAATTCCAAACTTAAAAATGATATTGCTTGCTTTTTTAAAAAATCAAGATTTTTTGTGCCTGAAGAAGAAAATGCATGATGCCGGGGTCAGAAAAACTGGTGCCTGGGGAGGCAAATTTTTTTTGATCCCAAATGCAAAAACGGATGCCAGGACGAAATTAGGGGTCGAATTCCAATCTTAAAAATGGTATTGCTTGCTGTTTTTAAAAATCAAGCTTTTTGGTGCCTAAAGAAGAAAAGGCGTGATGCCGGGGTCAGAAAAAATGATGCCTGGGTAGGCAAAATTTTTTTGATCCCAAATGCAAAAACGGATGCCAGGACGAAATGCAGGGTCGAATTCCAAACTTAAAAATGGTATTGCTTGCTGTTTTTAAAAATCAAGCATTTTGGTGCCTGAAGAAAAAAAACGCGTGATGCCGGGGTCAGAAAAATTGGTGCCTGGGGAGGCAAATTTTTTTTGATCCCAAATGCAAAAACGGATGCCAGGATGAAATTCCGGGTCGAATTCCAAACTTAAAAATGGTATTGCTTGCTGTTTTTAAAAATCAAGCTTTTTGGTGCCTGAAGAAGAAAACACGGGATGCCGGGTTCAGAAAAACTGGTGCCTGGGGAGGTAAAATTTTTTTGATCCCAAATGCAAAAACGGATGCCAGGACGAAATTCGGGGTCGAATTCCAATCTTAAAAATGGTATTGCTTGCTGTTTTTAAAAATCAAGCTTTTTGGTGCCTGAAGAAGAAAACGCGTGATGCCGGGGTCAGAAAAACTGGTGCCTCGGGAGGCAAAATTTTTTTGATCCCAAATGCAAAAACGGATGCCAGGACGAAATTCGGAGTTGAATTCCAAACTTAAAAATGGTATTGCTTGCTTTTTTAAAAAATCAAGATTTTTTGTGGCTGAAGAAGAAAACGCGTGATGCCGGGGTCAGAACAACTGGTGCCTGGGGAGGCAAATTTTTTTTGATCCCAAATGCAAAAACGGATGCCAGGACGAAATGCAGGGTCGAATTCCGAACTTAAAAATGGTATTGCTTGCTGTTTTTAAAAATCAAGCATTTTGGTGCCTGAAGAAGAAAACGCGTGATGCCGGGGTCAGAAAAACTGGTGCCTGGGGAGGCAAAATTTTTTTGATCCCAAATGCAAAAACGGATGCCAGGACGAAATTCCGGGTCGAATTCCAAACTTAAAAATGGTATTGCTTGCTGTTTTTCAAAATCAAGCTTTTTGGTGCCTGAAGAAGAAAACGCGTGATGCCGGGGTCAGAAAAACTGGTGCCTGGGGAGGCAAAATTTTTTTGATCCCAAATGCAAAAACGGATGCCAGGACGAAATTCGGGGTTGAATTCCAAACTTAAAAATGGTATTGCTTGCTGTTTTTAAAAATCCAGCTTTTTGGTGCCTAAAGAAGAAAACGCGTGATGCCGGGGTCAGAAAAAATGATGCCTGGGTAGGCAAAATTTTTTTGATCCCAAATGCAAAAACGGATGCCAGGACGAAATGCAGGGTCGAATTCCAAACTTAAAAATGGTATTGCTTGCTGTTTTTAAAAATCAAGCATTTTGGTGCCTGAAGAAAAAAACGCGTGATGCCGGGGTCAGAAAAATTGGTGCCTGGGGAGGCAAATTTTTTTTGATCCCAAATGCAAAAACGGATGCCAGGACGAAATTCGGGGTCGAATTCCAAACTTAAAAATGGTATTGCTTGCTGTTTTTAAAAATCAAGCTTTTTGGTGCCTGAAGAAGAAAACGCGTGATGCCGGGGTCAGAAAAACTGGTGCCTCGGGAGCCAAAATTTTTTTGATCCCAAATGCAAAAACGGATGCCAGGACGAAATTCGGAGTTGAATTCCAAACTTAAAAATGATATTGCTTGCTTTTTTAAAAAATCAAGATTTTTTGTGCCTGAAGAAGAAAACGCGTGATGCCGGGGTCAGAACAACTGGTGCCTGGGGAGGCAAATTTTTTTTGATCCCAAATGCAAAAACGGATGCCAGGACGAAATGCAGGGTCGAATTCCGAACTTAAAAATGGTATTGCTTGCTGTTTTTAAAAATCAAGCATTTTGGTGCCTGAAGAAGAAAACGCGTGATGCCGGGGTCAGAAAAACTGGTGCCTGGGGAGGCAAATTTTTTTTGATCCCAAATGCAAAAACGGATGCCAGGACGAAATTCGGGGTCGAATTCCAATCTTAAAAATGGTATTGCTTGCTGTTTTTAAAAATCAAGCTTTTTGGTGCCTGAAGAAGAAAACGCGTGATGCCGGGGTCAGAAAAAATGATGCCTGGGTAGGCAAAAATTTTTTGATCCCAAAGGCAAAAACGGATGCCAGGACGAAATTCGGGGTAGAATTCCAAACTTAAAAATGGTATTGCTTGCTGTTTTTAAAAATCAAGCTTTTTGGTGCCTGAAGAAGAAAACGCGTGATGCCAGGGTCAGAAAAACTGGTGCCTCGGGAGCCAAAATTTTTTTGATCCCAAATGCAAAAACGGATGCCAGGACGAAATTCGGGGTTGAATTCCAAACTTAAAGATGATATTGCTTGCTTTTTTAAAAAATCAAGATTTTTTGTGCCTGAAGGAGAAAATGCGTGATGCCGGGGTCAGAAAAACTGGTCCCTGGGGAGGCAAATTTTTTTTGATCCCAAATGCAAAAACGGATGCCAGGATGAAATGCAGGGTCGAATTCCAAACTTAAAAATGGTATTGCTTGCTGTTTTTAAAAATCAAGCATTTTGGTGCCTGAAGAAGAAAACGCGTGATGCCGGGGTTAGAAAAACTGGTGCCTCGGGAGGCAAAAATTTTTTTGATCCCAAATGCAAAAACGGATGCCAGGACGAAATGCAGGGTCGAATTCCAAACTTAAAAATGGTATTGCTTGCTGTTTTTAAAAATCAAGCTTTTTGGTGCCTGAAGAAGAAAACACGTGATGCCGGGGTCAGAAAAACTGGTGCCTGGGGAGGCAAATTTTTTTTGATCCCAAATGCAAAAACGGAATGCCTGGATGAAATGCAGGGTCGAATTCCGAACTTAAAAATGGTATTGCTTGCTGTTTTTAAAAATCAAGCATTTTGGTGCCTGAAGAAGAAAACGCGTGATGCCGGGGTCAGAAAAACTGGTTCCTGGGGAGGCAAATTTTTTTTGATCCCAAATGCAAAAACGGATGCCAGGACGAAATTCCGGATCGAATTCCAAACTTAAAAATGGTATTGCTTGCTGTTTTTAAAAATCAAGCTTTTAGGTGCCTGAAGAAGAAAACACGTGATGCCGGGGTCAGAAAAACTGGTGCCTGGGGAGGTAAAATTTTTTTGATCCCAAATGCAAAAACGGATGCCAGGACGAAATTCGGGGTCGAATTCCAATCTTAAAAATGGTATTGCTTGCTGTTTTTAAAAATCAAGCTTTTTGGTGCCTGAAGAAGAAAACGCGTGATGCCGGGGTCAGAAAAAATGATGCCTGGGTAGGCAAAATTTTTTTGATCCCAAAGGCAAAAACGGATGCCAGGATGAGATTCAGGGTAGAATTCCAAACTTAAAAATGGTATTGCTTGCTGTTTTTAAAAATCAAGCTTTTTGGTGCCTGAAGAAGAAAACGCGTGATGCCGGGGTCAGAAAAACTGGTGCCTGGGGAGGTAAAATTTTTTTGATCCCAAATGCAAAAACGGATGCCAGGACGAAATTCGGGGTCGAATTCCAATCTTAAAAATGGTATTGCTTGCTGTTTTTAAAAATCAAGCTTTTTGGTGCCTGAAGAAGAAAACGCGTGATGCCGGGGTTAGAAAAAATGATGCCTGGGTACGCAAAGTTTTTTGATCCCAAAGGCAAAAACGGATGCCAGGATGAGATTCAGGGTCGAATTCCGAACTTAAAAATGGTATTGCTTGCTGTTTTTAAAAATCAAGCTTTTTGGTGCCTGAAGAAGAAAACGCGTGATGCCGGGGTCAGAAAAACGTGCCTGGGGAGGCAAATTTTTTTTGATCCCGAATGCAAAAACGGATGCCAGGACGAAATGCAGGGTCGAATTCCAAACTTAAAAATGGTATTGCTTGCTGTTTTTAAAAATCAAGCATTTTGGTGCCTGAAGAAGAAAACGCGTGATGCCGGGGTCAGAAAAACAGGTGCCTGGGGAGGCAAATTTTTTTTGATCCCAAATGCAAAAACGGATGCCAGGACGAAATTCTGGGTCGAATTCCAAACTTAAAAATGGTATTGCTTGCTGTTTTTAAAAATCAAGCTTTTTGGTGCCTGAAGAAGAAAACGCGTGATGCCGGGGTCAGAAAAACGTGCCTCGAGAGGCAAAATTTTTTTGATCCCAAATGCAAAAACGGATGCCAGGACGAAATTCGGGGTTGAATTCCAAACTTAAAAATGATATTGCTTGCTTTTTTAAAAAATCAAGATTTTTTGTGCCTGAAGAAGAAAATGCATGATGCCGGGGTCAGAAAAACTGGTGCCTGGGGAGGCAAATTTTTTTTGATCCCAAATGCAAAAACGGATGCCAGGACGAAATTAGGGGTCGAATTCCAATCTTAAAAATGGTATTGCTTGCTGTTTTTAAAAATCAAGCTTTTTGGTGCCTAAAGAAGAAAAGGCGTGATGCCGGGGTCAGAAAAAATGATGCCTGGGTAGGCAAAATTTTTTTGATCCCAAATGCAAAAACGGATGCCAGGACGAAATGCAGGGTCGAATTCCAAACTTAAAAATGGTATTGCTTGCTGTTTTTAAAAATCAAGCATTTTGGTGCCTGAAGAAAAAAACGCGTGATGCCGGGGTCAGAAAAATTGGTGCCTGGGGAGGCAAATTTTTTTTGATCCCAAATGCAAAAACGGATGCCAGGATGAAATTCCGGGTCGAATTCCAAACTTAAAAATGGTATTGCTTGCTGTTTTTAAAAATCAAGCTTTTTGGTGCCTGAAGAAGAAAACACGTGATGCCGGGTTCAGAAAAACTGGTGCCTGGGGAGGTAAAATTTTTTTGATCCCAAATGCAAAAACGGATGCCAGGACGAAATTCGGGGTCGAATTCCAATCTTAAAAATGGTATTGCTTGCTGTTTTTAAAAATCAAGCTTTTTGGTGCCTGAAGAAGAAAACGCGTGATGCCGGGGTCAGAAAAACTGGTGCCTCGGGAGGCAAAATTTTTTTGATCCCAAATGCAAAAACGGATGCCAGGACGAAATGCAGGGTCGAATTCCAAACTTAAAAATGGTATTGCTTGCTGTTTTTAAAAGTCAAGCTTTTTGGTGCCTGAAGAAGAAAACACGTGATGCCGGGGTCAGAAAAACTGGTGCCTGGGTAGGCAAAATTTTTTTGATCCCAAAGGCAAAAACGGATGCCAGGATGAGATTTAGGGTAGAATTCCAAACTTAAAAATGGTATTGCTTGCTGTTTTTAAAAATCAAGCTTTTTGGTGCCTGAAGAAGAAAACGCGTGATGCCGGGGTCAGAAAAACTGGTGCCTGGGGAGGTAAAATTTTTTTGATCCCAAATGCAAAAACGGATGCCAGGACGAAATTCGGGGTCGAATTCCAATCTTAAAAATGGTATTGCTTGCTGTTTTTAAAAATCAAGCTTTTTGGTGCCTGAAGAAGAAAACGCGTGATGCCGGGGTCAGAAAAAATGATACCTGGGTACGCAAAGTTTTTTGATCCCAAAGGCAAAAACGGATGCCAGGATGAGATTCAGGGTCGAATTCCAAACTTAAAAATGGTATTGCTTGCTGTTTTTAAAAATCAAGCATTTTGGTGCCTGAAGAAGAAAACGCGTGATGCCGGGGTCAGAAAAACGTGCCTCGAGAGGCAAAATTTTTTTGATCCCAAATGCAAAAACGGATGCCAGGACGAAATTCGGGGTTGAATTCCAAACTTAAAAATGATATTGCTTGCTTTTTTAAAAAATCAAGATTTTTTGTGCCTGAAGAAGAAAATGCATGATGCCGGGGTCAGAAAAACTGGTGCCTGGGGAGGCAAATTTTTTTTGATCCCAAATGCAAAAACGGATGCCAGGACGAAATTAGGAGTCGAATTCCAATCTTAAAAATGGTATTGCTTGCTGTTTTTCAAAATCAAGCTTTTTGGTGCCTGAAGAAGAAAACTCGTGATGCCGGGGTCAGAAAAACTGGTGCCTGGGGAGGCAAAATTTTTTTGATCCCAAATGCAAAAACGGATGCCAGGACGAAATGCAGGGTCGAATTCCGAACTTAAAAATGGTATTGCTTGCTGTTTTTAAAAATCAAGCATTTTGGTGCCTGAAGAAGAAAACGCGTGATGCCGGGGTCAGAAAAACTGGTTCCTGGGGAGGCAAATTTTTTTTGATCCCAAATGCAAAAACGGATGCCAGGACGAAATTCCGGGTCGAATTCCAAACTTAAAAATGGTATTGCTTGCTGTTTTTCAAAATCAAGCTTTTTGGTGCCTGAAGAAGAAAACGCGTGATGCCGGGGTCAGAAAAACTGGTGCCTGGGGAGGCAAAATTTTTTTGATCCCAAATGCAAAAACGGATGCCAGGACGAAATTCGGGGTTGAATTCCAAACTTAAAAATGATATTGCTTGCTTTTTAAAAAATCAAGATTTTTTGTGCCTGAAGAAGAAAATGCGTGATGCCGGGGAAAGAAAAACTGGTGCCTGGGGAGGCAAAATTTTTTTGATCCCAAATGCAAAAACGGATGCCAGGACGAAATTCGGGGTCGAATTCCAATCTTAAAAATGGTATTGCTTGCTGTTTTTAAAAATCAAGCTTTTTGGTGCCTGAAGAAGAAAACGCGTGATGCCGGGGTCAGAAAAAATGATGCCTGGGTAGGCAAAAATTTTTTGATCCCAAAGGCAAAAACGGATGCCAGGACGAAATTCGGGGTGGAATTCCAAACTTAAAAATGGTATTGCTTGCTGTTTTTAAAAATCAAGCTTTTTGGTGCCTGAAGAAGAAAACGCGTGATGCCAGGGTCAGAAAAACTGGTGCCTCGGGAGCCAAAATTTTTTTGATCCCAAATGCAAAAATGGATGCCAGGACGAAATTCGGGGTTGAATTCCAAACTTAAAGATGATATTGCTTGCTTTTTTAAAAAATCAAGATTTTTTGTGCCTGAAGAAGAAAACGCGTGATGCCGGGGTCAGAAAAACTGGTGCCTCGGGAGGCAAAATTTTTTTGATCCCAAATGCAAAAACGGATGCCAGGACGAAATGCAGGGTCGAATTCCAAACTTAAAAATGGTATTGCTTGCTGTTTTTAAAAATCAAGCTTTTTGGTGCCTGAAGAAGAAAACGCGTGATGCCGGGGTCAGAAAAACGTGCCTGGGGAGGCAAATTTTTTTTGATCCCAAATGCAAAAACGGATGCCAGGACGAAATGCAGGGTCGAATTCCGAACTTAAAAATGGTATTGCTTGCTGTTTTTAAAAATCAAGCATTTTGGTGCCTGAAGAAGAAAACTCGTGATGCCGGGGTCAGAAAAACTGGTGCCTGGGGAGGCAAATTTTTTTTGATCCCAAATGCAAAAATGGATGCCAGGACGAAATTCCGGGTCGAATTCCAAACTTAAAAATGGTATTGCTTGCTGTTTTTCAAAATCAAGCTTTTTGGTGCCTGAAGAAGAAAACGCGTGATGCCGGGGTCAGAAAAACTGGTGCCTGGGGAGGCAAAATTTTTTTGATCCCAAATGCAAAAACGGATGCCAGGACGAAATTCGGGGTTGAATTCCAAACTTAAAAATGATATTGCTTGCTTTTTTAAAAAATCAAGATTTTTTGTGCCTGAAGAAGAAAATGCGTGATGCCGGGGAAAGAAAAACTGGTGCCTGGGGAGGCAAAATTTTTTTGATCCCAAATGCAAAAACGGATGCCAGGACGAAATTCGGGGTCGAATTCCAATCTTAAAAATGGTATTGCTTGCTGTTTTTAAAAATCAAGCTTTTTGGTGCCTGAAGAAGAAAACGCGTGATGCCGGGGTCAGAAAAAATGATGCCTGGGGAGGCAAAATTTTTTTGAACCCAAATGCAAAAATGGATGCCAGGACGAAATTCGGGGTTGAATTCCAAACTTAAAGATGATATTGCTTGCTTTTTTAAAAAATCAAGATTTTTTGTGCCTGAAGAAGAAAACGCGTGATGCCGGGGTCAGAAAAACTAGTGCCTGGGGAGGCAAATTTTTTTTGATCCCAAATGCAAAAACGGATGCCAGGATGAAATGCAGGGTCGAATTCCAAACTTAAAAATGGTATTGCTTGCTGTTTTTAAAAATCAAGCATTTTGGTGCCTGAAGAAGAAAACGCGTGATGCCGGGGTCAGAAAAACTGGTGCCTCGGGAGGCAAAATTTTTTTGATCCCAAATGCAAAAACGGATGCCAGGATGAAATGCAGGGTCGAATTCCAAACTTAAAAATGGTATTGCTTGCTGTTTTTAAAAATCAAGCTTTTTGGTGCCTGAAGAAGAAAACGCGTGATGCCGGGGTCAGAAAAAATGATGCCTGGGTAGGCAAAATTTTTTTGATCCCAAAGGCAAAAACGGATGCCAGGATGAGATTCAGGGTAGAATTCCAAACTTAAAAATGGTATTGCTTGCTGTTTTTAAAAATCAAGCTTTTTGGTGCCTGAAGAAGAAAACGCGTGATGCCGGGGTCAGAAAAACTGGTGCCTGGGGAGGTAAAATTTTTTTGATCCCAAATGCAAAGACGGATGCCAGGACGAAATTCGGGGTCGAATTCCAATCTTAAAAATGGTATTGCTTGCTGTTTTTAAAAATCAAGCTTTTTGGTGCCTGAAGAAGAAAACGCGTGATGCCGGGGTCAGAAAAAATGATGCCTGGGTACGCAAAGTTTTTTGATCCCAAAGGCAAAAACGGATGCCAGGATGAGATTCAGGGTCGAATTCCATACTTAAAAATGGTATTGCTTGCTGTTTTTAAAAATCAAGCTTTTTGGTGCCTGAAGAAGAAAACGTGTGATGCCGGGGTCAGAAAAAAAGGTGCCTGGGGAGGCAAATTTTTTTTGATCCCGAATGCAAAAACGGATGCCAGGACGAAATGCAGGGTCGAATTCCAAACTTAAAAATGGTATTGCTTGCTGTTTTTAAAAATCAAGCATTTTGGTGCCTGAAGAAGAAAACGCGTGATGCCGGGGTCAGAAAAAAAGGTGCCTGGGGAGGTAAAATTTTTTTGATCCCAAATGCAAAAACGGAGGCCAGGACGAAATTCGGGGTCGAATTCCAATCTTAAAAATGGTATTGCTTGCTGTTTTTAAAAATCAAGCTTTTTGGTGCCTGAAGAAGAAAACGCGTGATGCCGGGGTCAGAAAAAATGATGCCTGGGTAGGCAAAATTTTTTTGATCCCAAAGGCAAAAACGGATGCCAGGATGAGATTCAGGGTAGAATTCCAAACTTAAAAATGGTATTGCTTGCTGTTTTTAAAAATCAAGCTTTTTGGTGCCTGAAGAAGAAAACGCGTGATGCCGGGGTCAGAAAAACTGGTGCCTGGGGAGGTAAAATTTTTTTGATCCCAAATGCAAAGACGGATGCCAGGACGAAATTCGGGGTCGAATTCCAATCTTAAAAATGGTATTGCTTGCTGTTTTTAAAAATCAAGCTTTTTGGTGCCTGAAGAAGAAAACGCGTGATGCCGGGGTCAGAAAAAATGATGCCTGGGTACGCAAAGTTTTTTGATCCCAAAGGCAAAAACGGATGCCAGGATGAGATTCAGGGTCGAATTCCATACTTAAAAATGGTATTGCTTGCTGTTTTTAAAAATCAAGCTTTTTGGTGCCTGAAGAAGAAAACGTGTGATGCCGGGGTCAGAAAAAAAAGTTCCTGGGGAGGCAAATTTTTTTTGATCCCGAATGCAAAAACGGATGCCAGGACGAAATGCAGGGTCGAATTCCAAACTTAAAAATGGTATTGCTTGCTGTTTTTAAAAATCAAGCATTTTGGTGCCTGAAGAAGAAAACGCGTGATGCCGGGGTCAGAAAAAAAGGTGCCTGGGGAGGCAAATTTTTTTTGATCCCAAATGCAAAAACGGATGCCAGGACGAAATTCTGGGTCGAATTCCAAACTTAAAAATGATATTGCTTGCTTTTTTAAAAAATCAAGATTTTTTGTGCCTGAAGAAGAAAATGCATGATGCCGGGGTCAGAAAAACTGGTGCCTGGGGAGGCAAATTTTTTTTGATCCCAAATGCAAAAACGGATGCCAGGACGAAATTCGGGGTCGAATTCCAATCTTAAAAATGGTATTGCTTGCTGTTTTTAAAAATCAAGCTTTTTGGTGCCTAAAGAAGAAAACGCGTGATGCCGGGGTCAGAAAAAATGATGCCTGGGTAGGCAAAATTTTTTTGATCCCAAATGCAAAAACGGATGCCAGGACGAAATGCAGGGTCGAATTCCAAACTTAAAAATGGTATTGCTTGCTGTTTTTAAAAATCAAGCATTTTGGTGCCTGAAGAAAAAAACGCGTGATGCCGGGGTCAGAAAAATTGGTGCCTGGGGAGGCAAATTTTTTTTGATCCCAAATGCAAAAACGGATGCCAGGATGAAATTCCGGGTCGAATTCCAAACTTAAAAATGGTATTGCTTGCTGTTTTTAAAAATCAAGCTTTTTGGTGCCTGAAGAAGAAAACACGTGATGCCGGGGTCAGAAAAACTGGTGCCTGGGGAGGCAAATTTTTTTTGATCCCAAATGCAAAAACGGATGCCAGGATGAAATGCAGGGTCGAATTCCAAACTTAAAAATGGTATTGCTTGCTGTTTTTAAAAATCAAGCATTTTGGTGCCTGAAGAAGAAAACGCGTGATGCCGGGGTTAGAAAAACTGGTGCCTCGGGAGGCAAAATTTTTTTGATCCCAAATGCAAAAACGGATGCCAGGACGAAATGCAGGGTCGAATTCCAAACTTAAAAATGGTATTGCTTGCTGTTTTTAAAAATCAAGCTTTTTGGTGCCTGAAGAAGAAAACACGTGATGCCGGGGTCAGAAAAACTGGTGCCTGGGGAGGCAAATTTTTTTTGATCCCAAATGCAAAAACGGAATGCCTGGACGAAATGCAGGGTCGAATTCCGAACTTAAAAATGGTATTGCTTGCTGTTTTTAAAAATCAAGCATTTTGGTGCCTGAAGAAGAAAACGCGTGATGCCGGGGTCAGAAAAACTGGTTCCTGGGGAGGCAAATTTTTTTTGATCCCAAATGCAAAAACGGATGCCAGGACGAAATTCCGGATCGAATTCCAAACTTAAAAATGGTATTGCTTGCTGTTTTTAAAAATCAAGCTTTTTGGTGCCTGAAGAAGAAAACACGTGATGCCGGGGTCAGAAAAACTGGTGCCTGGGGAGGTAAAATTTTTTTGATCCCAAATGCAAAAACGGATGCCAGGACGAAATTCGGGGTCGAATTCCAAACTTAAAAATGGTATTGCTTGCTGTTTTTAAAAATCAAGCATTTTGGTGCCTGAAGAAGAAAACGCGTGATGCCGGGGTCAGAAAAACAGGTGCCTGGGGAGGCAAATTTTTTTTGATCCCAAATGCAAAAACGGATGCCAGGATGAAATTCTGGGTCGAATTCCAAACTTAAAAATGGTATTGCTTGCTGTTTTTAAAAATCAAGCTTTTTGGTGCCTGAAGAAGAAAACGCGTGATGCCGGGGTCAGAAAAACGTGCCTCGAGAGGCAAAATTTTTTTGATCCCAAATGCAAAAACGGATGCCAGGACGAAATTCGGGGTTGAATTCCAAACTTAAAAATGATATTGCTTGCTTTTTTAAAAAATCAAGATTTTTTGTGCCTGAAGAAGAAAATGCATGATGCCGGGGTCAGAAAAACTGGTGCCTGGGGAGGCAAATTTTTTTTGATCCCAAATGCAAAAACGGATGCCAGGACGAAATTAGGGGTCGAATTCCAATCTTAAAAATGGTATTGCTTGCTGTTTTTAAAAATCAAGCTTTTTGGTGCCTAAAGAAGAAAAGGCGTGATGCCGGGGTCAGAAAAAATGATGCCTGGGTAGGCAAAATTTTTTTGATCCCAAATGCAAAAACGGATGCCAGGACGAAATGCAGGGTCGAATTCCAAACTTAAAAATGGTATTGCTTGCTGTTTTTAAAAATCAAGCATTTTGGTGCCTGAAGAAAAAAACGCGTGATGCCGGGGTCAGAAAAATTGGTGCCTGGGGAGGCAAATTTTTTTTGATCCCAAATGCAAAAACGGATGCCAGGATGAAATTCCGGGTCGAATTCCAAACTTAAAAATGGTATTGCTTGCTGTTTTTAAAAATCAAGCTTTTTGGTGCCTGAAGAAGAAAACACGTGATGCCGGGTTCAGAAAAACTGGTGCCTGGGGAGGTAAAATTTTTTTGATCCCAAATGCAAAAACGGATGCCAGGACGAAATTCGGGGTCGAATTCCAATCTTAAAAATGGTATTGCTTGCTGTTTTTAAAAATCAAGCTTTTTGGTGCCTGAAGAAGAAAACGCGTGATGCCGGGGTCAGAAAAACTGGTGCCTCGGGAGGCAAAATTTTTTTGATCCCAAATGCAAAAACGGATGCCAGGACGAAATGCAGGGTCGAATTCCAAACTTAAAAATGGTATTGCTTGCTGTTTTTAAAAGTCAAGCTTTTTGGTGCCTGAAGAAGAAAACACGTGATGCCGGGGTCAGAAAAACTGGTGCCTGGGTAGGCAAAATTTTTTTGATCCCAAAGGCAAAAACGGATGCCAGGATGAGATTTAGGGTAGAATTCCAAACTTAAAAATGGTATTGCTTGCTGTTTTTAAAAATCAAGCTTTTTGGTGCCTGAAGAAGAAAACGCGTGATGCCGGGGTCAGAAAAACTGGTGCCTGGGGAGGTAAAATTTTTTTGATCCCAAATGCAAAAACGGATGCCAGGACGAAATTCGGGGTCGAATTCCAATCTTAAAAATGGTATTGCTTGCTGTTTTTAAAAATCAAGCTTTTTGGTGCCTGAAGAAGAAAACGCGTGATGCCGGGGTCAGAAAAAATGATGCCTGGGTACGCAAAGTTTTTTGATCCCAAAGGCAAAAACGGATGCCAGGATGAGATTCAGGGTCGAATTCCAAACTTAAAAATGGTATTGCTTGCTGTTTTTAAAAATCAAGCATTTTGGTGCCTGAAGAAGAAAACGCGTGATGCCGGGGTCAGAAAAACGTGCCTCGAGAGGCAAAATTTTTTTGATCCCAAATGCAAAAACGGATGCCAGGACGAAATTCGGGGTTGAATTCCAAACTTAAAAATGATATTGCTTGCTTTTTTAAAAAATCAAGATTTTTTGTGCCTGAAGAAGAAAATGCATGATGCCGGGGTCAGAAAAACTGGTGCCTGGGGAGGCAAATTTTTTTTGATCCCAAATGCAAAAACGGATGCCAGGACGAAATTAGGAGTCGAATTCCAATCTTAAAAATGGTATTGCTTGCTGTTTTTCAAAATCAAGCTTTTTGGTGCCTGAAGAAGAAAACTCGTGATGCCGGGGTCAGAAAAACTGGTGCCTGGGGAGGCAAAAATTTTTTGATCCCAAATGCAAAAACGGATGCCAGGACGAAATGCAGGGTCGAATTCCGAACTTAAAAATGGTATTGCTTGCTGTTTTTAAAAATCAAGCATTTTGGTGCCTGAAGAAGAAAACGCGTGATGCCGGGGTCAGAAAAACTGGTTCCTGGGGAGGCAAATTTTTTTTGATCCCAAATGCAAAAACGGATGCCAGGACGAAATTCCGGGTCGAATTCCAAACTTAAAAATGGTATTGCTTGCTGTTTTTCAAAATCAAGCTTTTTGGTGCCTGAAGAAGAAAACGCGTGATGCCGGGGTCAGAAAAACTGGTGCCTGGGGAGGCAAAATTTTTTTGATCCCAAATGCAAAAACGGATGCCAGGACGAAATTCGGGGTTGAATTCCAAACTTAAAAATGATATTGCTTGCTTTTTTAAAAAATCAAGATTTTTTGTGCCTGAAGAAGAAAATGCGTGATGCCGGGGAAAGAAAAACTGGTGCCTGGGGAGGCAAAATTTTTTTGATCCCAAATGCAAAAACGGATGCCAGGACGAAATTCGGGGTCGAATTCCAATCTTAAAAATGGTATTGCTTGCTGTTTTTAAAAATCAAGCTTTTTGGTGCCTGAAGAAGAAAACGCGTGATGCCGGGGTCAGAAAAAATGATGCCTCGGGAGCCAAAATTTTTTTGATCCCAAATGCAAAAATGGATGCCAGGACGAAATTCGGGGTTGAATTCCAAACTTAAAGATGATATTGCTTGCTTTTTTAAAAAATCAAGCTTTTTGGTGCCTGAAGAAGAAAACGCGTGATGCCGGGGTCAGAAAAACTGGTGCCTCGGGAGCCAAAATTTTTTTGATCCCAAATGCAAAAATGGATGCCAGGACGAAATTCGGGGTTGAATTCCAAACTTAAAGATGATATTGCTTGCTTTTTTAAAAAATCAAGATTTTTTGTGCCTGAAGAAGAAAACGCGTGATGCCGGGGTCAGAAAAACTGGTGCCTGGGGAGGCAAATTTTTTTTGATCACAAATGCAAAAACGGATGCCAGGATGAAATGCAGGGTCGAATTCCAAACTTAAAAATGGTATTGCTTGCTGTTTTTAAAAATCAAGCATTTTGGTGCCTGAAGAAGAAAACGCGTGATGCCGGGGTCAGAAAAACTGGTGCCTCGGGAGGCAAAATTTTTTTGATCCCAAATGCAAAAACGGATGCCAGGACGAAATGCAGGGTCGAATTCCAAACTTAAAAATGGTATTGCTTGCTGTTTTTAAAAATCAAGCTTTTTGGTGCCTGAAGAAGAAAACGCGTGATGCCGGGGTCAGAAAAACGTGCCTGGGGAGGCAAATTTTTTTTGATCCCAAATGCAAAAACGGATGCCAGGACGAAATGCAGGGTCGAATTCCGAACTTAAAAATGGTATTGCTTGCTGTTTTTAAAAATCAAGCATTTTGGTGCCTGAAGAAGAAAACTCGTGATGCCGGGGTCAGAAAAACTGGTGCCTGGGGAGGCAAATTTTTTTTGATCCCAAATGCAAAAACGGATGCCAGGACGAAATTCCGGGTCGAATTCCAAACTTAAAAATGGTATTGCTTGCTGTTTTTCAAAATCAAGCTTTTTGGTGCCTGAAGAAGAAAACGCGTGATGCCGGGGTCAGAAAAACTGGTGCCTGGGGAGGCAAAATTTTTTTGATCCCAAATGCAAAAACGGATGCCAGGACGAAATTCGGGGTTGAATTCCAAACTTAAAAATGATATTGCTTGCTTTTTTAAAAAATCAAGATTTTTTGTGCCTGAAGAAGAAAATGCGTGATGCCGGGGAAAGAAAAACTGGTGCCTGGGGAGGCAAAATTTTTTTGATCCCAAATGCAAAAACGGATGCCAGGACGAAATTCGGGGTCGAATTCCAATCTTAAAAATGGTATTGCTTGCTGTTTTTAAAAATCAAGCTTTTTGGTGCCTGAAGAAGAAAACGCGTGATGCCGGGGTCAGAAAAAATGATGCCTGGGGAGGCAAAATTTTTTTGAACCCAAATGCAAAAATGGATGCCAGGACGAAATTCGGGGTTGAATTCCAAACTTAAAGATGATATTGCTTGCTTTTTTAAAAAATCAAGATTTTTTGTGCCTGAAGAAGAAAACGCGTGATGCCGGGGTCAGAAAAACTAGTGCCTGGGGAGGCAAATTTTTTTTGATCCCAAATGCAAAAACGGATGCCAGGATGAAATGCAGGGTCGAATTCCAAACTTAAAAATGGTATTGCTTGCTGTTTTTAAAAATCAAGCATTTTGGTGCCTGAAGAAGAAAACGCGTGATGCCGGGGTCAGAAAAACTGGTGCCTCGGGAGGCAAAATTTTTTTGATCCCAAATGCAAAAACGGATGCCAGGACGAAATGCAGGGTCGAATTCCAAACTTAAAAATGGTATTGCTTGCTGTTTTTAAAAATCAAGCTTTTTGGTGCCTGAAGAAGAAAACACGTGATGCCGGGGTCAGAAAAACTGGTGCCTCGGGAGGCAAAATTTTTTTGATCCCAAATGCAAAAACGGATGCCAGGATGAAATTCGGGGTCGAATTCCAAACTTAAAAATGATATTGCTTGCTTTTTTAAAAAATCAAGATTTTTTGTGCCTGAAGAAGAAAACGCGTGATGCCGGGGAAAGAAAAACTGGTGCCTGGGGAGGCAAATTTTTTTTGATCCCAAATGCAAAAACGGATGCCAGGACGAAATGCAGGGTCGAATTTCAAACTTAAAAATTGTATTGCTTGCTGTTTTTAAAAATCAAGCATTTTGGTGCCTGAAGAAGAAAACGCGTGATGCCGGGGTCAGAAAAACTGGTGCCTGGGTAGGCAAATTTTTTTTGATCCCAAATGCAAAAACGGATGCCAGGATGAAATTCCGGGTCGAATTCCAAACTTAAAAATGGTATTGCTTGCTGTTTTTCAAAATCAAGCTTTTTGGTGCCTGAAGAAGAAAACACGTGATGCCGGGGTCAGAAAAACTGGTGCCTGGGGAGGTAAAATTTTTTTGATCCCAAATGCAAAAACGGATGCCAGGACGAAATTCGGGGTCGAATTCCAATCTGAAAAATGGTATTGCTTGCTGTTTTTAAAAATCAAGCTTTTTGGTGCCTGAAGAAGAAAACGCGTGATGCCGGGGTCAGAAAAAATGATGCCTGGGTAGGCAAAATTTTTTTGATCCCAAAGGCAAAAACGGATGCCAGGATGAGATTCAGGGTAGAATTCCAAACTTAAAAATGGTATTGCTTGCTGTTTTTAAAAATCAAGCTTTTTGGTGCCTGAAGAAGAAAACGCGTGATGCCGGTTTGAGAAAAACTGGTGCCTGGGGAGGCAAATTTTTTTTGATCCCAAATGCAAAAACGGATGCCAGGACGAAATGCAGGGTCGAATTCCAAACTTAAAAATGGTATTGCTTGCTGTTTTTAAAAATCAAGCTTTTTGGTGCCTGAAGAAGAAAACGCGTGATGCCGGGGTCAGAAAAACTGGTGCCTCGGGAGGCAAATTTTTTTTGATCCCAAATGCAAAAACGGATGCCAGGACGAAATTCGGGGTTGAATTCCAAACTTAAAAATGATATTGCTTGCTTTTTTAAAAAATCAAGATTTTTTGTGCCTGAAGAAGAAAATGCGTGATGCCGGGGAAAGAAAAACTGGTGCCTGGGGAGGCAAATTTTTTTTGATCCCAAATGCAAAAACGGATGCCAGGACGAAATGCAGGGTCGAATTTCAAACTTAAAAATTGTATTGCTTGCTGTTTTTAAAAATCAAGCATTTTGGTGCCTGAAGAAGAAAATGCGTGATGCCGGGGTCAGGAAAACTGGTGCCTGGGGAGGCAAATTTTTTTTGATCCCAAATGCAAAAACGGATGCCAGGACGAAATGCAGGGTCGAATTCCGAACTTAAAAATGGTATTGCTTGCTGTTTTTAAAAATCAAGCATTTTGGTGCCTGAAGAAGAAAACGCGTGATGCCGGGGTCAGAAAAACTGGTGCCTGGGGAGGCAAATTTTTTTTGATCCCAAATGCAAAAACGGATGCCAGGACGAAAATCCGGGTCGAATTCCACACTTAAAAATGGTATTGCTTGCTGTTTTTAAAAATCAAGCGTTTTGGTGCCTGAAGAAGAAAACGCATGATGCCGGGGTCAGAAAAACTGGTTCCTGGGGAGGCAAATTTTTTTTGATCCCAAATGCAAAAACGGATGCCAGGACGAAATTCCGGGTCGAATTCCAAACTTAAAAATGGTATTGCTTGCTGTTTTTAAAAATCAAGCTTTTTGGTGCCTGAAGAAGAAAACGCGTGATGCCGGGGTCAGAAAAACTGGTGCCTCGGGAGGCAAAATTTTTTTGATCCCAAATGCAAAAACGGATGCCAGGATGAAATTCGGGGTCGAATTCCAAACTTAAAAATGATATTGCTTGCTTTTTTAAAAAATCAAGATTTTTTGTGCCTGAAGAAGAAAACGCGTGATGCCGGGGTCAGAAAAACTGGTACCTGGGGAGGTAAAATTTTTTTGATCCCATTTGCAAAAACGGATGCCAGGACGAAATTCGGGGTCGAATTCCAATCCTAAAAATGGTATTGCTTGCTGTTTTTAAAAATCAAGCTTTTTGGTGCCTGAAGAAGAAAACGCGTGATGCCGGGGTCAGAAAAAATGATGCCTGGGTAGGCAAAATTTTTTTGATCCCAAAGGCAAAAACGGATGCCAGGATTAGATTCAGGGTAGAATTCCATACTTAAAAATGGTATTGCTTGCTGTTTTTAAAAATCAAGCTTTCTGTTGCCTGAACAAGAAAACGCGTGATGGCGGGGTCAGAAAAACGTGCCTGGGGAGGCAAATTTTTTTTGATCCCAAATGCAAAAACGGATGCCAGGACGAAATGCAAGGTCGAATTCCAAACTTAAAAATGGTATTGCTTGCTGTTTTTAAAAATCAAGCATTTTGGTGCCTGAAGAAGAAAACGCGTCATGCCGGGGTCAGAAAAACTGGTGCCTGGGGAGGCAAATTTTTTTTGATCCCAAATGCAAAAACGGATGCCAGGACGAAATTCGGGGTCGAATTCCTATCTTAAAAATGGTATTGCTTACTGTTTTTAAAAATAAAGCTTTTTGGTGCCTAAAAAAGAAAACGCGTGATGCCGGGGTCAGAAAAAATGATGCCTGGGTAGGCAAAATTTTTTTGATCCCAAATGCAAAAACGGATGCCAGTACGAAATGCAGGGTCGAATTCCAAACTTAAAAATGGTATTGCTTGCTGTTTTTAAAAATCAAGCATTTTGGTGCCTGAAGAAGAAAACGCGTGATGCCGGGGTCAGCAAAATTGGTCCCTGGGGAGGCAAATTTTTTTTGATCCCAAATGCAAAAACGGATGCCAGGATGAAATTCCAGGTCGAATTCCAAACTTAAAAATGGTATTGCTTGCTGTTTTTAAAAATCAAGCATTTTGGTGCCTGAAGAAGAAAATGCGTGATGCCGGGGTCAGGAAAACTGGTGCCTGGGGAGGCAAATTTTTTTTGATCCCAAATGCAAAAACGGATGCCAGGACGAAATGCAGGGTCGAATTCCGAACTTAAAAATGGTATTGCTTGCTGTTTTTAAAAATCAAGCATTTTGGTGCCTGAAGAAGAAAACGCGTGATGCCGGGGTCAGAAAAACTGGTGCCTCGGGAGGCAAAATTTTTTTGATCCCAAATGCAAAAACGGATGCCAGGATGAAATTCGGGGTCGAATTCCAAACTTAAAAATGGTATTGCTTGCTGTTTTTAAAAATCAAGCATTTTGGTGCCTGAAGAAGAAAACGCGTGATGCCGGGGTCAGAAAAACTGGTGCCTGGGGAGGCAAATTTTTTTTGATCCCAAATGCAAAAACGGATGCCAGGACGAAAATCCGGGTCGAATTCCACACTTAAAAATGGTATTGCTTGCTGTTTTTAAAAATCAAGCGTTTTGGTGCCTGAAGAAGAAAACGCATGATGCCGGGGTCAGAAAAACTGGTTCCTGGGGAGGCAAATTTTTTTTGATCCCAAATGCAAAAACGGATGCCAGGACGAAATTCCGGGTCGAATTCCAAACTTAAAAATGGTATTGCTTGCTGTTTTTAAAAATCAAGCTTTTTGGTGCCTGAAGAAGAAAACGCGTGATGCCGGGGTCAGAAAAACTGGTTCCTCGGGAGGCAAAATTTTTTTGATCCCAAATGCAAAAACGGATGCCAGGATGAAATTCGGGGTCGAATTCCAAACTTAAAAATGATATTGCTTGCTTTTTTAAAAAATCAAGATTTTTTGTGCCTGAAGAAGAAAACGCGTGATGCTGGGGAAAGAAAAACTGGTGCCTGGGGAGGCAAATTTTTTTTGATCCCAAATGCAAAAACGGATGCCAGGACGAAATGCAGGGTCGAATTTCAAACTTAAAAATTGTATTGCTTGCTGTTTTTAAAAATCAAGCATTTTGGTGCCTGAAGAAGAAAACGCGTGATGCCGGGGTCAGAAAAACTGGTGCCTGGGTAGGCAAATTTTTTTTGATCCCAAATGCAAAAACGGATGCCAGGATGAAATTCCGGGTCGAATTCCAAACTTAAAAATGGTATTGCTTGCTGGTTTTCAAAATCAAGCTTTTTGGTGCCTGAAGAAGAAAACACGTGATGCCGGGGTCAGAAAAACTGGTGCCTGGGGAGGTAAAATTTTTTTGATCCCAAATGCAAAAACGGATGCCAGGACGAAATTCGGGGTCGAATTCCAATCTGAAAAATGGTATTGCTTGCTGTTTTTAAAAATCAAGCTTTTTGGTGCCTGAAGAAGAAAACGCGTGATGCCGGGGTCAGAAAAAATGATGCCTGGGTAGGCAAAATTTTTTTGATCCCAAAGGCAAAAACGGATGCCAGGATGAGATTCAGGGTAGAATTCCAAACTTAAAAATGGTATTGCTTGCTGTTTTTAAAAATCAAGCTTTTTGGTGCCTGAAGAAGAAAACGCGTGATGCCGGGGTCAGAAAAACTGGTGCCTGGGGAGGCAAATTTTTTTTTATCCCAAATGCAAAAACGGATGCCAGGACGAAATGCAGGGTCGAATTCCAAACTTAAAAATGGTATTGCTTGCTGTTTTTAAAAATCAAGCATTTTGGTGCCTGAAGAAGAAAACGCGTGATGCCGGGGTCAGAAAAACTGGTGCCTGGGGAGGTAAAAATTTTTTGATCCCAAATGCAAAAACGGATGCCAGGACGAAATTCGGGGTCGAATTCCAAACTTAAAAATGGTACTGCTTGCTGTTTTTAAAAATCAAGCTTTTTGGTGCCTGAAGAAGAAAACGCGTGATGCCGGGGTCAGAAAAACTGGTGCCTGGGGAGGCAAATTTTTTTTGATCCCAAATGCAAAAACGGATGCCAGGACGAAATGCAGGGTCAAATTCCAAACTTAAATATGGTATTGCTTGCTGTTTTTAAAAATCAAGCTTTTTGGTGCCTGAAGAAGAAAACGCGTGATGCCGGGGTCAGAAAAACTGGTGCTTCGGGAGGCAAAATTTTTTTGATCCCAAATGCAAAAACGGATGCCAGGACGAAATTCGGGGTCGAATTCCTATCTTAAAAATGGTATTGCTTGCTGTTTTTAAAAATAAAGCTTTTTGGTGCCTAAAAAAGAAAACGCGTGATGCCGGGGTCAGAAAAAATGATGCCTGGGTGGGCAAAATTTTTTTGATCCCAAATGCAAAAACGGATGCAAGTACGAAATGCAGGGTCGAATTCCAAACTTAAAAATGGTATTGCTTGCTGTTTTTAAAAATCAAGCATTTTGGTGCCTGAAGAAGAAAACGCGTGATGCCGGGGTCAGCAAAATTGGTCCCTGGGGAGGCAAATTTTTTTTGATCCCAAATGCAAAAACGGATGCCAGGATGAAATTCCGGGTCGAATTCCAAACTTAAAAATGGTATTGCTTGCTGTTTTTAAAAATCAAGCATTTTGGTGCCTGAAGAAGAAAATGCGTGATGCCGGGGTCAGGAAAACTGGTGCCTGGGGAGGCAAATTTTTTTTGATCCCAAATGCAAAAACGGATGCCAGGACGAAATGCAGGGTCGAATTCCGAACTTAAAAATGGTATTGCTTGCTGTTTTTAAAAATCAAGCATTTTGGTGCCTGAAGAAGAAAACGCGTGATGCCGGGGTCAGAAAAACTGGTGCCTGGGGAGGCAAATTTTTTTTTATCCCAAATGCAAAAACGGATGCCAGGACGAAAATCCGGGTCGAATTCCACACTTAAAAATGGTATTGCTTGCTGTTTTTAAAAATCAAGCGTTTTGGTGCCTGAAGAAGAAAACGCATGATGCCGGGGTCAGAAAAACTGGTTCCTGGGGAGGCAAATTTTTTTTGATCCCAAATGCAAAAACGGATGCCAGGACGAAATTCCGGGTCGAATTCCAAACTTAAAAATGATATTGCTTGCTGTTTTTAAAAATCAAGCTTTTTGGTGCCTGAAGAAGAAAACGCGTGATGCCGGGGTCAGAAAAACTGGTGCCTCGGGAGGCAAAATTTTTTTGATCCCAAATGCAAAAACGGATGCCAGGATGAAATTCGGGGTCGAATTCCAAACTTAAAAATGATATTGCTTGCTTTTTTAAAAAATCAAGATTTTTTGTGCCTGAAGAAGAAAACGCGTGATGCCGGGGAAAGAAAAACTGGTGCCTGGGGAGGCAAATTTTTTTTGATCCCAAATGCAAAAACGGATGCCAGGACGAAATGCAGGGTCGAATTTCAAACTTAAAAATTGTATTGCTTGCTGTTTTTAAAAATCAAGCATTTTGGTGCCTGAAGAAGAAAACGCGTGATGCCGGGGTCAGAAAAACTGGTGCCTGGGTAGGCAAATTTTTTTTGATCCCAAATGCAAAAACGGATGCCAGGATGAAATTCCGGGTCGAATTCCAAACTTAAAAATGGTATTGCTTGCTGTTTTTCAAAATCAAGCTTTTTGGTGCCTGAAGAAGAAAACACGTGATGCCGGGGTCAGAAAAACTGGTGCCTGGGGAGGTAAAATTTTTTTGATCCCAAATGCAAAAACGGATGCCAGGACAAAATTCGGGGTCGAATTCCAATCTGAAAAATGGTATTGCTTGCTGTTTTTAAAAATCAAGCTTTTTGGTGCCTGAAGAAGAAAACGCGTGATGCCGGGGTCAGAAAAAATGATGCCTGGGTAGGCAAAATTTTTTTGATCCCAAAGGCAAAAACGGATGCCAGGATGAGATTCAGGGTAGAATTCCAAACTTAAAAATGGTATTGCTTGCTGTTTTTAAAAATCAAGCTTTTTGGTGCCTGAAGAAGAAAACGCGTGATGCCGGGGTCAGAAAAACTGGTGCCTGGGGAGGCAAATTTTTTTTGATCCCAAATGCAAAAACGGATGCCAGGACGAAATGCAGGGTCGAATTCCAAACTTAAAAATGGTATTGCTTGCTGTTTTTAAAAATCAAGCATTTTGGTGCATGAAGAAGAAAACGCGTGATGCCGGGGTCAGAAAAACTGGTGCCTGGGAAGCAAATTTTTTTTGATCCCAAATGCAAAAACGGATGCAAGGACGAAATGCAGGGTCGAATTCCAAACTTAAAAATGGTATTGCTTGCTGGTTTTAAAAATCAAGCTTTTTGGTGCCTGAAGAAGAAAACACGTGATGCCGGGGTCAGAAAAACTGGTGCCTGGGGAGGTAAAAATTTTTTGATCCCAAATGCAAAAACAGATGCCAGGACGAAATTCCGGGTCGAATTCCAATCTTAAAAATGGTATTGCTTGCTGTTTTTAAAAATCAAGCTTTTTGGTGCCTGAAGAAGAAAACGCGTGATGCCGGGGTCAGAAAAAATGATGCCTGGGTAGGCAAAATTTTTTTGATCCCAAAGGCAAAAACGGATGCCAGGATGAGATTCAGGGTAGAATTTCAAACTTAAAAATGGTATTGCTTGCTGTTTTTAAAAATCAAGCTTTTTGGTGCCTGAAGAAGAAAACGCGTGATGCCGGGGTCAGAAAAACTGGTGCCTGGGGAGGCAAATTTTTTTTTATCCCAAATGCAAAAACGGATGCCAGGACGAAATTCCGGGTCGAATTCCAAACTTAAAAATGGTATTGCTTGCTGTTTTTAAAAATCAAGCTTTTTGGTGCCTGAAGAAGAAAACGCGTCATGCCGGGGTCAGAAAAACTGGTACCTGGGGAGGTAAAATTTTTTTGATCCCAAATGCAAAAACGGATGCCAGGACGAAATTCGGGGTCGAATTCCAATCCTAAAAATGGTATTGCTTGCTGTTTTTAAAAATCAAGCTTTTTGGTGCCTGAAGAAGAAAACGCGTGATGCCGGGGTCAGAAAAAATGATGCCTGGGTAGGCAAAATTTTTTTGATCCCAAAGGCAAAAACGGATGCCAGGATGAGATTCAGGGTAGAATTCCATACTTAAAAATGGTATTGCTTGCTGTTTTTAAAAATCAAGCTTTTTGTTGCCTGAACAAGAAAACGCGTGATGGCGGGGTCAGAAAAACGTGCCTGGGGAGGCAAATTTTTTTTGATCCCAAATGCAAAAACGGATGCCAGGACAAAATGCAGGGTCGAATTCCAAACTTAAAAATGGTATTGCTTGCTGTTTTTAAAAATCAAGCATTTTGGTGCCTGAAGAAGAAAACGCGTCATGCCGGGGTCAGAAAAACTGGTGCCTGGGTAGGCAAATTTTTTTTGATCCCAAATGCAAAAATGGATGCCAGGATGAAATTCCGGGTCGAATTCCAAACTTAAAAATGGTATTGCTTGCTGTTTTTCAAAATCAAGCTTTTTGGTGCCTGAAGAAGAAAACACGTGATGCCGGGGTCAGAAAAACTGGTGCCTGGGGAGGTAAAATTTTTTGATCCCAAATGCAAAAACGGATGCCAGGACGAAATTCGGGGTCGAATTCCAATCTTAAAAATGGTATTGCTTGCTGTTTTTAAAAATCAAGCTTTTTGGTGCCTGAAGAAGAAAACGCGTGATGCCGGGGTCAGAAAAAATGATGCCTGGGTAGGCAAAATTTTTTTGATCCCAAAGGCAAAAACGGATGCCAGGATGAGATTCAGGGTAGAATTCCAAACTTAAAAATGGTATTGCTTGCTGTTTTTAAAAATCAAGCTTTTTGGTGCCTGAAGAAGAAAACGCGTGATGCCGGGGTCAGAAAAACTGGTGCCTGGGGAGGCAAATTTTTTTTGATCCCAAATGCAAAAACGGATGCCAGGACGAAATGCAGGGTCGAATTCCAAACTTAAAAATGGTATTGCTTGCTGTTTTTAAAAATCAAGCATTTTGGTGCCTGAAGAAGAAAACGCGTGATGCCGGGGTCAGAAAAACTGGTGCCTGGGGAGGCAATTTTTTTTTGATCCCAAATGCAAAAACGGATGCCAGGACGAAATTCCGGGTCGAATTCCAAACTTAAAAATGGTATTGCTTGCTGTTTTTAAAAATCAAGCTTTTTGGTGCCTGAAGAAGAAAACGCGTGATGCCGGGGTCAGAAAAACTGGTGCCTGGGGAGGTAAAATTTTTTTGATCCCAAATGCAAAAACGGATGCCAGGACGAAATTCGGGGTCGAATTCCAATCTTAAATATGGTATTGCTTGATGTTTTTAAAAATCAAGCTTTTTGGTGCCTGAAGAAGAAAACGCGTGATGCCGGGGTCAGAAAAAATGATGCCTGGGTAGGCAAAATTTTTTTGATCCCAAAGGCAAAAACGGATGCCAGGATGAGATTCAGGGTAGATTTCCATACTTAAACATGGTATTGCTTGCTGTTTTTTAAAATCAAGCTTTTTGTTGCCTGAAGAAGAAAACGCGTGATGCCGGGGTCAGAAAAACGTGCCTGGGGAGGCAAATTTTTTTTGATCCCAAATGCAAAAACGGATGCCAGGACGAAATGCAGGGTCGAATTCCAAACTTAAAAATGGTATTGCTTGCTGTTTTTAAAAATCAAGCTTTTTGGTGCCTGAAGAAGAAAACGCGTGATGCCGGGGTCAGAAAAACTGGTGCCTGGGAAGGCAAATTTTTTTTGATCCCAAATGCAAAAACGGATGCCAGGACGAAATGCAGGGTCGAATTCCAAACTTAAAAATGGTATTGCTTGCTGTTTTTAAAAATCAAGCATTTTGGTGCCTGAAGAAGAAAACGCGTCATGCCGGGGTCAGAAAAACTGGTGCCAGGGAAGGCAAATTTTTCTTGATCCCAAATGCAAAAACGGATGCCAGGATGAAATTCCGGGTCGAATTCCAAACTTAAAAATGGTATTGCTTGCTGTTTTTCAAAATCAAGCTTTTTGGTGCCTGAAGAAGAAAACACGTGATGCCGGGATCAGAAAAACTGGTTCCTGGGGAGGTAAAATTTTTTTGATCCCAAATGCAAAAACGGATGCAAGGACGAAATTCGGGGTCGAATTCCAATCTTAAAAATGGTATTGCTTGCTGTTTTTAAAAATCAAGCATTTTGGTGCCTGAAGAAGAAAACGCGTGATGCCGGGGTCAGCAAAATTGGTCCCTGGGGAGGCAAATTTTTTTTGATCCCAAATGCAAAAACGGATGCCAGGATGAAATTTCGGTTCGAATTCCAAACTTAAAAATGGTATTGCTTGCTGTTTTTAAAAATCAAGCATTTTGGTGCCTGAAGAAGAAAACGCGTGATGCCGGGGTCAGAAAAACTGGTGCCTGGGGAGGCAAATTTTTTTTGATCCCAAATGCAAAAACGGATGCCAGGACGAAATTCGGGGTCGAATTCCAAACTTAAAAATGGTATTGCTTGCTGTTTTTCAAAATCAAGCTTTTTGGTGCCTGAAGAAGAAAACACGTGATGCCGGGGTCAGAAAAACTGGTGCCTGGGGAGGTAAAATTTTTTTGATCCCAAATGCAAAAACGGATGCCAGGACAAAATTCGGGGTCGAATTCCAATCTGAAAAATGGTATTGCTTGCTGTTTTTAAAAATCAAGCTTTTTGGTGCCTGAAGAAGAAAACGCGTGATGCCGGGGTCAGAAAAAATGATGCCTGGGTAGGCAAAATTTTTTTGATCCCAAAGGCAAAAACGGATGCCAGGATGAGATTCAGGGTAGAATTCCAAACTTAAAAATGGTATTGCTTGCTGTTTTTAAAAATCAAGCTTTTTGGTGCCTGAAGAAGAAAACGCGTGATGCCGGGGTCAGAAAAACTGGTGCCTGGGGAGGCAAATTTTTTTTGATCCCAAATGCAAAAACGGATGCCAGGACGAAATGCAGGGTCGAATTCCAATCTTAAAAATGGTATTGCTTGCTGTTTTTAAAAATCAAGCTTTTTGGTGCCTGAAGAAGAAAACGCGTGATGCCGGGGTCAGAAAAAATGATGCCTGGGTAGGCAAAATTTTTTTGATCCCAAAGGCAAAAACGGATGCCAGGATGAGATTCAGGGTAGAATTTCAAACTTAAAAATGGTATTGCTTGCTGTTTTTAAAAATCAAGCTTTTTGGTGCCTGAAGAAGAAAACGCGTGATGCCGGGGTCAGAAAAACTGGTGCCTGGGGAGGCAAATTTTTTTTTATCCCAAATGCAAAAACGGATGCCAGGACGAAATTCCGGGTCGAATTCCAAACTTAAAAATGGTATTGCTTGCTGTTTTTAAAAATCAAGCTTTTTGGTGCCTGAAGAAGAAAACGCGTCATGCCGGGGTCAGAAAAACTGGTACCTGGGGAGGTAAAATTTTTTTGATCCCAAATGCAAAAACGGATGCCAGGACGAAATTCGGGGTCGAATTCCAATCCTAAAAATGGTATTGCTTGCTGTTTTTAAAAATCAAGCTTTTTGGTGCCTGAAGAAGAAAACGCGTGATGCCGGGGTCAGAAAAAATGATGCCTGGGTAGGCAAAATTTTTTTGATCCCAAAGGCAAAAACGGATGCCAGGATGAGATTCAGGGTAGAATTCCATACTTAAAAATGGTATTGCTTGCTGTTTTTAAAAATCAAGCTTTTTGTTGCCTGAACAAGAAAACGCGTGATGGCGGGGTCAGAAAAACGTGCCTGGGGAGGCAAATTTTTTTTGATCCCAAATGCAAAAACGGATGCCAGGACAAAATGCAGGGTCGAATTCCAAACTTAAAAATGGTATTGCTTGCTGTTTTTAAAAATCAAGCATTTTGGTGCCTGAAGAAGAAAACGCGTCATGCCGGGGTCAGAAAAACTGGTGCCTGGGTAGGCAAATTTTTTTTGATCCCAAATGCAAAAATGGATGCCAGGATGAAATTCCGGGTCGAATTCCAAACTTAAAAATGGTATTGCTTGCTGTTTTTCAAAATCAAGCTTTTTGGTGCCTGAAGAAGAAAACACGTGATGCCGGGGTCAGAAAAACTGGTGCCTGGGGAGGTAAAATTTTTTGATCCCAAATGCAAAAACGGATGCCAGGACGAAATTCGGGGTCGAATTCCAATCTTAAAAATGGTATTGCTTGCTGTTTTTAAAAATCAAGCTTTTTGGTGCCTGAAGAAGAAAACGCGTGATGCCGGGGTCAGAAAAAATGATGCCTGGGTAGGCAAAATTTTTTTGATCCCAAAGGCAAAAACGGATGCCAGGATGAGATTCAGGGTAGAATTCCAAACTTAAAAATGGTATTGCTTGCTGTTTTTAAAAATCAAGCTTTTTGGTGCCTGAAGAAGAAAACGCGTGATGCCGGGGTCAGAAAAACTGGTGCCTGGGGAGGCAAATTTTTTTTGATCCCAAATGCAAAAACGGATGCCAGGACGAAATGCAGGGTCGAATTCCAAACTTAAAAATGGTATTGCTTGCTGTTTTTAAAAATCAAGCATTTTGGTGCCTGAAGAAGAAAACGCGTGATGCCGGGGTCAGAAAAACTGGTGCCTGGGGAGGCAATTTTTTTTTGATCCCAAATGCAAAAACGGATGCCAGGACGAAATTCCGGGTCGAATTCCAAACTTAAAAATGGTATTGCTTGCTGTTTTTAAAAATCAAGCTTTTTGGTGCCTGAAGAAGAAAACGCGTGATGCCGGGGTCAGAAAAACTGGTGCCTGGGGAGGTAAAATTTTTTTGATCCCAAATGCAAAAACGGATGCCAGGACGAAATTCGGGGTCGAATTCCAATCTTAAATATGGTATTGCTTGATGTTTTTAAAAATCAAGCTTTTTGGTGCCTGAAGAAGAAAACGCGTGATGCCGGGGTCAGAAAAAATGATGCCTGGGTAGGCAAAATTTTTTTGATCCCAAAGGCAAAAACGGATGCCAGGATGAGATTCAGGGTAGATTTCCATACTTAAAAATGGTATTGCTTGCTGTTTTTTAAAATCAAGCTTTTTGTTGCCTGAAGAAGAAAACGCGTGATGCCGGGGTCAGAAAAACGTGCCTGGGGAGGCAAATTTTTTTTGATCCCAAATGCAAAAACGGATGCCAGGACGAAATGCAGGGTCGAATTCCAAACTTAAAAATGGTATTGCTTGCTGTTTTTAAAAATCAAGCTTTTTGGTGCCTGAAGAAGAAAACGCGTGATGCCGGGGTCAGAAAAACTGGTGCCTGGGAAGGCAAATTTTTTTTGATCCCAAATGCAAAAACGGATGCCAGGACGAAATGCAGGGTCGAATTCCAAACTTAAAAATGGTATTGCTTGCTGTTTTTAAAAATCAAGCATTTTGGTGCCTGAAGAAGAAAACGCGTCATGCCGGGGTCAGAAAAACTGGTGCCAGGGAAGGCAAATTTTTCTTGATCCCAAATGCAAAAACGGATGCCAGGATGAAATTCCGGGTCGAATTCCAAACTTAAAAATGGTATTGCTTGCTGTTTTTCAAAATCAAGCTTTTTGGTGCCTGAAGAAGAAAACACGTGATGCCGGGATCAGAAAAACTGGTTCCTGGGGAGGTAAAATTTTTTTGATCCCAAATGCAAAAACGGATGCAAGGACGAAATTCGGGGTCGAATTCCAATCTTAAAAATGGTATTGCTTGCTGTTTTTAAAAATCAAGCATTTTGGTGCCTGAAGAAGAAAACGCGTGATGCCGGGGTCAGCAAAATTGGTCCCTGGGGAGGCAAATTTTTTTTGATCCCAAATGCAAAAACGGATGCCAGGATGAAATTTCGGTTCGAATTCCAAACTTAAAAATGGTATTGCTTGCTGTTTTTAAAAATCAAGCATTTTGGTGCCTGAAGAAGAAAACGCGTGATGCCGGGGTCAGAAAAACTGGTGCCTGGGGAGGCAAATTTTTTTTGATCCCAAATGCAAAAACGGATGCCAGGACGAAATTCGGGGTCGAATTCCAAACTTAAAAATGGTATTGCTTGCTGTTTTTCAAAATCAAGCTTTTTGGTGCCTGAAGAAGAAAACACGTGATGCCGGGGTCAGAAAAACTGGTGCCTGGGGAGGTAAAATTTTTTTGATCCCAAATGCAAAAACGGATGCCAGGACAAAATTCGGGGTCGAATTCCAATCTGAAAAATGGTATTGCTTGCTGTTTTTAAAAATCAAGCTTTTTGGTGCCTGAAGAAGAAAACGCGTGATGCCGGGGTCAGAAAAAATGATGCCTGGGTAGGCAAAATTTTTTTGATCCCAAAGGCAAAAACGGATGCCAGGATGAGATTCAGGGTAGAATTCCAAACTTAAAAATGGTATTGCTTGCTGTTTTTAAAAATCAAGCTTTTTGGTGCCTGAAGAAGAAAACGCGTGATGCCGGGGTCAGAAAAACTGGTGCCTGGGGAGGCAAATTTTTTTTGATCCCAAATGCAAAAACGGATGCCAGGACGAAATGCAGGGTCGAATTCCAAACTTAAAAATGGTATTGCTTGCTGTTTTTAAAAATCAAGCATTTTGGTGCATGAAGAAGAAAACGCGTGATGCCGGGGTCAGAAAAACTGGTGCCTGGGGAGGTAAAATTTTTTTGATCCCAAATGCAAAAACGGATGCCAGGACGAAATTCGGGGTCGAATTCCAATCTTAAATATGGTATTGCTTGATGTTTTTAAAAATCAAGCTTTTTGGTGCCTGAAGAAGAAAACGCGTGATGCCGGGGTCAGAAAAAATGATGCCTGGGTAGGCAAAATTTTTTTGATCCCAAAGGCAAAAACGGATGCCAGGATGAGATTCAGGGTAGATTTCCATACTTAAAAATGGTATTGCTTGCTGTTTTTTAAAATCAAGCTTTTTGTTGCCTGAAGAAGAAAACGCGTGATGCCGGGGTCAGAAAAACGTGCCTGGGGAGGCAAATTTTTTTTGATCCCAAATGCAAAAACGGATGCCAGGACGAAATGCAGGGTCGAATTCCAAACTTAAAAATGGTATTGCTTGCTGTTTTTAAAAATCAAGCTTTTTGGTGCCTGAAGAAGAAAACGCGTGATGCCGGGGTCAGAAAAACTGGTGCCTGGGAAGGCAAATTTTTTTTGATCCCAAATGCAAAAACGGATGCCAGGACGAAATGCAGGGTCGAATTCCAAACTTAAAAATGGTATTGCTTGCTGTTTTTAAAAATCAAGCATTTTGGTGCCTGAAGAAGAAAACGCGTCATGCCGGGGTCAGAAAAACTGGTGCCAGGGAAGGCAAATTTTTCTTGATCCCAAATGCAAAAACGGATGCCAGGATGAAATTCCGGGTCGAATTCCAAACTTAAAAATGGTATTGCTTGCTGTTTTTCAAAATCAAGCTTTTTGGTGCCTGAAGAAGAAAACACGTGATGCCGGGATCAGAAAAACTGGTTCCTGGGGAGGTAAAATTTTTTTGATCCCAAATGCAAAAACGGATGCAAGGACGAAATTCGGGGTCGAATTCCAATCTTAAAAATGGTATTGCTTGCTGTTTTTAAAAATCAAGCATTTTGGTGCCTGAAGAAGAAAACGCGTGATGCCGGGGTCAGCAAAATTGGTCCCTGGGGAGGCAAATTTTTTTTGATCCCAAATGCAAAAACGGATGCCAGGATGAAATTTCGGTTCGAATTCCAAACTTAAAAATGGTATTGCTTGCTGTTTTTAAAAATCAAGCATTTTGGTGCCTGAAGAAGAAAACGCGTGATGCCGGGGTCAGAAAAACTGGTGCCTGGGGAGGCAAATTTTTTTTGATCCCAAATGCAAAAACGGATGCCAGGACGAAATTCGGGGTCGAATTCCAAACTTAAAAATGGTATTGCTTGCTGTTTTTCAAAATCAAGCTTTTTGGTGCCTGAAGAAGAAAACACGTGATGCCGGGGTCAGAAAAACTGGTGCCTGGGGAGGTAAAATTTTTTTGATCCCAAATGCAAAAACGGATGCCAGGACAAAATTCGGGGTCGAATTCCAATCTGAAAAATGGTATTGCTTGCTGTTTTTAAAAATCAAGCTTTTTGGTGCCTGAAGAAGAAAACGCGTGATGCCGGGGTCAGAAAAAATGATGCCTGGGTAGGCAAAATTTTTTTGATCCCAAAGGCAAAAACGGATGCCAGGATGAGATTCAGGGTAGAATTCCAAACTTAAAAATGGTATTGCTTGCTGTTTTTAAAAATCAAGCTTTTTGGTGCCTGAAGAAGAAAACGCGTGATGCCGGGGTCAGAAAAACTGGTGCCTGGGGAGGCAAATTTTTTTTGATCCCAAATGCAAAAACGGATGCCAGGACGAAATGCAGGGTCGAATTCCAAACTTAAAAATGGTATTGCTTGCTGTTTTTAAAAATCAAGCATTTTGGTGCATGAAGAAGAAAACGCGTGATGCCGGGGTCAGAAAAACTGGTGCCTGGGAAGCAAATTTTTTTTGATCCCAAATGCAAAAACGGATGCAAGGACGAAATGCAGGGTCGAATTCCAAACTTAAAAATGGTATTGCTTGCTGGTTTTAAAAATCAAGCTTTTTGGTGCCTGAAGAAGAAAACACGTGATGCCGGGGTCAGAAAAACTGGTGCCTGGGGAGGTAAAAATTTTTTGATCCCAAATGCAAAAACAGATGCCAGGACGAAATTCCGGGTCGAATTCCAATCTTAAAAATGGTATTGCTTGCTGTTTTTAAAAATCAAGCTTTTTGGTGCCTGAAGAAGAAAACGCGTGATGCCGGGGTCAGAAAAAATGATGCCTGGGTAGGCAAAATTTTTTTGATCCCAAAGGCAAAAACGGATGCCAGGATGAGATTCAGGGTAGAATTTCAAACTTAAAAATGGTATTGCTTGCTGTTTTTAAAAATCAAGCTTTTTGGTGCCTGAAGAAGAAAACGCGTGATGCCGGGGTCAGAAAAACTGGTGCCTGGGGAGGCAAATTTTTTTTTATCCCAAATGCAAAAACGGATGCCAGGACGAAATTCCGGGTCGAATTCCAAACTTAAAAATGGTATTGCTTGCTGTTTTTAAAAATCAAGCTTTTTGGTGCCTGAAGAAGAAAACGCGTCATGCCGGGGTCAGAAAAACTGGTACCTGGGGAGGTAAAATTTTTTTGATCCCAAATGCAAAAACGGATGCCAGGACGAAATTCGGGGTCGAATTCCAATCCTAAAAATGGTATTGCTTGCTGTTTTTAAAAATCAAGCTTTTTGGTGCCTGAAGAAGAAAACGCGTGATGCCGGGGTCAGAAAAAATGATGCCTGGGTAGGCAAAATTTTTTTGATCCCAAAGGCAAAAACGGATGCCAGGATGAGATTCAGGGTAGAATTCCATACTTAAAAATGGTATTGCTTGCTGTTTTTAAAAATCAAGCTTTTTGTTGCCTGAACAAGAAAACGCGTGATGGCGGGGTCAGAAAAACGTGCCTGGGGAGGCAAATTTTTTTTGATCCCAAATGCAAAAACGGATGCCAGGACAAAATGCAGGGTCGAATTCCAAACTTAAAAATGGTATTGCTTGCTGTTTTTAAAAATCAAGCATTTTGGTGCCTGAAGAAGAAAACGCGTCATGCCGGGGTCAGAAAAACTGGTGCCTGGGTAGGCAAATTTTTTTTGATCCCAAATGCAAAAATGGATGCCAGGATGAAATTCCGGGTCGAATTCCAAACTTAAAAATGGTATTGCTTGCTGTTTTTAAAAATCAAGCTTTTTGGTGCCTGAAGAAGAAAACGCGTGATGCCGGGGTCAGAAAAAATGATGCCTGGGTAGGCAAAATTTTTTTGATCCCAAAGGCAAAAACGGATGCCAGGATGAGATTCAGGGTAGAATTCCAAACTTAAAAATGGTATTGCTTGCTGTTTTTAAAAATCAAGCTTTTTGGTGC
Source organism: Hydrophis major (assembly GCA_033807585.1). NCBI lineage: Eukaryota > Metazoa > Chordata > Lepidosauria > Squamata > Elapidae > Hydrophis > Hydrophis major. The sequence goes on from JAUCBL010000305.1 coordinate 43,707, forward strand.
CTGAAGAAGAAAACGCGTGATGCCGGGGTCAGAAAAACTGGTGCCTGGGGAGGCAAATTTTTTTTGATCCCAAATGCAAAAACGGATGCCAGGACGAAATGCAGGGTCGAATTCCAAACTTAAAAATGGTATTGCTTGCTGTTTTTAAAAATCAAGCATTTTGGTGCCTGAAGAAGAAAACGCGTGATGCCGGGGTCAGAAAAACTGGTGCCTGGGGAGGCAATTTTTTTTTGATCCCAAATGCAAAAACGGATGCCAGGACGAAATTCCGGGTCGAATTCCAAACTTAAAAATGGTATTGCTTGCTGTTTTTAAAAATCAAGCTTTTTGGTGCCTGAAGAAGAAAACGCGTGATGCCGGGGTCAGAAAAACTGGTGCCTGGGGAGGTAAAATTTTTTTGATCCCAAATGCAAAAACGGATGCCAGGACGAAATTCGGGGTCGAATTCCAATCTTAAATATGGTATTGCTTGATGTTTTTAAAAATCAAGCTTTTTGGTGCCTGAAGAAGAAAACGCGTGATGCCGGGGTCAGAAAAAATGATGCCTGGGTAGGCAAAATTTTTTTGATCCCAAAGGCAAAAACGGATGCCAGGATGAGATTCAGGGTAGATTTCCATACTTAAAAATGGTATTGCTTGCTGTTTTTTAAAATCAAGCTTTTTGGTGCCTGAAGAAGAAAACGCGTCATGCCGGGGTCAGAAAAACTGGTACCTGGGGAGGTAAAATTTTTTTGATCCCAAATGCAAAAACGGATGCCAGGACGAAATTCGGGGTCGAATTCCAATCCTAAAAATGGTATTGCTTGCTGTTTTTAAAAATCAAGCTTTTTGGTGCCTGAAGAAGAAAACGCGTGATGCCGGGGTCAGAAAAAATGATGCCTGGGTAGGCAAAATTTTTTTGATCCCAAAGGCAAAAACGGATGCCAGGATGAGATTCAGGGTAGAATTCCATACTTAAAAATGGTATTGCTTGCTGTTTTTAAAAATCAAGCTTTTTGTTGCCTGAACAAGAAAACGCGTGATGGCGGGGTCAGAAAAACGTGCCTGGGGAGGCAAATTTTTTTTGATCCCAAATGCAAAAACGGATGCCAGGACAAAATGCAGGGTCGAATTCCAAACTTAAAAATGGTATTGCTTGCTGTTTTTAAAAATCAAGCATTTTGGTGCCTGAAGAAGAAAACGCGTCATGCCGGGGTCAGAAAAACTGGTGCCTGGGTAGGCAAATTTTTTTTGATCCCAAATGCAAAAATGGATGCCAGGATGAAATTCCGGGTCGAATTCCAAACTTAAAAATGGTATTGCTTGCTGTTTTTCAAAATCAAGCTTTTTGGTGCCTGAAGAAGAAAACACGTGATGCCGGGGTCAGAAAAACTGGTGCCTGGGGAGGTAAAATTTTTTGATCCCAAATGCAAAAACGGATGCCAGGACGAAATTCGGGGTCGAATTCCAATCTTAAAAATGGTATTGCTTGCTGTTTTTAAAAATCAAGCTTTTTGGTGCCTGAAGAAGAAAACGCGTGATGCCGGGGTCAGAAAAAATGATGCCTGGGTAGGCAAAATTTTTTTGATCCCAAAGGCAAAAACGGATGCCAGGATGAGATTCAGGGTAGAATTCCAAACTTAAAAATGGTATTGCTTGCTGTTTTTAAAAATCAAGCTTTTTGGTGCCTGAAGAAGAAAACGCGTGATGCCGGGGTCAGAAAAACTGGTGCCTGGGGAGGCAAATTTTTTTTGATCCCAAATGCAAAAACGGATGCCAGGACGAAATGCAGGGTCGAATTCCAAACTTAAAAATGGTATTGCTTGCTGTTTTTAAAAATCAAGCATTTTGGTGCCTGAAGAAGAAAACGCGTGATGCCGGGGTCAGAAAAACTGGTGCCTGGGGAGGCAATTTTTTTTTGATCCCAAATGCAAAAACGGATGCCAGGACGAAATTCCGGGTCGAATTCCAAACTTAAAAATGGTATTGCTTGCTGTTTTTAAAAATCAAGCTTTTTGGTGCCTGAAGAAGAAAACGCGTGATGCCGGGGTCAGAAAAACTGGTGCCTGGGGAGGTAAAATTTTTTTGATCCCAAATGCAAAAACGGATGCCAGGACGAAATTCGGGGTCGAATTCCAATCTTAAATATGGTATTGCTTGATGTTTTTAAAAATCAAGCTTTTTGGTGCCTGAAGAAGAAAACGCGTGATGCCGGGGTCAGAAAAAATGATGCCTGGGTAGGCAAAATTTTTTTGATCCCAAAGGCAAAAACGGATGCCAGGATGAGATTCAGGGTAGATTTCCATACTTAAAAATGGTATTGCTTGCTGTTTTTTAAAATCAAGCTTTTTGTTGCCTGAAGAAGAAAACGCGTGATGCCGGGGTCAGAAAAACGTGCCTGGGGAGGCAAATTTTTTTTGATCCCAAATGCAAAAACGGATGCCAGGACGAAATGCAGGGTCGAATTCCAAACTTAAAAATGGTATTGCTTGCTGTTTTTAAAAATCAAGCTTTTTGGTGCCTGAAGAAGAAAACGCGTGATGCCGGGGTCAGAAAAACTGGTGCCTGGGAAGGCAAATTTTTTTTGATCCCAAATGCAAAAACGGATGCCAGGACGAAATGCAGGGTCGAATTCCAAACTTAAAAATGGTATTGCTTGCTGTTTTTAAAAATCAAGCATTTTGGTGCCTGAAGAAGAAAACGCGTCATGCCGGGGTCAGAAAAACTGGTGCCAGGGAAGGCAAATTTTTCTTGATCCCAAATGCAAAAACGGATGCCAGGATGAAATTCCGGGTCGAATTCCAAACTTAAAAATGGTATTGCTTGCTGTTTTTCAAAATCAAGCTTTTTGGTGCCTGAAGAAGAAAACACGTGATGCCGGGATCAGAAAAACTGGTTCCTGGGGAGGTAAAATTTTTTTGATCCCAAATGCAAAAACGGATGCAAGGACGAAATTCGGGGTCGAATTCCAATCTTAAAAATGGTATTGCTTGCTGTTTTTAAAAATCAAGCATTTTGGTGCCTGAAGAAGAAAACGCGTGATGCCGGGGTCAGCAAAATTGGTCCCTGGGGAGGCAAATTTTTTTTGATCCCAAATGCAAAAACGGATGCCAGGATGAAATTTCGGTTCGAATTCCAAACTTAAAAATGGTATTGCTTGCTGTTTTTAAAAATCAAGCATTTTGGTGCCTGAAGAAGAAAACGCGTGATGCCGGGGTCAGAAAAACTGGTGCCTGGGGAGGCAAATTTTTTTTGATCCCAAATGCAAAAACGGATGCCAGGACGAAATTCGGGGTCGAATTCCAAACTTAAAAATGGTATTGCTTGCTGTTTTTCAAAATCAAGCTTTTTGGTGCCTGAAGAAGAAAACACGTGATGCCGGGGTCAGAAAAACTGGTGCCTGGGGAGGTAAAATTTTTTTGATCCCAAATGCAAAAACGGATGCCAGGACAAAATTCGGGGTCGAATTCCAATCTGAAAAATGGTATTGCTTGCTGTTTTTAAAAATCAAGCTTTTTGGTGCCTGAAGAAGAAAACGCGTGATGCCGGGGTCAGAAAAAATGATGCCTGGGTAGGCAAAATTTTTTTGATCCCAAAGGCAAAAACGGATGCCAGGATAAGATTCAGGGTAGAATTCCAAACTTAAAAATGGTATTGCTTGCTGTTTTTAAAAATCAAGCTTTTTGGTGCCTGAAGAAGAAAACGCGTGATGCCGGGGTCAGAAAAACTGGTGCCTGGGGAGGCAAATTTTTTTTGATCCCAAATGCAAAAACGGATGCCAGGACGAAATGCAGGGTCGAATTCCAAACTTAAAAATGGTATTGCTTGCTGTTTTTAAAAATCAAGCATTTTGGTGCATGAAGAAGAAAACGCGTGATGCCGGGGTCAGAAAAACTGGTGCCTGGGAAGCAAATTTTTTTTGATCCCAAATGCAAAAACGGATGCAAGGACGAAATGCAGGGTCGAATTCCAAACTTAAAAATGGTATTGCTTGCTGGTTTTAAAAATCAAGCTTTTTGGTGCCTGAAGAAGAAAACACGTGATGCCGGGGTCAGAAAAACTGGTGCCTGGGGAGGTAAAAATTTTTTGATCCCAAATGCAAAAACAGATGCCAGGACGAAATTCCGGGTCGAATTCCAATCTTAAAAATGGTATTGCTTGCTGTTTTTAAAAATCAAGCTTTTTGGTGCCTGAAGAAGAAAACGCGTGATGCCGGGGTCAGAAAAAAATGATGCCTGGGTAGGCAAAATTTTTTTGATCCCAAAGGCAAAAACGGATGCCAGGATGAGATTCAGGGTAGAATTTCAAACTTAAAAATGGTATTGCTTGCTGTTTTTAAAAATCAAGCTTTTTGGTGCCTGAAGAAGAAAACGCGTGATGCCGGGGTCAGAAAAACTGGTGCCTGGGGAGGCAAATTTTTTTTTATCCCAAATGCAAAAACGGATGCCAGGACGAAATTCCGGGTCGAATTCCAAACTTAAAAATGGTATTGCTTGCTGTTTTTAAAAATCAAGCTTTTTGGTGCCTGAAGAAGAAAACGCGTCATGCCGGGGTCAGAAAAACTGGTACCTGGGGAGGTAAAATTTTTTTGATCCCAAATGCAAAAACGGATGCCAGGACGAAATTCGGGGTCGAATTCCAATCCTAAAAATGGTATTGCTTGCTGTTTTTAAAAATCAAGCTTTTTGGTGCCTGAAGAAGAAAACGCGTGATGCCGGGGTCAGAAAAAATGATGCCTGGGTAGGCAAAATTTTTTTGATCCCAAAGGCAAAAACGGATGCCAGGATGAGATTCAGGGTAGAATTCCATACTTAAAAATGGTATTGCTTGCTGTTTTTAAAAATCAAGCTTTTTGTTGCCTGAACAAGAAAACGCGTGATGGCGGGGTCAGAAAAACGTGCCTGGGGAGGCAAATTTTTTTTGATCCCAAATGCAAAAACGGATGCCAGGACAAAATGCAGGGTCGAATTCCAAACTTAAAAATGGTATTGCTTGCTGTTTTTAAAAATCAAGCATTTTGGTGCCTGAAGAAGAAAACGCGTCATGCCGGGGTCAGAAAAACTGGTGCCTGGGAAGGCAAATTTTTTTTGATCCCAAATGCAAAAATGGATGCCAGGATGAAATTCCGGGTCGAATTCCAAACTTAAAAATGGTATTGCTTGCTGTTTTTAAAAATCAAGCTTTTTGGTGCCTGAAGAAGAAAACACGTGATGCCGGGGTCAGAAAAACTGGTGCCTGGGGAGGCAAATTTTTTTTTATCCCAAATGCAAAAACGGATGCCAGGACGAAATTCCGGGTCGAATTCCAAACTTAAAAATGGTATTGCTTGCTGTTTTTAAAAATCAAGCTTTTTGGTGCCTGAAGAAGAAAACACGTGATGCCGGGGTCAGAAAAACTGGTGCCTGGGGAGGTAAAATTTTTTTGATCCCAAATGCAAAAACGGATGCCAGGACAAAATTCGGGGTCGAATTCCAATCTGAAAAATGGTATTGCTTGCTGTTTTTAAAAATCAAGCTTTTTGGTGCCTGAAGAAGAAAACGCGTGATGCCGGGGTCAGAAAAACTGGTGCCTGGGAAGCAAATTTTTTTTGATCCCAAATGCAAAAACGGATGCAAGGACGAAATGCAGGGTCGAATTCCAAACTTAAAAATGGTATTGCTTGCTGGTTTTAAAAATCAAGCTTTTTGGTGCCTGAAGAAGAAAACACGTGATGCCGGGGTCAGAAAAACTGGTGCCTGGGGAGGTAAAAATTTTTTGATCCCAAATGCAAAAACAGATGCCAGGACGAAATTCCGGGTCGAATTCCAATCTTAAAAATGGTATTGCTTGCTGTTTTTAAAAATCAAGCTTTTTGGTGCCTGAAGAAGAAAACGCGTGATGCCGGGGTCAGAAAAAATGATGCCTGGGTAGGCAAAATTTTTTTGATCCCAAAGGCAAAAACGGATGCCAGGATGAGATTCAGGGTAGAATTTCAAACTTAAAAATGGTATTGCTTGCTGTTTTTAAAAATCAAGCTTTTTGGTGCCTGAAGAAGAAAACGCGTGATGCCGGGGTCAGAAAAACTGGTGCCTGGGGAGGCAAATTTTTTTTTATCCCAAATGCAAAAACGGATGCCAGGACGAAATTCCGGGTCGAATTCCAAACTTAAAAATGGTATTGCTTGCTGTTTTTAAAAATCAAGCTTTTTGGTGCCTGAAGAAGAAAACGCGTCATGCCGGGGTCAGAAAAACTGGTACCTGGGGAGGTAAAATTTTTTTGATCCCAAATGCAAAAACGGATGCCAGGACGAAATTCGGGGTCGAATTCCAATCCTAAAAATGGTATTGCTTGCTGTTTTTAAAAATCAAGCTTTTTGGTGCCTGAAGAAGAAAACGCGTGATGCCGGGGTCAGAAAAAATGATGCCTGGGTAGGCAAAATTTTTTTGATCCCAAAGGCAAAAACGGATGCCAGGATGAGATTCAGGGTAGAATTCCATACTTAAAAATGGTATTGCTTGCTGTTTTTAAAAATCAAGCTTTTTGTTGCCTGAACAAGAAAACGCGTGATGGCGGGGTCAGAAAAACGTGCCTGGGGAGGCAAATTTTTTTTGATCCCAAATGCAAAAACGGATGCCAGGACAAAATGCAGGGTCGAATTCCAAACTTAAAAATGGTATTGCTTGCTGTTTTTAAAAATCAAGCATTTTGGTGCCTGAAGAAGAAAACGCGTCATGCCGGGGTCAGAAAAACTGGTGCCTGGGAAGGCAAATTTTTTTTGATCCCAAATGCAAAAATGGATGCCAGGATGAAATTCCGGGTCGAATTCCAAACTTAAAAATGGTATTGCTTGCTGTTTTTAAAAATCAAGCTTTTTGGTGCCTGAAGAAGAAAACACGTGATGCCGGGGTCAGAAAAACTGGTGCCTGGGGAGGCAAATTTTTTTTTATCCCAAATGCAAAAACGGATGCCAGGACGAAATTCCGGGTCGAATTCCAAACTTAAAAATGGTATTGCTTGCTGTTTTTAAAAATCAAGCTTTTTGGTGCCTGAAGAAGAAAACACGTGATGCCGGGGTCAGAAAAACTGGTGCCTGGGGAGGTAAAATTTTTTTGATCCCAAATGCAAAAACGGATGCCAGGACAAAATTCGGGGTCGAATTCCAATCTGAAAAATGGTATTGCTTGCTGTTTTTAAAAATCAAGCTTTTTGGTGCCTGAAGAAGAAAACGCGTGATGCCGGGGTCAGAAAAACTGGTGCCTGGGAAGCAAATTTTTTTTGATCCCAAATGCAAAAACGGATGCAAGGACGAAATGCAGGGTCGAATTCCAAACTTAAAAATGGTATTGCTTGCTGGTTTTAAAAATCAAGCTTTTTGGTGCCTGAAGAAGAAAACACGTGATGCCGGGGTCAGAAAAACTGGTGCCTGGGGAGGTAAAAATTTTTTGATCCCAAATGCAAAAACAGATGCCAGGACGAAATTCCGGGTCGAATTCCAATCTTAAAAATGGTATTGCTTGCTGTTTTTAAAAATCAAGCTTTTTGGTGCCTGAAGAAGAAAACGCGTGATGCCGGGGTCAGAAAAAATGATGCCTGGGTAGGCAAAATTTTTTTGATCCCAAAGGCAAAAACGGATGCCAGGATGAGATTCAGGGTAGAATTTCAAACTTAAAAATGGTATTGCTTGCTGTTTTTAAAAATCAAGCTTTTTGGTGCCTGAAGAAGAAAACGCGTGATGCCGGGGTCAGAAAAACTGGTGCCTGGGGAGGCAAATTTTTTTTTATCCCAAATGCAAAAACGGATGCCAGGACGAAATTCCGGGTCGAATTCCAAACTTAAAAATGGTATTGCTTGCTGTTTTTAAAAATCAAGCTTTTTGGTGCCTGAAGAAGAAAACGCGTCATGCCGGGGTCAGAAAAACTGGTACCTGGGGAGGTAAAATTTTTTTGATCCCAAATGCAAAAACGGATGCCAGGACGAAATTCGGGGTCGAATTCCAATCCTAAAAATGGTATTGCTTGCTGTTTTTAAAAATCAAGCTTTTTGGTGCCTGAAGAAGAAAACGCGTGATGCCGGGGTCAGAAAAAATGATGCCTGGGTAGGCAAAATTTTTTTGATCCCAAAGGCAAAAACGGATGCCAGGATGAGATTCAGGGTAGAATTCCATACTTAAAAATGGTATTGCTTGCTGTTTTTAAAAATCAAGCTTTTTGTTGCCTGAACAAGAAAACGCGTGATGGCGGGGTCAGAAAAACGTGCCTGGGGAGGCAAATTTTTTTTGATCCCAAATGCAAAAACGGATGCCAGGACAAAATGCAGGGTCGAATTCCAAACTTAAAAATGGTATTGCTTGCTGTTTTTAAAAATCAAGCATTTTGGTGCCTGAAGAAGAAAACGCGTCATGCCGGGGTCAGAAAAACTGGTGCCTGGGAAGGCAAATTTTTTTTGATCCCAAATGCAAAAATGGATGCCAGGATGAAATTCCGGGTCGAATTCCAAACTTAAAAATGGTATTGCTTGCTGTTTTTAAAAATCAAGCTTTTTGGTGCCTGAAGAAGAAAACGCGTGATGCCGGGGTCAGAAAAAATGATGCCTGGGTAGGCAAAATTTTTTTGATCCCAAAGGCAAAAACGGATGCCAGGATGAGATTCAGGGTAGAATTCCAAACTTAAAAATGGTATTGCTTGCTGTTTTTAAAAATCAAGCTTTTTGGTGCCTGAAGAAGAAAACGCGTGATGCCGGGGTCAGAAAAACTGGTGCCTGGGGAGGCAAATTTTTTTTGATCCCAAATGCAAAAACGGATGCCAGGACGAAATGCAGGGTCGAATTCCAAACTTAAAAATGGTATTGCTTGCTGTTTTTAAAAATCAAGCATTTTGGTGCATGAAGAAGAAAACGCGTGATGCCGGGGTCAGAAAAACTGGTGCCTGGGAAGCAAATTTTTTTTGATCCCAAATGCAAAAACGGATGCAAGGACGAAATGCAGGGTCGAATTCCAAACTTAAAAATGGTATTGCTTGCTGGTTTTAAAAATCAAGCTTTTTGGTGCCTGAAGAAGAAAACACGTGATGCCGGGGTCAGAAAAACTGGTGCCTGGGGAGGTAAAAATTTTTTGATCCCAAATGCAAAAACAGATGCCAGGACGAAATTCCGGGTCGAATTCCAATCTTAAAAATGGTATTGCTTGCTGTTTTTAAAAATCAAGCTTTTTGGTGCCTGAAGAAGAAAACGCGTGATGCCGGGGTCAGAAAAAATGATGCCTGGGTAGGCAAAATTTTTTTGATCCCAAAGGCAAAAACGGATGCCAGGATGAGATTCAGGGTAGAATTTCAAACTTAAAAATGGTATTGCTTGCTGTTTTTAAAAATCAAGCTTTTTGGTGCCTGAAGAAGAAAACGCGTGATGCCGGGGTCAGAAAAACTGGTGCCTGGGGAGGCAAATTTTTTTTTATCCCAAATGCAAAAACGGATGCCAGGACGAAATTCCGGGTCGAATTCCAAACTTAAAAATGGTATTGCTTGCTGTTTTTAAAAATCAAGCTTTTTGGTGCCTGAAGAAGAAAACGCGTCATGCCGGGGTCAGAAAAACTGGTACCTGGGGAGGTAAAATTTTTTTGATCCCAAATGCAAAAACGGATGCCAGGACGAAATTCGGGGTCGAATTCCAATCCTAAAAATGGTATTGCTTGCTGTTTTTAAAAATCAAGCTTTTTGGTGCCTGAAGAAGAAAACGCGTGATGCCGGGGTCAGAAAAAATGATGCCTGGGTAGGCAAAATTTTTTTGATCCCAAAGGCAAAAACGGATGCCAGGATGAGATTCAGGGTAGAATTCCATACTTAAAAATGGTATTGCTTGCTGTTTTTAAAAATCAAGCTTTTTGTTGCCTGAACAAGAAAACGCGTGATGGCGGGGTCAGAAAAACGTGCCTGGGGAGGCAAATTTTTTTTGATCCCAAATGCAAAAACGGATGCCAGGACAAAATGCAGGGTCGAATTCCAAACTTAAAAATGGTATTGCTTGCTGTTTTTAAAAATCAAGCATTTTGGTGCCTGAAGAAGAAAACGCGTCATGCCGGGGTCAGAAAAACTGGTGCCTGGGAAGGCAAATTTTTTTTGATCCCAAATGCAAAAATGGATGCCAGGATGAAATTCCGGGTCGAATTCCAAACTTAAAAATGGTATTGCTTGCTGTTTTTAAAAATCAAGCTTTTTGGTGCCTGAAGAAGAAAACGCGTGATGCCGGGGTCAGAAAAAATGATGCCTGGGTAGGCAAAATTTTTTTGATCCCAAAGGCAAAAACGGATGCCAGGATGAGATTCAGGGTAGAATTCCAAACTTAAAAATGGTATTGCTTGCTGTTTTTAAAAATCAAGCTTTTTGGTGCCTGAAGAAGAAAACGCGTGATGCCGGGGTCAGAAAAACTGGTGCCTGGGGAGGCAAATTTTTTTTGATCCCAAATGCAAAAACGGATGCCAGGACGAAATGCAGGGTCGAATTCCAAACTTAAAAATGGTATTGCTTGCTGTTTTTAAAAATCAAGCATTTTGGTGCCTGAAGAAGAAAACGCGTGATGCCGGGGTCAGAAAAACTGGTGCCTGGGGAGGCAATTTTTTTTTGATCCCAAATGCAAAAACGGATGCCAGGACGAAATTCCGGGTCGAATTCCAAACTTAAAAATGGTATTGCTTGCTGTTTTTAAAAATCAAGCTTTTTGGTGCCTGAAGAAGAAAACGCGTGATGCCGGGGTCAGAAAAACTGGTGCCTGGGGAGGTAAAATTTTTTTGATCCCAAATGCAAAAACGGATGCCAGGACGAAATTCGGGGTCGAATTCCAATCTTAAATATGGTATTGCTTGATGTTTTTAAAAATCAAGCTTTTTGGTGCCTGAAGAAGAAAACGCGTGATGCCGGGGTCAGAAAAAATGATGCCTGGGTAGGCAAAATTTTTTTGATCCCAAAGGCAAAAACGGATGCCAGGATGAGATTCAGGGTAGATTTCCATACTTAAAAATGGTATTGCTTGCTGTTTTTTAAAATCAAGCTTTTTGTTGCCTGAAGAAGAAAACGCGTGATGCCGGGGTCAGAAAAACGTGCCTGGGGAGGCAAATTTTTTTTGATCCCAAATGCAAAAACGGATGCCAGGACGAAATGCAGGGTCGAATTCCAAACTTAAAAATGGTATTGCTTGCTGTTTTTAAAAATCAAGCTTTTTGGTGCCTGAAGAAGAAAACGCGTGATGCCGGGGTCAGAAAAACTGGTGCCTGGGAAGGCAAATTTTTTTTGATCCCAAATGCAAAAACGGATGCCAGGACGAAATGCAGGGTCGAATTCCAAACTTAAAAATGGTATTGCTTGCTGTTTTTAAAAATCAAGCATTTTGGTGCCTGAAGAAGAAAACGCGTCATGCCGGGGTCAGAAAAACTGGTGCCAGGGAAGGCAAATTTTTCTTGATCCCAAATGCAAAAACGGATGCCAGGATGAAATTCCGGGTCGAATTCCAAACTTAAAAATGGTATTGCTTGCTGTTTTTCAAAATCAAGCTTTTTGGTGCCTGAAGAAGAAAACACGTGATGCCGGGATCAGAAAAACTGGTTCCTGGGGAGGTAAAATTTTTTTGATCCCAAATGCAAAAACGGATGCAAGGACGAAATTCGGGGTCGAATTCCAATCTTAAAAATGGTATTGCTTGCTGTTTTTAAAAATCAAGCATTTTGGTGCCTGAAGAAGAAAACGCGTGATGCCGGGGTCAGCAAAATTGGTCCCTGGGGAGGCAAATTTTTTTTGATCCCAAATGCAAAAACGGATGCCAGGATGAAATTTCGGTTCGAATTCCAAACTTAAAAATGGTATTGCTTGCTGTTTTTAAAAATCAAGCATTTTGGTGCCTGAAGAAGAAAACGCGTGATGCCGGGGTCAGAAAAACTGGTGCCTGGGGAGGCAAATTTTTTTTGATCCCAAATGCAAAAACGGATGCCAGGACGAAATTCGGGGTCGAATTCCAAACTTAAAAATGGTATTGCTTGCTGTTTTTAAAAAATCAAGATTTTTTGTGCCTGAAGAAGAAAATGCGTGATGGCGGGGTCAGAAAAACTGGTGCCTGGGGAGGCAAATTTTTTTTGATCCCAAATGCAAAAACGGATGCCAGGACGAAATGCAGCGTCGAATTCCGAACTTAAAAATGGTATTGCTTGCTGTTTTTAAAAATCAAGCATTTTGGTGCCTGAAGAAGAAAACGCGTCATGCCGGGGTCAGAAAAACTGGTGCCTGGGAAGGCAAATTTTTCTTGATCCCAAATGCAAAAACCGATGCCAGGATGAAATTCCGGGTCGAATTCCAAACTTAAAAATGGTATTGCTTGGTGTTTTTCAAAATCAAGCTTTTTGCTGCCTGAAGAAGAAAACACGTGATGCCGGGATCAGAAAAACTGGTTCCTGGGGAGGTAAAATTTTTTTGATCCCAAATGCAAAAACGGATGCAAGGACGAAATTCGGGGTCGAATTCCTATCTTAAAAATGGTATTGCTTGCTGTTTTTAAAAATCAAGCTTTTTGGTGCCTAAAAAAGAAAACGCGTGATGCCAGGGTCAGAAAAAATGATGCCTGGGTAGGCAAAATTTTTTTGATCCCAAATGCAAAAACGGATGCCAGTACGAAATGCAGGGTCGAATTCCAAAGTTAAAAATGGTATTGCTTGCTGTTTTTAAAAATCAAGCATTTTGGTGCCTGAAGAAGAAAACGCGTGATGCCGGGGTCAGCAAAATTGGTCCCTGGGGAGGCAAATTTTTTTTGATCCCAAATGCAAAAACGGATGCCAGGATGAAATTTCGGTTCGAATTCCAAACTTAAAAATGGTATTGCTTGCTGTTTTTAAAAATCAAGCATTTTGGTGCCTGAAGAAGAAAACGCGTGATGCCGGGGTCAGAAAAACTGGTGCCTGGGGAGGCAAATTTTTTTTGATCCCAAATGCAAAAACGGATGCCAGGACGAAATTCGGGGTCGAATTCCAAACTTAAAAATGGTATTGCTTGCTGTTTTTAAAAAATCAAGATTTTTTGTGCCTGAAGAAGAATATGCGTGATGGCGGGGTCAGAAAAACTGGTGCCTGGGGAGGCAAATTTTTTTTGATCCCAAATGCAAAAACGGATGCCAGGACGAAATGCAGCGTCGAATTCCGAACTTAAAAATGGTATTGCTTGCTGTTTTTAAAAATCAAGCATTTTGGTGCCTGAAGAAGAAAACGCGTGATGCCGGGGTCAGAAAAACTGGTGCCTGGGGAGGCAAATTTTTTTTGATCCCAAATGCAAAAAGGGATGCCAGGACGAAATTCCGGGACGAATTCCAAACTGAAAAATGGTATTGCTTGCTGTTTTTAAAAATCAAGCTTTTTGGTGCCTGAAGAAGAAAACGCGTGATGCCGGGGTAAGAAAAACTGGTGCCTCGGGAGACAAAATTTTTTTGATCCCAAATGCAAAAACGGATGCCAGGATGAAATTCGGGGTCGAATTCCAAACTTAAAAATGATATTGCTTGCTTTTTTAAAAAATCAAGATTTTTTGTGCCTGAAGAAGAAAACGCGTGATGCCGGGGAAAGAAAAACTGGTGCCTGGGGAGGCAAATTTTTTTTTATCCCAAATGCAAAAACGGATGCCAGGACGAAATGCAGGGTCGAATTCCAAACTTAAAAATGGTATTGCTTGCTGTTTTTAAAAATCAAGCATTTTGGTGCCTGAAGAAGAAAACGTGTCATGCCGGGGTCAGAAAAACTGGTGCCTGGGGAGGCAAATTTTTTTTGATCCCAAATGCAAAAACGGATGCCAGGATGAAATTCCGGGTCGAATTCCAAACTTAAAAATGGTATTGCTTGCTGTTTTTCAAAATCAAGCCTTTTGGTGCCTGAAGAAGAAAACGCGTGATGCCGGGGTCAGAAAAACGTGCCTGGGGAGGCAAATTTTTTTTGATCCCAAATGGAAAAACGGATGCCAGGACGAAATGCAGGGTCGAATTCCAAACTTAAAAATGGTATTGCTTGCTGTTTTTAAAAATCAAGCTTTTTGGTGCCTGAAGAAGAAAACGCGTGATGCCGGGGTCAGAAATACTGGTGCCTGGGGAGGCAAATTTTTTTTGATCCCAAATGCAAAAACGGATGCCAGGACGAAATTCCGGGTCGAATTCCAAACTTAAAAATGGTATTGCTTGCTGTTTTTAAAAATCAGTCTTTTTGTGGCTGAAGAAGAAAACGTGTGATGCCGGGGTCAGAAAAACTGGTGCCTGGGGAGGCAAATTTTTTTTGATCCCAAGTGCAAAAATGGTATTGCTTGCTGTTTTTAAAAATCAAGCATTTTGGTGCCTGAAGAAGAAAACGCGTGATGCCGGGGTCAGAAAAACTGGTGCCTGGGGAGGCAAATTTCTTTTGATCCCAAATGCAAAAACGGATGCCAGGACGAAATTCGGGGTCGAATTCCAAACTTAAAAATGGTATTGCTTGCTGTTTTTAAAAAATCAAGATTTTTTGTGCCTGAAGAAGAAAATGCGTGATGCCGGGGTCAGAAAAACTGGTGCCTGGGGAGGCAAATTTTTTTTGATCCCAAATGCAAAAACGGATGCCAGGACGAAATGCAGCGTCGAATTCCGAACTTAAAAATGGTATTGCTTGCTGTTTTTAAAAATCAAGCATTTTGGTGCCTGAAGAAGAAAACGCGTGATGCCGGGGTCAGAAAAACTGGTGCCTGGGGAGGCAAATTTTTTTTGATCCCAAATGCAAAAACGGATGCCAGGACGAAATTCCGGGTCGAATTCCACACTTAAAAATGGTATTGCTTGCTGTTTTTAAAAATCAAGCATTTTGGTGCCTGAAGAAGAAAACGCATGATGCCGGGGTCAGAAAAACTGGTTCCTGGGGAGGCAAATTTTTTTTGATCTCAAATGCAAAAAGGGATGCCAGGACGAAATTCCGGGACGAATTCCAAACTTAAAAATGGTATTGCTTGCTGTTTTTAAAAATCAAGCATTTTGGTGCCTGAAGAAGAAAACGCATGATGCCGGGGTAAGAAAAACTGGTGTCTCGGGAGGTAAATTTTTTTTGATCCCAAATGCAAAAACGGATGCCAGGACGAAATTCGGGGTCAAATTCCAATCTTAAAAATGGTATTGCTTGCTGTTTTTAAAAATCAAGCTTTTTGGTGCCTGAAGAAGAAAACGCATGATGCCGGGGTCAGAAGAAATGATGCCTGGGTAGGTAAAATTTTTTTGATCCCAAATGCAAAAACGGATGCCAGGACGAAATGCAGGGTCGAATTCCATACTTAAAAATGGTATTGCTTGCTGTTTTTAAAAATCAAGCTTTTTGGTGCCTGAAGAAGAAAACGCGTGATGCCGGGGTCAGAAAAACGTGCCTGGGGAGGCAAATTTTTTTTGATCCCAAATGCAAAAACGGATGCCAGGACGAAATGCAGGGTCGAATTCCAAACTTAAAAATGGTATTGCTTGCTGTTTTTAAAAATCCAGCTTTTTGGTGCCTGAAGAAGAAAACGCGTGATGCCGGGGTCAGAAATACTGGTGCCTGGGGAGGCAAATTTTTTTTGATCCCAAATGCAAAAACGGATGCCAGGACGAAATTCCGGGTCGAATTCCAAACTTAAAAATGGTATTGCTTGCTGTTTTTAAAAATCAGTCTTTTTGTGGCTGAAGAAGAAAACGTGTGATGCCGGGGTCAGAAAAACTGGTGCCTGGGGAGGCAAATTTTTTTTGATCCCAAGTGCAAAAACGGATGCCAGGACGAAATTCGGGGTCGAATTCCAAACTTAAAAATTGTATTGCTTGCTGTTTTTAAAAATCAAGCTTTTTGGTGCCTGAAGAAGAAAACGCGTGATGCTGGGGTCAGAAAAACTGGTGCCTGGGGAGGCAAATTTTTTTTGATCCCAAATGCAAAAACGGATGCCAGGACGAAATGCAGGGTCGAATTCCAAACTTAAAAATGGTATTGCTTGCTGTTTTTAAAAATCAAGCATTTTGGTGCCTGAAGAAGAAAACACGTGATGCCAGGGTCAGAAAAACTGGTGCCTGGGGAGGTAAAATTTTTTTGATCCCAAATGCAAAAACGGATGCCAGGACGAAATTCGGCGTCGAATTCCAATCTTAAAAATGGTATTGCTTGCTGTTTTTAAAAATCAAGCTTTTTGGTGCCTGAAGAAGAAAACGCGTGATGCCGGGGTCAGAAAAACGTGCCTGGGGAGGCAAATTTTTTTTGATCCCAAATGCAAAAACGGATGCCAGGACGAAATGCAGGGTCGAATTCCAAACTTAAAAATGGTATTGCTTGCTGTTTTTAAAAATCCAGCTTTTTGGTGCCTGAAGAAGAAAACGCGTGATGCCGGGGTCAGAAATACTGGTGCCTGGGGAGGCAAATTTTTTTTGATCCCAAATGCAAAAACGGATGCTAGGACGAAATTCGGGGTCGAATTCCAAACTTAAAAATCGTATTGCTTGCTGTTTTTAAAAATCAAGCTTTTTGGTGCCTGAAGAAGAAAACGCGTGATGCCGGGGTCAGAAAAACTGGTGCCTGGGTAGGCAAAATTTTTTTTGATCCCAAATGCAAAAACGGATGCCAGTATGAAATGCAGGGTCGAATTCCAAACTTAAAAATGGTATTGCTTGCTGTTTTTAAAAATCAAGCATTTTGGTGCCTGAAGAAGAAAACACGTGATGCCGGGGTCAGAAAAACTGGTGCCTGGGGAGGTAAAATTTTTTTGATCCCAAATGCAAAAACGGATGCCAGGACGAAATTCGGGGTCGAATTCCAATCTTAAAAATGGTATTGCTTGCTGTTTTTAAAAATCAAGCTTTTTGGTGCCTGAAGAAGAAAACGCATGATGCCGGGGTCAGAAGAAATGATGCCTGGGTAGGCAAAATTTTTTTGATCCCAAATGCAAAAACGGATGCCAGGACGAAATGCAGGGTAGAATTCCATACTTAAAAATGGTATTGCTTGCTGTTTTTAAAAATCAAGCTTTTTGGTGCCTGAAGAAGAAAACGCGTGATGCCGGGGTCAGAAAAACGTGCCTGGGGAGGCAAATTTTTTTTGATCCCAAATGCAAAAACGGATGCCAGGACGAAATGCAGGGTCGAATTCCAAACTTAAAAATGGTATTGCTTGCTGTTTTTAAAAATCAAGCATTTTGGTGCCTGAAGAAGAAAACGCGTGATGCCGGGGTCAGAAAAACTGGTGCCTGGGGAGGCAAATTTTTTTTGATCCCAAATGCAAAAACGGATGCCAGGACGAAATTCGGGGTCGAATTCCAAACTTAAAAATGGTATTGCTTGCTGTTTTTAAAAATCAAGCTTTTTGGTGCCTGAAGAAGAAAACGCGTGATGCCGGGGTCAGAAAAACTGGTGCCTGGGGAGGCAAAATTTTTTTGATCCCAAATGCAAAAATCCATTCCAGGATGAGTTTCAGGGTAGAATTCCATATTTAAAAATGGTATTGCTTGCTGTTTTTAAAAATCAGTCTTTTTGTGGCTGAAGAAGAAAACGTGTGGAGGCAAATTTTTTTTGATCCCAAGTGCAAAAACGGATGCCAGGACGAAATTCGGGGTCGAATTCCAAACTTAAAAATCGTATTGCTTGCTGTTTTTAAAAATCAAGCTTTTTCGTGCCTGAAGAAGAAAACGCGTGATGCCGGGGTCAGAAAAACTGGTGCCTGGGGAGGCAAATTTTTTTTGATCCCAAATGCAAAAACGGATGCCAGGACGAAATGCAGGGTCGAATTCCAAACTTAAAAATGGTATTGCTTGCTGTTTTTAAAAATCCAGCTTTTTGGTGCCTGAAGAAGAAAACGCGTGATGCCGGGGTCAGAAATACTGGTGCCTGGGGAGGCAAATTTTTTTTGATCCCAAATGCAAAAACGGATGCTAGGACGAAATTCGGGGTCGAATTCCAAACTTAAAAATCGTATTGCTTGCTGTTTTTAAAAATCAAGCTTTTTGGTGCCTGAAGAAGAAAACGCGTGATGCCGGGGTCAGAAAAACTGGTGCCTGGGTAGGCAAAATTTTTTTTGATCCCAAATGCAAAAACGGATGCCAGGATGAAATGCAGGGTCGAATTCCAAACTTAAAAATGGTATTGCTTGCTGTTTTTAAAAATCAAGCATTTTGGTGCCTGAAGAAGAAAACACGTGATGCCGGGGTCAGAAAAACTGGTGCCTGGGGAGGTAAAATTTTTTTGATCCCAAATGCAAAAACGGATGCCAGGACGAAATTCGGGGTCGAATTCCAATCTTAAAAATGGTATTGCTTGCTGTTTTTAAAAATCAAGCTTTTTGGTGCCTGAAGAAGAAAACGCATGATGCCGGGGTCAGAAGAAATGATGCCTGGGTAGGCAAAATTTTTTTGATCCCAAATGCAAAAACGGATGCCAGGACGAAATGCAGGGTAGAATTCCATACGTAAAAATGGTATTGCTTGCTGTTTTTAAAAATCAAGCTTTTTGGTGCCTGAAGAAGAAAACGCGTGATGCCGGGGTCAGAAAAACGTGCCTGGGGAGGCAAATTTTTTTTGATCCCAAATGCAAAAACGGATGCCAGGACGAAATGCAGGGTCGAATTCCAAACTTAAAAATGGTATTGCTTGCTGTTTTTAAAAATCAAGCATTTTGGTGCCTGAAGAAGAAAACGCGTGATGCCGGGGTCAGAAAAATTGGTGCCTGGGGAGGCAAATTTTTTTTGATCCCAAATGCAAAAACGGATGCCAGGACGAAATTCGGGGTCGAATTCCAAACTTAAAAATGGTATTGCTTGCTGTTTTTAAAAATCAAGCTTTTTGGTGCCTGAAGAAGAAAACGCGTGATGCCGGGGTCAGAAAAACTGGTGCCTGGGGAGGCAAAATTTTTTTGATCCCAAATGCAAAAATCCATCCCAGGATGAGTTTCAGGGTAGAATTCCATATTTAAAAATGGTATTGCTTGCTGTTTTTAAAAATCAGTCTTTTTGTGGCTGAAGAAGAAAACGTGTGGAGGCAAATTTTTTTTGATCCCAAGTGCAAAAACGGATGCCAGGACGAAATTCGGGGTCGAATTCCAAACTTAAAAATCGTATTGCTTGCTGTTTTTAAAAATCAAGCTTTTTCGTGCCTGAAGAAGAAAACGCGTGATGCCGGGGTCAGAAAAACTGGTGCCTGGGGAGGCAAATTTTTTTGATCCCAAATGCAAAAACGGATGCCAGGACGAAATGCAGGGTCGAATTCCAAACTTAAAAATGGTATTGCTTGCTGTTTTTAAAAATCCAGCTTTTTGGTGCCTGAAGAAGAAAACGCGTGATGCCGGGGTCAGAAAAACTGATGCCTGGAGAGGCAAATTTTTTTTGATCCCAAATGCAAAAACGGATGCCAGGACGAAATTCCGGGTCGAATTCCAAACTTAAAAATGGTATTGCTTGCTGTTTTTAAAAATCAGTCTTTTTGTGGCTGAAGAAGAAAACGTGTGATGCCGGGGTCAGAAAAACTGATGCCTGGGGAGGCAAATTTTTTTTGATCCCAAGTGCAAAAACGGATGCCAGGACGAAATTCGGGGTCGAATTCCAAACTTAAAAATTGTATTGCTTGCTGTTTTTAAAAATCAAGCTTTTTGGTGCCTGAAGAAGAAAACATGTGATGCCGGGGTCAGAAAAACTGGTGCCTGGGGAGGTAAAATTTTTTTGATCCCAAATGCAAAAACGGATGCCAGGACGAAAATCGGGCTCGAATTCCAATCTTAAAAATGGTATTGCTTGCTGTTTTTAAAAATCAAGCTTTTTGGTGCCTGAAGAAGAAAACGCATGATGCCGGGGTCAGAAGAAATGATGCCTGGGTAGGCAAAAATTTTTTGATCCCAAAAGCAAAAACGGATGCCAGGACGAAATGCAGGGTAGAATTCCATACTTAAAAATGGTATTGCTTGCTGTTTTTAAAAATCAAGCTTTTTGGTGCCTGAAGAAGAAAACGCGTGATGCCGGGGTCAGAAAAACGTGCCTGGGGAGGCAAATTTTTTTTGATCCCAAATGCAAAAACGGATGCCAGGACGAAATGCAGGGTCGAATTCCAAACTTAAAAATGGTATTGCTTGCTGTTTTTAAAAATCAAGCATTTTGGTGCCTGAAGAAGAAAACGCGTGATGCCGGGGTCAGAAAAACTGGTGCCTGGGGAGGCAAATTTTTTTTGATCCCAAATGCAAAAACGGATGCCAGGACGAAATTCGGGGTCGAATTCCAAACTTAAAAATGGTATTGCTTGCTGTTTTTAAAAATCAAGCTTTTTGGTGCCTGAAGAAGAAAACGCGTGATGCCGGGGTCAGAAAAACTGGTGCCTGGGGAGGCAAAATTTTTTTGATCCCAAATGCAAAAATCCATCCCAGGATGAGTTTCAGGGTAGAATTCCATATTTAAAAATGGTATTGCTTGCTGTTTTTAAAAATCAGTCTTTTTGTGGCTGAAGAAGAAAACGCGTGATGCCGGGGTCAGAAAAACTGGTGCCTGGGGAGGCAAATTTTTTTTGATCCCAAATGCAAAAACGGATGCCAGGACGAAATGCAGGGTCGAATTCCAAACTTAAAAATGGTATTGCTTGCTGTTTTTAAAAATCAAGCTTTTTGGTGCCTGAAGAAGAAAACGCGTGATGCCGGGGTCAGAAAAACTGGTGCCTGGGGAGGCAAATTTTTTTTGATCCCAAATGCAAAAACGGATGCCAGGACGAAATGCAGGGTCGAATTCCAAACTTAAAAATGGTATTGCTTGCTGTTTTTAAAAATCAAGCATTTTGGTGCCTGAAGAAGAAAACACGTGATGCCGGGGTCAGAAAAACTGGTGCCTGGGGAGGTAAAATTTTTTTGATCCCAAATGCAAAAACGGATGCCAGGACGAAATTCGGCGTCGAATTCCAATCTTAAAAATGGTATTGCTTGCTGTTTTTAAAAATCAAGCTTTTTGGTGCCTGAAGAAGAAAACGCGTGATGCCGGGGTCAGAAAAACGTGCCTGGGGAGGCAAATTTTTTTTGATCCCAAATGCAAAAACGGATGCCAGGACGAAATGCAGGGTCGAATTCCAAACTTAAAAATGGTATTGCTTGCTGTTTTTAAAAATCCAGCTTTTTGGTGCCTGAAGAAGAAAACGCGTGATGCCGGGGTCAGAAATACTGGTGCCTGGGGAGGCAAATTTTTTTTGATCCCAAATGCAAAAACGGATGCTAGGACGAAATTCGGGGTCGAATTCCAAACTTAAAAATCGTATTGCTTGCTGTTTTTAAAAATCAAGCTTTTTGGTGCCTGAAGAAGAAAACGCGTGATGCCGGGGTCAGAAAAACTGGTGCCTGGGGAGGCAAATTTTTTTTGATCCCAAATGCAAAAACGGATGCCAGGATGAAATTCCGGGTCGAATTCCAAACTTAAAAATGGTATTGCTTGCTGTTTTTAAAAATCAAGCATTTTGGTGCCTGAAGAAGAAAACACGTGATGCCGGGGTCAGAAAAACTGGTGCCTGGGGAGGTAAAATTTTTTTGATCCCAAATGCAAAAACGGATGCCAGGACGAAATTCGGGGTCGAATTCCAATCTTAAAAATGGTATTGCTTGCTGTTTTTAAAAATCAAGCTTTTTGGTGCCTGAAGAAGAAAACGCATGATGCCGGGGTCAGAAGAAATGATGCCTGGGTAGGCAAAATTTTTTTGATCCCAAATGCAAAAACGGATGCCAGGACGAAATACAGGGTAGAATTCCATACTTAAAAATGGTATTGCTTGCTGTTTTTAAAAATCAAGCTTTTTGGTGCCTGAAGAAGAAAACGCGTGATGCCGGGGTCAGAAAAACGTGCCTGGGGAGGCAAATTTTTTTTGATCCCAAATGCAAAAACGGATGCCAGGACGAAATGCAGGGTCGAATTCCAAACTTAAAAATGGTATTGCTTGCTGTTTTTAAAAATCCAGCTTTTTGGTGCCTGAAGAAGAAAACGCGTGATGCCGGGGTCAGAAATACTGGTGCCTGGAGAGGCAAATTTTTTTTGATCCCAAATGCAAAAACGGATGCCAGGACGAAATTCCGGGTCGAATTCCAAACTTAAAAATGGTATTGCTTGCTGTTTTTAAAAATCAGTCTTTTTGTGGCTGAAGAAGAAAACGTGTGATGCCGGGGTCAGAAAAACTGGTGCCTGGGGAGGCAAATTTTTTTTGATCCCAAGTGCAAAAACGGATGCCAGGACGAAATTCGGGGTCGAATTCCAAACTTAAAAATTGTATTGCTTGCTGTTTTTAAAAATCAAGCTTTTTGGTGCCTGAAGAAGAAAACGCGTGATGCCGGGGTCAGAAAAACTGGTGCCTGGGGAGGCAAATTTTTTTTGATCCCAAATGCAAAAACGGATGCCAGGACGAAATGCAGGGTCGAATTCCAAACTTAAAAATGGTATTGCTTGCTGTTTTTAAAAATCAAGCATTTTGGTGCCTGAAGAAGAAAACATGTGATGCCGGGGTCAGAAAAACTGGTGCCTGGGGAGGTAAAATTTTTTTGATCCCAAATGCAAAAACGGATGCCAGGATGAAATTCGGGGTCGAATTCCAATCTTAAAAATGGTATTGCTTGCTGTTTTTAAAAATCAAGCTTTTTGGTGCCTGAAGAAGAAAACGCATGATGCCGGGGTCAGAAGAAATGATGCCTGGGTAGGCAAAATTTTTTTGATCCCAAATGCAAAAACGGATGCCAGGACGAAATGCAGGGTAGAATTCCATACTTAAAAATGGTATTGCTTGCTGTTTTTAAAAATCAAGCTTTTTGGTGCCTGAAGAAGAAAACGCGTGATGCCGGGGTCAGAAAAACGTGCCTGGGGAGGCAAATTTTTTTTGATCCCAAATGCAAAAACGGATGCCAGGACGAAATGCAGGGTCGAATTCCAAACTTAAAAATGGTATTGCTTGCTGTTTTTAAAAATCAAGCATTTTGGTGCCTGAAGAAGAAAACGCGTGATGCCGGGGTCAGAAAAACTGGTGCCTGGGGAGGCAAATTTTTTTTGATCCCAAATGCAAAAACGGATGCCAGGACGAAATTCGGGGTCGAATTCCAAACTTAAAAATGGTATTGCTTGCTGTTTTTAAAAATCAAGCTTTTTGGTGCCTGAAGAAGAAAACGCGTGATGCCGGGGTCAGAAAAACTGGTGCCTGGGGAGGCAAAATTTTTTTGATCCCAAATGCAAAAATCCATCCCAGGATGAGTTTCAGGGTAGAATTCCATATTTAAAAATGGTATTGCTTGCTGTTTTTAAAAATCAGTCTTTTTGTGGCTGAAGAAGAAAACGTGTGGAGGCAAATTTTTTTTGATCCCAAGTGCAAAAACGGATGCCAGGACGAAATTCGGGGTCGAATTCCAAACTTAAAAATCGTATTGCTTGCTGTTTTTAAAAATCAAGCTTTTTGGTGCCTGAAGAAGAAAACGCGTGATGCCGGGGTCAGAAAAACTGGTGCCTGGGGAGGCAAATTTTTTTTGATCCCAAATGCAAAAACGGATGCCAGGACGAAATGCAGGGTCGAATTCCAAACTTAAAAATGGTATTGCTTGCTGTTTTTAAAAATCAAGCATTTTGGTGCCTGAAGAAGAAAACACGTGATGCCGGGGTCAGAAAAACTGGTGCCTGGGGAGGTAAAATTTTTTTGATCCCAAATGCAAAAACGGATGCCAGGACGAAATTCGGCGTCGAATTCCAATCTTAAAAATGGTATTGCTTGCTGTTTTTAAAAATCAAGCTTTTTGGTGCCTGAAGAAGAAAACGCGTGATGCCGGGGTCAGAAAAACGTGCCTGGGGAGGCAAATTTTTTTTGATCCCAAATGCAAAAACGGATGCCAGGACGAAATGCAGGGTCGAATTCCAAACTTAAAAATGGTATTGCTTGCTGTTTTTAAAAATCCAGCTTTTTGGTGCCTGAAGAAGAAAACGCGTGATGCCGGGGTCAGAAATACTGGTGCCTGGGGAGGCAAATTTTTTTTGATCCCAAATGCAAAAACGGATGCTAGGACGAAATTCGGGGTCGAATTCCAAACTTAAAAATCGTATTGCTTGCTGTTTTTAAAAATCAAGCTTTTTGGTGCCTGAAGAAGAAAACGCGTGATGCCGGGGTCAGAAAAACTGGTGCCTGGGGAGGCAAATTTTTTTTGATCCCAAATGCAAAAACGGATGCCAGGATGAAATGCAGGGTCGAATTCCAAACTTAAAAATGGTATTGCTTGCTGTTTTTAAAAATCAAGCATTTTGGTGCCTGAAGAAGAAAACACGTGATGCCGGGGTCAGAAAAACTGGTGCCTGGGGAGGTAAAATTTTTTTGATCCCAAATGCAAAAACGGATGCCAGGACGAAATTCGGGGTCGAATTCCAATCTTAAAAATGGTATTGCTTGCTGTTTTTAAAAATCAAGCTTTTTGGTGCCTGAAGAAGAAAACGCATGATGCCGGGGTCAGAAGAAATGATGCCTGGGTAGGCAAAAATTTTTTGATCCCAAATGCAAAAACGGATGCCAGGACGAAATGCAGGGTAGAATTCCATACTTAAAAATGGTATTGCTTGCTGTTTTTAAAAATCAAGCTTTTTGGTGCCTGAAGAAGAAAACGCGTGATGCCGGGGTCAGAAAAACGTGCCTGGGGAGGCAAATTTTTTTTGATCCCAAATGCAAAAACGGATGCCAGGACGAAATACAGGGTCGAATTCCAAACTTAAAAATGGTATTGCTTGCTGTTTTTAAAAATCAAGCATTTTGGTGCCTGAAGAAGAAAACGCGTGATGCCGGGGTCAGAAAAACTGGTGCCTGGGGAGGCAAATTTTTTTTGATCCCAAATGCAAAACCGGATGCCAGGACGAAATTCGGGGTCGAATTCCAAACTTAAAAATGGTATTGCTTGCTGTTTTTAAAAATCAAGCTTTTTGGTGCCTGAAGAAGAAAACGCGTGATGCCGGGGTCAGAAAAACTGGTGCCTGGGGAGGCAAAATTTTTTTGATCCCAAATGCAAAAATCCATCCCAGGATGAGTTTCAGGGTAGAATTCCATATTTAAAAATGGTATTGCTTGCTGTTTTTAAAAATCAGTCTTTTTGTGGCTGAAGAAGAAAACGTGTGGAGGCAAATTTTTTTTGATCCCAAGTGCAAAAACGGATGCCAGGACGAAATTCGGGGTCGAATTCCAAACTTAAAAATCGTATTGCTTGCTGTTTTTAAAAATCAAGCTTTTTGGTGCCTGAAGAAGAAAACGCGTGATGCCGGGGTCAGAAAAACTGGTGCCTGGGGAGGCAAATTTTTTTTGATCCCAAATGCAAAAACGGATGCCAGGACGAAATGCAGGGTCGAATTCCAAACTTAAAAATGGTATTGCTTGCTGTTTTTAAAAATCCAGCTTTTTGGTGCCTGAAGAAGAAAACGCGTGATGCCGGGGTCAGAAATACTGGTGCCTGGGGAGGCAAATTTTTTTTGATCCCAAGTGCAAAAACGGATGCCAGGACGAAATTCGGGGTCGAATTCCAAACTTAAAAATCGTATTGCTTGCTGTTTTTAAAAATCAAGCTTTTTGGTGCCTGAAGAAGAAAACGCGTGATGCCGGGGTCAGAAAAACTGGTGCCTGGGGAGGCAAATTTTTTTTGATCCCAAATGCAAAAACGGATGCCAGGACGAAATGCAGGGTCGAATTCCAAACTTAAAAATGGTATTGCTTGCTGTTTTTAAAAATCAAGCATTTTGGTGCCTGAAGAAGAAAACACGTGATGCCGGGGTCAGAAAAACTGGTGCCTGGGGAGGTAAAATTTTTTTGATCCCAAATGCAAAAACGGATGCCAGGACGAAATTCGGCGTCGAATTCCAATCTTAAAAATGGTATTGCTTGCTGTTTTTAAAAATCAAGCTTTTTGGTGCCTGAAGAAGAAAACGCGTGATGCCGGGGTCAGAAAAACTGGTGCCTGGGGAGGCAAATTTTTTTTGATCCCAAATGCAAAAACGGATGCCAGGATGAAATGCAGGGTCGAATTCCAAACTTAAAAATGGTATTGCTTGCTGTTTTTAAAAATCAAGCATTTTGGTGCCTGAAGAAGAAAACACGTGATGCCGGGGTCAGAAAAACTGGTGCCTGGGGAGGTAAAATTTTTTTGATCCCAAATGCAAAAACGGATGCCAGGACGAAATTCGGGGTCGAATTCCAATCTTAAAAATGGTATTGCTTGCTGTTTTTAAAAATCAAGCTTTTTGGTGCCTGAAGAAGAAAACGCATGATGCCGGGGTCAGAAGAAATGATGCCTGGGTAGGCAAAAATTTTTTGATCCCAAATGCAAAAACGGATGCCAGGACGAAATGCAGGGTAGAATTCCATACTTAAAAATGGTATTGCTTGCTGTTTTTAAAAATCAAGCTTTTTGGTGCCTGAAGAAGAAAACGCGTGATGCCGGGGTCAGAAAAACGTGCCTGGGGAGGCAAATTTTTTTTGATCCCAAATGCAAAAACGGATGCCAGGACGAAATGCAGGGTCGAATTCCAAACTTAAAAATGGTATTGCTTGCTGTTTTTAAAAATCAAGCATTTTGGTGCCTGAAGAAGAAAACGCGTGATGCCGGGGTCAGAAAAACTGGTGCCTGGGGAGGCAAATTTTTTTTGATCCCAAATGCAAAAACGGATGCCAGGACGAAATTCGGGGTCGAATTCCAAACTTAAAAATGGTATTGCTTGCTGTTTTTAAAAATCAAGCTTTTTGGTGCCTGAAGAAGAAAACGCGTGATGCCGGGGTCAGAAAAACTGGTGCCTGGGGAGGCAAAATTTTTTTGATCCCAAATGCAAAAATCCATCCCAGGATGAGTTTCAGGGTAGAATTCCATATTTAAAAATGGTATTGCTTGCTGTTTTTAAAAATCAGTCTTTTTGTGGCTGAAGAAGAAAACGTGTGGAGGCAAATTTTTTTTGATCCCAAGTGCAAAAACGGATGCCAGGACGAAATTCGGGGTCGAATTCCAAACTTAAAAATCGTATTGCTTGCTGTTTTTAAAAATCAAGCTTTTTGGTGCCTGAAGAAGAAAACGCGTGATGCCGGGGTCAGAAAAACTGGTGCCTGGGGAGGCAAATTTTTTTTGATCCCAAATGCAAAAACGGATGCCAGGACGAAATGCAGGGTCGAATTCCAAACTTAAAAATGGTATTGCTTGCTGTTTTTAAAAATCCAGCTTTTTGGTGCCTGAAGAAGAAAACGCGTGATGCCGGGGTCAGAAATACTGGTGCCTGGGGAGGCAAATTTTTTTTGATCCCAAATGCAAAAACGGATGCCAGGACGAAATTCCGGGTTGAATTCCAAACTTAAAAATGGTATTGCTTGCTGTTTTTAAAAATCAGTCTTTTTGTGGCTGAAGAAGAAAACGTGTGATGCCGGGGTCAGAAAAACTGGTGCCTGGGGAGGCAAATTTTTTTTGATCCCAAGTGCAAAAACGGATGCCAGGACGAAATTCGGGGTCGAATTCCAAACTTAAAAATTGTATTGCTTGCTGTTTTTAAAAATCAAGCTTTTTGGTGCCTGAAGAAGAAAACGCGTGATGCCGGGGTCAGAAAAACTGGTGCCTGGGGAGGCAAATTTTTTTTGATCCCAAATGCAAAAACGGATGCCAGGACAAAATGCAGGGTCGAATTCCAAACTTAAAAATGGTATTGCTTGCTGTTTTTAAAAATCAAGCATTTTGGTGCCTGAAGAAGAAAACACGTGATGCCGGGGTCAGAAAAACTGGTGCCTGGGGAGGTAAAATTTTTTTGATCCCAAATGCAAAAACGGATGCCAGGACGAAATTCGGCCTCGAATTCCAATCTTAAAAATGGTATTGCTTGCTGTTTTTAAAAATCAAGCTTTTTGGTGCCTGAAGAAGAAAACGCATGATGCCGGGGTCAGAAGAAATGATGCCTGGGTAGGCAAAAATTTTTTGATCCCAAATGCAAAAACGGATGCAAGGACGAAATGCAGGGTAGAATTCCATACTTAAAAATGGTATTGCTTGCTGTTTTTAAAAATCAAGCTTTTTGGTGCCTGAAGAAGAAAACGCGTGATGCCGGGGTCAGAAAAACGTGCCTGGGGAGGCAAATTTTTTTTGATCCCAAATGCAAAAACGGATGCCAGGACGAAATGCAGGGTCGAATTCCAAACTTAAAAATGGTATTGCTTGCTGTTTTTAAAAATCAAGCATTTTGGTGCCTGAAGAAGAAAACGCGTGATGCCGGGGTCAGAAAAACTGGTGCCTGGGGAGGCAAATTTTTTTTGATCCCAAATGCAAAAACGGATGCCAGGACGAAATTCGGGGTCGAATTCCAAACTTAAAAATGGTATTGCTTGCTGTTTTTAAAAATCAAGCTTTTTGGTGCCTGAAGAAGAAAACGCGTGATGCCGGGGTCAGAAAAACTGGTGCCTGGGGAGGCAAAATTTTTTTGATCCCAAATGCAAAAATCCATCCCAGGATGAGTTTCAGGGTAGAATTCCATATTTAAAAATGGTATTGCTTGCTGTTTTTAAAAATCAGTCTTTTTGTGGCTGAAGAAGAAAACGTGTGGAGGCAAATTTTTTTTGATCCCAAGTGCAAAAACGGATGCCAGGACGAAATTCGGGGTCGAATTCCAAACTTAAAAATCGTATTGCTTGCTGTTTTTAAAAATCAAGCTTTTTGGTGCCTGAAGAAGAAAACGCGTGATGCCGGGGTCAGAAAAACTGGTGCCTGGGGAGGCAAATTTTTTTTGATCCCAAATGCAAAAACGGATGCCAGGACGAAATGCAGGGTCGAATTCCAAACTTAAAAATGGTATTGCTTGCTGTTTTTAAAAATCCAGCTTTTTGGTGCCTGAAGAAGAAAACGCGTGATGCCGGGGTCAGAAATACTGGTGCCTGGGGAGGCAAATTTTTTTTGATCCCAAATGCAAAAACGGATGCCAGGACGAAATTCCGGGTTGAATTCCAAACTTAAAAATGGTATTGCTTGCTGTTTTTAAAAATCAGTCTTTTTGTGGCTGAAGAAGAAAACGTGTGATGCCGGGGTCAGAAAAACTGGTGCCTGGGGAGGCAAATTTTTTTTGATCCCAAGTGCAAAAACGGATGCCAGGACGAAATTCGGGGTCGAATTCCAAACTTAAAAATTGTATTGCTTGCTGTTTTTAAAAATCAAGCTTTTTGGTGCCTGAAGAAGAAAACGCGTGATGCCGGGGTCAGAAAAACTGGTGCCTGGGGAGGCAAATTTTTTTTGATCCCAAATGCAAAAACGGATGCCAGGACAAAATGCAGGGTCGAATTCCAAACTTAAAAATGGTATTGCTTGCTGTTTTTAAAAATCAAGCATTTTGGTGCCTGAAGAAGAAAACACGTGATGCCGGGGTCAGAAAAACTGGTGCCTGGGGAGGTAAAATTTTTTTGATCCCAAATGCAAAAACGGATGCCAGGACGAAATTCGGCCTCGAATTCCAATCTTAAAAATGGTATTGCTTGCTGTTTTTAAAAATCAAGCTTTTTGGTGCCTGAAGAAGAAAACGCATGATGCCGGGGTCAGAAGAAATGATGCCTGGGTAGGCAAAAATTTTTTGATCCCAAATGCAAAAACGGATGCAAGGACGAAATGCAGGGTAGAATTCCATACTTAAAAATGGTATTGCTTGCTGTTTTTAAAAATCAAGCTTTTTGGTGCCTGAAGAAGAAAACGCGTGATGCCGGGGTCAGAAAAACGTGCCTGGGGAGGCAAATTTTTTTTGATCCCAAATGCAAAAACGGATGCCAGGACGAAATGCAGGGTCGAATTCCAAACTTAAAAATGGTATTGCTTGCTGTTTTTAAAAATCAAGCATTTTGGTGCCTGAAGAAGAAAACGCGTGATGCCGGGGTCAGAAAAACTGGTGCCTGGGGAGGCAAATTTTTTTTGATCCCAAATGCAAAAACGGATGCCAGGACGAAATTCGGGGTCGAATTCCAAACTTAAAAATGGTATTGCTTGCTGTTTTTAAAAATCAAGCTTTTTGGTGCCTGAAGAAGAAAACGCGTGATGCCGGGGTCAGAAAAACTGGTGCCTGGGGAGGCAAAAATTTTTTGATCCCAAATGCAAAAATCCATCCCAGGATGAGTTTCAGGGTAGAATTCCATATTTAAAAATGGTATTGCTTGCTGTTTTTAAAAATCAGTCTTTTTGTGGCTGAAGAAGAAAACGTGTGGAGGCAAATTTTTTTTGATCCCAAGTGCAAAAACGGATGCCAGGACGAAATTCGGGGTCGAATTCCAAACTTAAAAATCGTATTGCTTGCTGTTTTTAAAAATCAAGCTTTTTGGTGCCTGAAGAAGAAAACGCGTGATGCCGGGGTCAGAAAAACTGGTGCCTGGGGAGGCAAATTTTTTTTGATCCCAAATGCAAAAACGGATGCCAGGACGAAATGCAGGGTCGAATTCCAAACTTAAAAATGGTATTGCTTGCTGTTTTTAAAAATCAAGCATTTTGGTGCCTGAAGAAGAAAACGCGTGATGCTGGGGTCAGAAAAACTGGTGCCTGGGGAGGTAAAATTTTTTTGATCCCAAATGCAAAAACGGATGCCAGGACGAAATTCGGGGTCGAATTCCAATCTTAAAAATGGTATTGCTTGCTGTTTTTAAAAATCAAGCTTTTTGGTGCCTGAAGAAGAAAACGCATGATGCCGGGGTCAGAAGAAATGATGCCAGGGTAGGCAAAATTTTTTTGATCCCAAATGCAAAAACGGATGCCAGGACGAAATGCAGGGTAGAATTCCATACTTAAAAATGGTATTGCTTGCTGTTTTTAAAAATCAAGCTTTTTGGTGCTTGAAGAAGAAAACGCGTGATGCCGGGGTCAGAAAAACGTGCCTGGGGAGGCAAATTTTTTTTGGTCCCAAAGGCAAAAACGGATGCCAGGACGAAATGCAGGGTCGAATTCCAAACTTAAAAATTGTATTGCTTGCTATTTTTAAAAATCCAGCTTTTTGGTGCCTGAAGAAAAAAACGCGTGATGCCGGGGTCAGAAATACTAGTGCCTGGGGAGGCAAATTTTTTTTGATCCCAAATGCAAAAACGGATGCCAGGACGAAATTCCGGGTCGAATTCCAAACTTAAAAATGGTATTGCTTGCTGTTTTTAAAAATCAAGCTTTTTGGTGCCTGAAGAAGAAAACGCGTGATGCCGGGGTCAGAAAAACTGGTGCCTCGGGAGCCAAAATTTTTTTGATCCCAAATGCAAAAACGGATGCCGGGATGAAATTCGGGGTTGAATTCCAAACTTAAAAGTGATATTGCTTGCTTTTTTAAAAAATCAAGATTTTTTGTGCCTGAAGAAGAAAACGCGTGATGCCGGGGTCAGAAAAACTGGTGCCTGGGGAGGCAAATTTTTTTTGATCCCAAATGCAAAAACGGATGCCAGGACGAAATGCAGGGTCGAATTCCAAACTTAAAAATGGTATTGCTTGCTGTTTTTAAAAATAAAGCTTTTTGGTGCCTAAAAATGAAAACGCGTGATGCCGGGGTCAGAAAAAATGATGCCTGGGTAGGCAAAATTTTTTTGATCCCAAATGCAAAAACGGATGCCAGTACGAAATGCAGGGTCGAATTCCAAACTTAAAAATGGTATTGCTTCCTGTTTTTAAGAATCAAGCATTTTGGTGCCTGAAGAAGAAAATGCGTGATGCCGGGGTCAGGAAAATTGGTCCCTGGGGAGGCAAATTTTTTTTGATCCCAAATGCAAAAACGGATGCCAGGATGAAATTCCGGGTCGAATTCCAAACTTAAAAATGGTATTGCTTCCTGTTTTTAAAAATCAAGCATTTTGGTGCCTGAAGAAGAAAATGCGTGATGCCGGGGTCAGGAAAACTGGTGCCTGGGGAGGCAAATTTTTTTTGATCCCAAATGCAAAAACGGATGCCAGGACGAAAATCCGGGTCGAATTCCACACTTAAAAATGGTATTGCTTGCTGTTTTTAAAAATCAAGCGTTTTGGTGCCTGAAGAAGAAAACGCATGATGCCGGGGTCAGAAAAACTGGTTCCTGGGGAGGCAAATTTTTTTTGATCCCAAATGCAAAAACGGATTCCAGGACGAAATTCCGGGTCGAATTCCAAACTTAAAAATGGTATTGCTTGCTGTTTTTAAAAATCAAGCTTTTTGGTGCCTGAAGAAGAAAACGCGTGATGCCGGGGTCAGAAAAACTGGTGCCTCGGGAGGCAAAATTTTTTTGATCCCAAATGCAAAAACGGATGCCAGGATGAAATTCGGGGTCGAATTCCAAACTTAAAAATGATATTGCTTGCTTTTTTAAAAAATCAAGATTTTTTGTGCCTGAAGAAGAAAACGCGTGATGCCGGGGAAAGAAAAACTGGTGCCTGGGGAGGCAAATTTTTTTTGATCCCAAATGCAAAAACGGATGCCAGGACGAAATGCAGGGTCGAATTTCAAACTTAAAAATTGTATTGCTTGCTGTTTTTAAAAATCAAGCATTTTGGTGCCTGAAGAAGAAAACGCGTGATGCCGGGGTCAGAAAAACTGGTGCCTGGGTAGGCAAATTTTTTTTGATCCCAAATGCAAAAACGGATGCCAGGATGAAATTCCGGGTCGAATTCCAAACTTAAAAATGGTATTGCTTGCTGTTTTTAAAAATCAAGCTTTTTGGTGCCTGAAGAAAAAAACGCGTGATGCCGGGGTCAGAAAAACGTGCCTGGGGAGGCAAATTTTTTTTGATCCCACATGCAAAAACGGATGCCAGGATGAAATGCAGGGTCGAATTCCAAACTTAAAAATGGTATTGCTTGCTGTTTTTAAAAATCAAGCTTTTTGGTGCCTGAAGAAGAAAACACGTGATGCCGGGGTCAGAAAAACTGGTGCCTAGGGAGGTAAAAATTTTTTGATCCCAAATGCAAAAATGGATGCCAGGACGAAATTCCGGGTCGAATTCCAAACTTAAAAATGGTATTGCTTGCTGTTTTTAAAAAATCAAGATTTTTTGTGCCTGAAGAAGAAAATGCATGATGCCGGGGTCAGAAAAACTGGTGCCTGGGGAGATAAAATTTTTTTGATCCCAAAGGCAAAAACGGATGCCAGGATGAGATTCAGGGTAGAATTCCATACTTAAAAATGGTATTGCTTGCTGTTTTTAAAAATCCAGCTTTTTGGTGCCTGAAGAAGAAAACGCGTGATGCCGGGGTCAGAAAAACGTGCCTGGGGAGGCAAATTTTTTTTGATCCCAAATGCAAAAACGGATGCCAGGACGAAATGCAGGGTCGAATTCCAAACTTAAAAATGGTATTGCTTGCTCTTTTTAAAAATCAAGCATTTTGGTGCCTGAAGAAGAAAACGCGTGATGCCGGGGTCAGAAAAACTGGTGCCTGGGGAGGCAAATTTTTTTTGATCCCAAATGCAAAAACGGATGCCAGGATGAAATTCCGGGTCGAATTCCAAACTTAAAAATGGTATTGCTTGCTGTTTTTAAAAATCAAGCTTTTTGGTGCCTGAAGAAGAAAACGCGTGATGCCGGGGTCAGAAAAACTGGTGCCTCGGGAGGCAAAATTTTTTTGATCCCAAATGCAAAAACGGATGCCAGGACGAAATTCTGGGTTGAATTCCAAACTTAAAAATGATATTGCCTCCTTTTTTAAAAAATCAAGATTTTTTGTGCCTGAAGAAGAAAATGCATGATGCCGGGGTCAGAAAAACTGGTGCCTGGGGAGGCAAATTTTTTTTGATCCCAAATGCAAAAACGGATGCCAGGACGAAATGCAGGGTCGAATTCCGAACTTAAAAATGGTATTGCTTGCTGTTTTTAAAAATCAAGCATTTTGGTGCCTGAAGAAGAAAACACGTGATGCCGGGGTCAGAAAAACTGGTGCCTGGGGAGGCAAATTTTTTTTGATCCCAAATGCAAAAACGGATGCCAGGACGAAATTTGGGGTCGAATTCCAAACTTAAAAATGGTATTGCTTGCTGTTTTTAAAAAATCAAGATTTTTTGTGCCTGAAGAAGAAAATGCGTGATGCCGGGGTCAGAAAAACTGGTGCCTGGGGAGGCAAATTTTTTTTGATCCCAAATGCAAAAACGGATGCCAGGACGAAATGCAGGGTCGAATTCCGAACTTAAAAATGGTATTGCTTGCTGTTTTTAAAAATCAAGCATTTTGGTGCCTGAAGAAGAAAATGCGTGATGCCGGGGTCAGAAAAACTGGTGCCTGGGGAGGCAAATTTTTTTTGATCCCAAATGCAAAAACGAATGCCAGGACGAAATTCCGGGTCGAATTCCAAACTTAAAAATGGTATTGCTTGCTGTTTTTAAAAATCAAGCTTTTTGGTGCCTGAAGAAGAAAACGCGTGATGCCGGGGTCAGAAAAACTGGTGCCTCGGGAGCCAAAATTCTTTTAATCCCAAATGCAAAAACGGATGCCAGGACGAAATTCGGGGTTGAATTCCAAACTTAAAAATGATATTGCTTGCTTTTTTAAAAAATCAAGATTTTTTGTGCCTGAAGAAGAAAACACGTGATGCCGGGGTCAGAAAAACTGGTGCCTGGGGAGGCAAATTTTTTTTGATCCCAAATGCAAAAACGGATGCCAGGACGAAATGCAGGGTCGAATTCCAAACTTAAAAATGGTATTCCTTGCTGTTTTTAAAAATCAAGCATTTTGGTGCCTGAGGAAGAAAACGCGTGATGCCGGGGTCAGAAAAACTGGTGCCTGGGGAGGCAATTTTTTTTGATCCCAAGTGCAAAAACGGATGCCAGGACGAAATTCGGGGTCGAATTCCAAACTTAAAAATGGTATTGCTTGCTGTTTTTAAAAAATCAAGATTTTTTGTGCCTGAAGAAGAAAATGCGTGATGCCGGGGTCAGAAAAATTGGTGCCTGGGGAGGCAAATTTTTTTTGATCCCAAATGCAAAAACGGATGCCAGGAAGAAATGCAGGGTCGAATTCCGAACTTAAAAATGGTATTGCTTGCTGTTTTTAAAAATCAAGCTTTTTGGTGCCTGAAGAAGAAAACACGTGATGCCGGGGTCAGAAAAACTGGTGCCTCGGGAGGCAAAATTTTTTTGATCCCAAATGCAAAAACGGATGCCAGGACGAAATTCGGGGTCGAATTCCAAACTTAAAAATGATATTGCTTGCTTTTTTAAAAAATCAAGATTTTTTGTGGCTGAAGAAGAAAACGTGTGATGCCGGGGTCAGAAAAACGTGCCTGGGGAGGCAAATTTTTTTTGATCCCAAATGCAAAAACGGATGCCAGGACGAAATTTGGGGTCGAATTCCAAACTTAAAAATGGTATTGCTTGCTGTTTTTAAAAATCAAGCTTTTTGGTGCCTGAAGAAGAAAACGCGTGATGCCGGGGTCAGAAAAACTGGTGCCTCGGGAGCCAAAATTCTTTTAATCCCAAATGCAAAAACGGATGCCAGGACGAAATTCGGGGTTGAATTCCAAACTTAAAATTGATATTGCTTGCTTTTTTAAAAAATCAAGATTTTTTGTGTCTGAAGAAGAAAATGCGTGATGCCGGGGTCAGAAAAATTGGTGCCTGGGGAGGCAAATTTTTTTTGATCCCAAATGCAAAAACGGATGCCAGGAAGAAATGCAGGGTCGAATTCCGAACTTAAAAATGGTATTGCTTGCTGTTTTTAAAAATCAAGCATTTTGGTGCCTGAAGAAGAAAACGCGTGATGCCGGGGTCAGAAAAACTGGTGCCTGGGGAGGCAAATTTTTTTTGATCCCAAATGCAAAAACGGATGCCAGGATGAAATGCAGGGTCGAATTCCAAACTTAAAAATGGTATTGCTTGCTTTTTTAAAAAATCAAGATTTTTTGTGCCTGAAGAAGAAAACGCGTGATGCCGGGGTCAGAAAAACTGGTGCCTGGGGAGGCAAATTTTTTTTGATCCCAAATGCAAAAACGGATGCCAGGACGAAATGCAGGGTCGAATTCCAAACTTAAAATTGGTATTCCTTGCTGTTTTTAAAAATCAAGCATTTTGGTGCCTGAAGAAGAAAACGCGTGATGCCGGGGTCAGAAAAACTGGTGCCTGGGGAGGCAAATTTTTTTTGATCCCAAATGCAAAAACGGATGCCAGGATGAAATTCGGTGTCGAATTCCAAACTTAAAAATGGTATTGCTTGCTGTTTTTAAAAAATCAAGATTTTTTGTGCCTGAAGAAGAAAATGCGTGATGCCGGGGTCAGAAAAACTGGTGCCTGGGGAGGCAAATTTTTTTTGATCCCAAATGCAAAATCGGATGCCAGGACGAAATGCAGGGTCGAATTCCAAACTTAAAAATGGTATTGCTTGCTGTTTTTAAAAATCAAGCATTTTGGTGCCTGAAGAAGAAAACGCGTGATGCCGGGGTCAGAAAAACTGGTGCCTGGGGAGGCAAATTTTTTTTGATCCCAAATGCAAAAACGGATGCCAGGACGAAATGCAGGGTCGAATTCCAAACTTAAAAATGGTATTGCTTGCTGTTTTTAAAAATGAAGCATTTTGGTGCCTGAAGAAGAAAACGCGTGATGCCGGGGTCAGAAAAACTGGTGCCTGGGGAGGCAAATTTTTTTTGATCCCAAATGCAAAAACGGATGCCAGGACGAAATTCCGGGTCGAATTCCAAACTTAAAAATGGTATTGCTTGCTGTTTTTAAAAATCAAGCTTTTTGCTGCCTGAAGAAGAAAACACGTGATGCCGGGGTCAGAAAAAATGATGCCTGGGTAGGCAAAAAATTTTTGATCCCAAATGCAAAAACGGATGCCAGGACGAAATGCAGGGTCGAATTCCAAACTTAAAAATGGTATTGCTTGCTGTTTTTAAAAATCAAGCATTTTGGTGCCTGAAGAAGAAAACGCGTGATGCCGGGGTCAGAAAAACTGGTGCCTGGGGAGGCAAATTATTTTTGATCCCAAATGCAAAAACGGATGCCAGGACGAAATGCAGGGTCGAATTCCAAACTTAAAAATGGTATTGCTTGCTGTTTTTAAAAATCCAGCTTTTTGGTGCCTGAAGAAGAAAACGCGTGATGCCGGGGTCAGAAATACTGGTGCCTGGGGAGGCAAATTTTTTTTGATCCCAAATGCAAAAACGGATGCCAGGACGAAATTCCGGGTTGAATTCCAAACTTAAAAATGGTATTGCTTGCTGTTTTTAAAAATCAGTCTTTTTGTGGCTGAAGAAGAAAACGTGTGATGCCGGGGTCAGAAAAACTGGTGCCTGGGGAGGCAAATTTTTTTTGATCCCAAGTGCAAAAACGGATGCCAGGACGAAATTCGGGGTCGAATTCCAAACTTAAAAATTGTATTGCTTGCTGTTTTTAAAAATCAAGCTTTTTGGTGCCTGAAGAAGAAAACGCGTGATGCCGGGGTCAGAAAAACTGGTGCCTGGGGAGGCAAATTTTTTTTGATCCCAAATGCAAAAACGGATGCCAGGACAAAATGCAGGGTCGAATTCCAAACTTAAAAATGGTATTGCTTGCTGTTTTTAAAAATCAAGCATTTTGGTGCCTGAAGAAGAAAACACGTGATGCCGGGGTCAGAAAAACTGGTGCCTGGGGAGGTAAAATTTTTTTGATCCCAAATGCAAAAACGGATGCCAGGACGAAATTCGGCCTCGAATTCCAATCTTAAAAATGGTATTGCTTGCTGTTTTTAAAAATCAAGCTTTTTGGTGCCTGAAGAAGAAAACGCATGATGCCGGGGTCAGAAGAAATGATGCCTGGGTAGGCAAAAATTTTTTGATCCCAAATGCAAAAACGGATGCAAGGACGAAATGCAGGGTAGAATTCCATACTTAAAAATGGTATTGCTTGCTGTTTTTAAAAATCAAGCTTTTTGGTGCCTGAAGAAGAAAACGCGTGATGCCGGGGTCAGAAAAACGTGCCTGGGGAGGCAAATTTTTTTTGATCCCAAATGCAAAAACGGATGCCAGGACGAAATGCAGGGTCGAATTCCAAACTTAAAAATGGTATTGCTTGCTGTTTTTAAAAATCAAGCATTTTGGTGCCTGAAGAAGAAAACGCGTGATGCCGGGGTCAGAAAAACTGGTGCCTGGGGAGGCAAATTTTTTTTGATCCCAAATGCAAAAACGGATGCCAGGACGAAATTCGGGGTCGAATTCCAAACTTAAAAATGGTATTGCTTGCTGTTTTTAAAAATCAAGCTTTTTGGTGCCTGAAGAAGAAAACGCGTGATGCCGGGGTCAGAAAAACTGGTGCCTGGGGAGGCAAAATTTTTTTGATCCCAAATGCAAAAATCCATCCCAGGATGAGTTTCAGGGTAGAATTCCATATTTAAAAATGGTATTGCTTGCTGTTTTTAAAAATCAGTCTTTTTGTGGCTGAAGAAGAAAACGTGTGGAGGCAAATTTTTTTTGATCCCAAGTGCAAAAACGGATGCCAGGACGAAATTCGGGGTCGAATTCCAAACTTAAAAATCGTATTGCTTGCTGTTTTTAAAAATCAAGCTTTTTGGTGCCTGAAGAAGAAAACGCGTGATGCCGGGGTCAGAAAAACTGGTGCCTGGGGAGGCAAATTTTTTTTGATCCCAAATGCAAAAACGGATGCCAGGACGAAATGCAGGGTCGAATTCCAAACTTAAAAATGGTATTGCTTGCTGTTTTTAAAAATCCAGCTTTTTGGTGCCTGAAGAAGAAAACGCGTGATGCCGGGGTCAGAAATACTGGTGCCTGGGGAGGCAAATTTTTTTTGATCCCAAATGCAAAAACGGATGCCAGGACGAAATTCCGGGTTGAATTCCAAACTTAAAAATGGTATTGCTTGCTGTTTTTAAAAATCAGTCTTTTTGTGGCTGAAGAAGAAAACGTGTGATGCCGGGGTCAGAAAAACTGGTGCCTGGGGAGGCAAATTTTTTTTGATCCCAAGTGCAAAAACGGATGCCAGGACGAAATTCGGGGTCGAATTCCAAACTTAAAAATTGTATTGCTTGCTGTTTTTAAAAATCAAGCTTTTTGGTGCCTGAAGAAGAAAACGCGTGATGCCGGGGTCAGAAAAACTGGTGCCTGGGGAGGCAAATTTTTTTTGATCCCAAATGCAAAAACGGATGCCAGGACAAAATGCAGGGTCGAATTCCAAACTTAAAAATGGTATTGCTTGCTGTTTTTAAAAATCAAGCATTTTGGTGCCTGAAGAAGAAAACACGTGATGCCGGGGTCAGAAAAACTGGTGCCTGGGGAGGTAAAATTTTTTTGATCCCAAATGCAAAAACGGATGCCAGGACGAAATTCGGCCTCGAATTCCAATCTTAAAAATGGTATTGCTTGCTGTTTTTAAAAATCAAGCTTTTTGGTGCCTGAAGAAGAAAACGCATGATGCCGGGGTCAGAAGAAATGATGCCTGGGTAGGCAAAAATTTTTTGATCCCAAATGCAAAAACGGATGCAAGGACGAAATGCAGGGTAGAATTCCATACTTAAAAATGGTATTGCTTGCTGTTTTTAAAAATCAAGCTTTTTGGTGCCTGAAGAAGAAAACGCGTGATGCCGGGGTCAGAAAAACGTGCCTGGGGAGGCAAATTTTTTTTGATCCCAAATGCAAAAACGGATGCCAGGACGAAATGCAGGGTCGAATTCCAAACTTAAAAATGGTATTGCTTGCTGTTTTTAAAAATCAAGCATTTTGGTGCCTGAAGAAGAAAACGCGTGATGCCGGGGTCAGAAAAACTGGTGCCTGGGGAGGCAAATTTTTTTTGATCCCAAATGCAAAAACGGATGCCAGGACGAAATTCGGGGTCGAATTCCAAACTTAAAAATGGTATTGCTTGCTGTTTTTAAAAATCAAGCTTTTTGGTGCCTGAAGAAGAAAACGCGTGATGCCGGGGTCAGAAAAACTGGTGCCTGGGGAGGCAAAAATTTTTTGATCCCAAATGCAAAAATCCATCCCAGGATGAGTTTCAGGGTAGAATTCCATATTTAAAAATGGTATTGCTTGCTGTTTTTAAAAATCAGTCTTTTTGTGGCTGAAGAAGAAAACGTGTGGAGGCAAATTTTTTTTGATCCCAAGTGCAAAAACGGATGCCAGGACGAAATTCGGGGTCGAATTCCAAACTTAAAAATCGTATTGCTTGCTGTTTTTAAAAATCAAGCTTTTTGGTGCCTGAAGAAGAAAACGCGTGATGCCGGGGTCAGAAAAACTGGTGCCTGGGGAGGCAAATTTTTTTTGATCCCAAATGCAAAAACGGATGCCAGGACGAAATGCAGGGTCGAATTCCAAACTTAAAAATGGTATTGCTTGCTGTTTTTAAAAATCAAGCATTTTGGTGCCTGAAGAAGAAAACGCGTGATGCTGGGGTCAGAAAAACTGGTGCCTGGGGAGGTAAAATTTTTTTGATCCCAAATGCAAAAACGGATGCCAGGACGAAATTCGGGGTCGAATTCCAATCTTAAAAATGGTATTGCTTGCTGTTTTTAAAAATCAAGCTTTTTGGTGCCTGAAGAAGAAAACGCATGATGCCGGGGTCAGAAGAAATGATGCCAGGGTAGGCAAAATTTTTTTGATCCCAAATGCAAAAACGGATGCCAGGACGAAATGCAGGGTAGAATTCCATACTTAAAAATGGTATTGCTTGCTGTTTTTAAAAATCAAGCTTTTTGGTGCTTGAAGAAGAAAACGCGTGATGCCGGGGTCAGAAAAACGTGCCTGGGGAGGCAAATTTTTTTTGGTCCCAAAGGCAAAAACGGATGCCAGGACGAAATGCAGGGTCGAATTCCAAACTTAAAAATTGTATTGCTTGCTATTTTTAAAAATCCAGCTTTTTGGTGCCTGAAGAAAAAAACGCGTGATGCCGGGGTCAGAAATACTAGTGCCTGGGGAGGCAAATTTTTTTTGATCCCAAATGCAAAAACGGATGCCAGGACGAAATTCCGGGTCGAATTCCAAACTTAAAAATGGTATTGCTTGCTGTTTTTAAAAATCAAGCTTTTTGGTGCCTGAAGAAGAAAACGCGTGATGCCGGGGTCAGAAAAACTGGTGCCTCG
This sequence comes from Hydrophis major, assembly GCA_033807585.1. NCBI lineage: Eukaryota > Metazoa > Chordata > Lepidosauria > Squamata > Elapidae > Hydrophis > Hydrophis major. The sequence goes on from JAUCBL010000305.1 coordinate 84,619, forward strand.
GGAGCCAAAATTTTTTTGATCCCAAATGCAAAAACGGATGCCGGGATGAAATTCGGGGTTGAATTCCAAACTTAAAAGTGATATTGCTTGCTTTTTTAAAAAATCAAGATTTTTTGTGCCTGAAGAAGAAAACGCGTGATGCCGGGGTCAGAAAAACTGGTGCCTGGGGAGGCAAATTTTTTTTGATCCCAAATGCAAAAACGGATGCCAGGACGAAATGCAGGGTCGAATTCCAAACTTAAAAATGGTATTGCTTGCTGTTTTTAAAAATAAAGCTTTTTGGTGCCTAAAAATGAAAACGCGTGATGCCGGGGTCAGAAAAAATGATGCCTGGGTAGGCAAAATTTTTTTGATCCCAAATGCAAAAACGGATGCCAGTACGAAATGCAGGGTCGAATTCCAAACTTAAAAATGGTATTGCTTCCTGTTTTTAAGAATCAAGCATTTTGGTGCCTGAAGAAGAAAATGCGTGATGCCGGGGTCAGGAAAATTGGTCCCTGGGGAGGCAAATTTTTTTTGATCCCAAATGCAAAAACGGATGCCAGGATGAAATTCCGGGTCGAATTCCAAACTTAAAAATGGTATTGCTTCCTGTTTTTAAAAATCAAGCATTTTGGTGCCTGAAGAAGAAAATGCGTGATGCCGGGGTCAGGAAAACTGGTGCCTGGGGAGGCAAATTTTTTTTGATCCCAAATGCAAAAACGGATGCCAGGACGAAAATCCGGGTCGAATTCCACACTTAAAAATGGTATTGCTTGCTGTTTTTAAAAATCAAGCGTTTTGGTGCCTGAAGAAGAAAACGCATGATGCCGGGGTCAGAAAAACTGGTTCCTGGGGAGGCAAATTTTTTTTGATCCCAAATGCAAAAACGGATGCCAGGACGAAATTCCGGGTCGAATTCCAAACTTAAAAATGGTATTGCTTGCTGTTTTTAAAAATCAAGCTTTTTGGTGCCTGAAGAAGAAAACGCGTGATGCCGGGGTCAGAAAAACTGGTGCCTCGGGAGGCAAAATTTTTTTGATCCCAAATGCAAAAACGGATGCCAGGATGAAATTCGGGGTCGAATTCCAAACTTAAAAATGATATTGCTTGCTTTTTTAAAAAATCAAGATTTTTTGTGCCTGAAGAAGAAAACGCGTGATGCCGGGGAAAGAAAAACTGGTGCCTGGGGAGGCAAATTTTTTTTGATCCCAAATGCAAAAACGGATGCCAGGACGAAATGCAGGGTCGAATTTCAAACTTAAAAATTGTATTGCTTGCTGTTTTTAAAAATCAAGCATTTTGGTGCCTGAAGAAGAAAACGCGTGATGCCGGGGTCAGAAAAACTGGTGCCTGGGTAGGCAAATTTTTTTTGATCCCAAATGCAAAAACGGATGCCAGGATGAAATTCCGGGTCGAATTCCAAACTTAAAAATGGTATTGCTTGCTGTTTTCAAAAATCAAGCTTTTTGGTGCCTGAAGAAAAAAACGCGTGATGCCGGGGTCAGAAAAACGTGCCTGGGGAGGCAAATTTTTTTTGATCCCACATGCAAAAACGGATGCCAGGATGAAATGCAGGGTCGAATTCCAAACTTAAAAATGGTATTGCTTGCTGTTTTTAAAAATCAAGCTTTTTGGTGCCTGAAGAAGAAAACACGTGATGCCGGGGTCAGAAAAACTGGTGCCTAGGGAGGTAAAAATTTTTTGATCCCAAATGCAAAAATGGATGCCAGGACGAAATTCCGGGTCGAATTCCAAACTTAAAAATGGTATTGCTTGCTGTTTTTAAAAAATCAAGATTTTTTGTGCCTGAAGAAGAAAATGCATGATGCCGGGGTCAGAAAAACTGGTGCCTGGGGAGATAAAATTTTTTTGATCCCAAAGGCAAAAACGGATGCCAGGATGAGATTCAGGGTAGAATTCCATACTTAAAAATGGTATTGCTTGCTGTTTTTAAAAATCCAGCTTTTTGGTGCCTGAAGAAGAAAACGCGTGATGCCGGGGTCAGAAAAACGTGCCTGGGGAGGCAAATTTTTTTTGATCCCAAATGCAAAAACGGATGCCAGGACGAAATGCAGGGTCGAATTCCAAACTTAAAAATGGTATTGCTTGCTCTTTTTAAAAATCAAGCATTTTGGTGCCTGAAGAAGAAAACGCGTGATGCCGGGGTCAGAAAAACTGGTGCCTGGGGAGGCAAATTTTTTTTGATCCCAAATGCAAAAACGGATGCCAGGATGAAATTCCGGGTCGAATTCCAAACTTAAAAATGGTATTGCTTGCTGTTTTTAAAAATCAAGCTTTTTGGTGCCTGAAGAAGAAAACGCGTGATGCCGGGGTCAGAAAAACTGGTGCCTCGGGAGGCAAAATTTTTTTGATCCCAAATGCAAAAACGGATGCCAGGACGAAATTCTGGGTTGAATTCCAAACTTAAAAATGATATTGCCTCCTTTTTTAAAAAATCAAGATTTTTTGTGCCTGAAGAAGAAAATGCATGATGCCGGGGTCAGAAAAACTGGTGCCTGGGGAGGCAAATTTTTTTTGATCCCAAATGCAAAAACGGATGCCAGGACGAAATGCAGGGTCGAATTCCGAACTTAAAAATGGTATTGCTTGCTGTTTTTAAAAATCAAGCATTTTGGTGCCTGAAGAAGAAAACACGTGATGCCGGGGTCAGAAAAACTGGTGCCTGGGGAGGCAAATTTTTTTTGATCCCAAATGCAAAAACGGATGCCAGGACGAAATTTGGGGTCGAATTCCAAACTTAAAAATGGTATTGCTTGCTGTTTTTAAAAAATCAAGATTTTTTGTGCCTGAAGAAGAAAATGCGTGATGCCGGGGTCAGAAAAACTGGTGCCTGGGGAGGCAAATTTTTTTTGATCCCAAATGCAAAAACGGATGCCAGGACGAAATGCAGGGTCGAATTCCGAACTTAAAAATGGTATTGCTTGCTGTTTTTAAAAATCAAGCATTTTGGTGCCTGAAGAAGAAAATGCGTGATGCCGGGGTCAGAAAAACTGGTGCCTGGGGAGGCAAATTTTTTTTGATCCCAAATGCAAAAACGAATGCCAGGACGAAATTCCGGGTCGAATTCCAAACTTAAAAATGGTATTGCTTGCTGTTTTTAAAAATCAAGCTTTTTGGTGCCTGAAGAAGAAAACGCGTGATGCCGGGGTCAGAAAAACTGGTGCCTCGGGAGCCAAAATTCTTTTAATCCCAAATGCAAAAACGGATGCCAGGACGAAATTCGGGGTTGAATTCCAAACTTAAAAATGATATTGCTTGCTTTTTTAAAAAATCAAGATTTTTTGTGCCTGAAGAAGAAAACACGTGATGCCGGGGTCAGAAAAACTGGTGCCTGGGGAGGCAAATTTTTTTTGATCCCAAATGCAAAAACGGATGCCAGGACGAAATGCAGGGTCGAATTCCAAACTTAAAAATGGTATTCCTTGCTGTTTTTAAAAATCAAGCATTTTGGTGCCTGAGGAAGAAAACGCGTGATGCCGGGGTCAGAAAAACTGGTGCCTGGGGAGGCAATTTTTTTTGATCCCAAGTGCAAAAACGGATGCCAGGACGAAATTCGGGGTCGAATTCCAAACTTAAAAATGGTATTGCTTGCTGTTTTTAAAAAATCAAGATTTTTTGTGCCTGAAGAAGAAAATGCGTGATGCCGGGGTCAGAAAAATTGGTGCCTGGGGAGGCAAATTTTTTTTGATCCCAAATGCAAAAACGGATGCCAGGAAGAAATGCAGGGTCGAATTCCGAACTTAAAAATGGTATTGCTTGCTGTTTTTAAAAATCAAGCTTTTTGGTGCCTGAAGAAGAAAACACGTGATGCCGGGGTCAGAAAAACTGGTGCCTCGGGAGGCAAAATTTTTTTGATCCCAAATGCAAAAACGGATGCCAGGACGAAATTCGGGGTCGAATTCCAAACTTAAAAATGATATTGCTTGCTTTTTTAAAAAATCAAGATTTTTTGTGCCTGAAGAAGAAAACGCGTGATGCCGGGGTCAGAAAAACGTGCCTGGGGAGGCAAATTTTTTTTGATCCCAAATGCAAAAACGGATGCCAGGACGAAATTTGGGGTCGAATTCCAAACTTAAAAATGGTATTGCTTGCTGTTTTTAAAAATCAAGCTTTTTGGTGCCTGAAGAAGAAAACGCGTGATGCCGGGGTCAGAAAAACTGGTGCCTCGGGAGCCAAAATTCTTTTAATCCCAAATGCAAAAACGGATGCCAGGACGAAATTCGGGGTTGAATTCCAAACTTAAAATTGATATTGCTTGCTTTTTTAAAAAATCAAGATTTTTTGTGCCTGAAGAAGAAAATGCGTGATGCCGGGGTCAGAAAAATTGGTGCCTGGGGAGGCAAATTTTTTTTGATCCCAAATGCAAAAACGGATGCCAGGAAGAAATGCAGGGTCGAATTCCGAACTTAAAAATGGTATTGCTTGCTGTTTTTAAAAATCAAGCATTTTGGTGCCTGAAGAAGAAAACGCGTGATGCCGGGGTCAGAAAAACTGGTGCCTGGGGAGGCAAATTTTTTTTGATCCCAAATGCAAAAACGGATGCCAGGATGAAATGCAGGGTCGAATTCCAAACTTAAAAATGGTATTGCTTGCTTTTTTAAAAAATCAAGATTTTTTGTGCCTGAAGAAGAAAACGCGTGATGCCGGGGTCAGAAAAACTGGTGCCTGGGGAGGCAAATTTTTTTTGATCCCAAATGCAAAAACGGATGCCAGGACGAAATGCAGGGTCGAATTCCAAACTTAAAATTGGTATTCCTTGCTGTTTTTAAAAATCAAGCATTTTGGTGCCTGAAGAAGAAAACGCGTGATGCCGGGGTCAGAAAAACTGGTGCCTGGGGAGGCAAATTTTTTTTGATCCCAAATGCAAAAACGGATGCCAGGATGAAATTCGGTGTCGAATTCCAAACTTAAAAATGGTATTGCTTGCTGTTTTTAAAAAATCAAGATTTTTTGTGCCTGAAGAAGAAAATGCGTGATGCCGGGGTCAGAAAAACTGGTGCCTGGGGAGGCAAATTTTTTTTGATCCCAAATGCAAAATCGGATGCCAGGACGAAATGCAGGGTCGAATTCCAAACTTAAAAATGGTATTGCTTGCTGTTTTTAAAAATCAAGCATTTTGGTGCCTGAAGAAGAAAACGCGTGATGCCGGGGTCAGAAAAACTGGTGCCTGGGGAGGCAAATTTTTTTTGATCCCAAATGCAAAAACGGATGCCAGGACGAAATGCAGGGTCGAATTCCAAACTTAAAAATGGTATTGCTTGCTGTTTTTAAAAATGAAGCATTTTGGTGCCTGAAGAAGAAAACGCGTGATGCCGGGGTCAGAAAAACTGGTGCCTGGGGAGGCAAATTTTTTTTGATCCCAAATGCAAAAACGGATGCCAGGACGAAATTCCGGGTCGAATTCCAAACTTAAAAATGGTATTGCTTGCTGTTTTTAAAAATCAAGCTTTTTGCTGCCTGAAGAAGAAAACACGTGATGCCGGGGTCAGAAAAAATGATGCCTGGGTAGGCAAAAAATTTTTGATCCCAAATGCAAAAACGGATGCCAGGACGAAATGCAGGGTCGAATTCCAAACTTAAAAATGGTATTGCTTGCTGTTTTTAAAAATCAAGCATTTTGGTGCCTGAAGAAGAAAACGCGTGATGCCGGGGTCAGAAAAACTGGTGCCTGGGGAGGCAAATTATTTTTGATCCCAAATGCAAAAACAGATGCCAGGACGAAATGCAGGGTCGAATTCCAAACTTAAAAATGGTATTGCTTGCTGTTTTTAAAAATCAAGCTTTTTGGTGCCTGAAGAAGAAAACACGTGATGCCGGGGTCAGAAAAACGTTCCTGGGGAGGTAAAATTTTTTTGATCCCAAATGCAAAAACGGATGCCAGGACGAAATTCGGGGTCGAATTCCAATCTTAAAAATGGTATTACTTGCTGTTTTTAAAAATCAAGCTTTTTGGTGCCTGAAGAAGAAAACGCGTGATGCCGGGGTCAGAAAAAATGATGCCTGGGTAGGCAAAATTTTTTTGATCCCAAAGGCAAAAACGGATGCCAGGATGAGATTCAGGGTAGAATTCAAACTTAAAAATGGTATTGCTTGCTGTTTTTAAAAATCAAGCTTTTTGGTGCCTGAAGAAGAAAACGCGTGATGCCGGGGTCAGAAAAATTGGTGCCTGGGGAGGCAAATTTTTTTTGATCCCAAATGCAAAAACGGATGCCAGGACGAAATTCCGGGTCGAATTCCAAACTTAAAAATGGTATTGCTTGCTGTTTTTAAAAATCAAGCTTTTTGGTGCCTGAAGAAGAAAACGCGTGATGCCGGGGTCAGAAAAACTGGTGCCTGGGGAGGTAAAATTTTTTTGATCCCAAAGGCAAAAACAGATGCCAGGATGAGATTGAGGGTAGAATTCCATACTTAAAAATGGTATTGCTTGCTGTTTTTAAAAATCAAGCTTTTTGGTGCCTGAAGAAGAAAACGCGTGATGCCGGGGTCAGAAAAACGTGCCTGGGGAGGCAAATTTTTTTTGATCCCAAATGCAAAAACGGATGCCAGGATGAGATTCAGGGTAGAATTCCATACTTAAAAATGGTATTGCTTGCTGTTTTTAAAAATAAAGCTTTTTGGTGCCTGAAGAAGAAAACGCGTGATGCCGGGGTCAGAAAAACTGGTGCCTGGGGAGGCAAATTTTTTTTGATCCCAAATGCAAAAACGGATGCCAGGATGAAATTCCGGGTTGAATTCCAAACTTAAAAATGGTATTGCTTGCTGTTTTTAAAAATCAAGCTTTTTGGTGCCTGAAGAAGAAAACGCGTGATGCCGGGGTCAGAAAAACTGGTGCCTCGGGAGGCAAAATTTTTTTGATCCCAAATGCAAAAACGGATGCCAGGACGAAATTCGGGGTTGAATTCCAAACTTAAAAATGATATTGCTTGCTTTTTTAAAAAATCAAGATTTTTTGTGCCTGAAGAAGAAAACGCGTGATGCCGGGGTCAGAAAAACGTGCCTGGGGAGGCAATTTTTTTTTGATCCCAAATGCAAAAACGGATGCCAGGACGAAATGCAGGGTCGAATTCCAAACTTAAAAATGGTATTGCTTGCTGTTTTTAAAAATCAAGCTTTTTGGTGCCTGAAGAAGAAAACGCGTGATGCCGGGGTCAGAAAAACTGGTGCCTCGGGAGCCAAAATTCTTTTGATCCCAAGTGCAAAAACGGATGCCAGGACGAAATTCGGGGTCGAATTCCAAACTTAAAAATGGTATTGCTTGCTGTTTTTAAAAAATCAAGATTTTTTGTGCCTGAAGAAGAAAATGCGTGATGCCGGGGTCAGAAAAATTGGTGCCTGGGGAGGCAAATTTTTTTTGATCCCAAATGCAAAAACGGATGCCAGGAAGAAATGCAGGGTCGAATTCCGAACTTAAAAATGGTATTGCTTGCTGTTTTTAAAAATCAAGCATTTTGGTGCCTGAAGAAGAAAACGCGTGATGCCGGGGTCAGAAAAACTGGTGCCTGGGGAGGCAAATTTTTTTTGATCCCAAATGCAGAAACGGATGCCAGGATGAAATGCAGGGTCGAATTCCAAACTTAAAAATGGTATTGCTTGCTGTTTTTAAAAATCCAGCTTTTTGGTGCCTGAAGAAGAAAACGCGTGATGCCGGGGTCAGAAATACTGGTGCCTCGGGAGCCAAAATTCTTTTGATCCCAAATGCAAAAACAGATGCCAGGACAAAATTCGGGGTTGAATTCCAAACTTAAAAATGATATTGCTTGCTTTTTTAAAAAATCAAGATTTTTTGTGCCTGAAGAAGAAAACGCGTGATGCCGGGGTCAGAAAAACTGGTGCCTGGGGAGGCAAATTTTTTTTGATCCCAAATGCAAAAACGGATGCCAGGACGAAATGCAGGGTCGAATTCCAAACTTAAAATTGGTATTCCTTGCTGTTTTTAAAAATCAAGCATTTTGGTGCCTAAAGAACTAAACGCGTCATGCCGGGGTCAGAAAAACTGGTGCCTGGGGAGGCAAATTTTTTTTGATCCCAAATGCAAAAACGGATGCCAGGATGAAATTCGGTGTCGAATTCCAAACTTAAAAATGGTATTGCTTGCTGTTTTTAAAAATCAAGCATTTTGGTGCCTGAAGAAGAAAACGCGTGATGCCGGGGTCAGAAAAACTGGTGCCTGGGGAGGCAAATTTTTTTTGATCCCAAATGCAAAAACGGATGCCAGGACGAAATGCAGGGTCGAATTCCAAACTTAAAAATGGTATTGCTTGCTGTTTTTAAAAATGAAGCATTTTGGTGCCTGAAGAAGAAAACGCGTGATGCCGGGGTCAGAAAAACTGGTGCCTGGGGAGGCAAATTTTTTTTGATCCCAAATGCAAAAACGGATGCCAGGACGAAATTCCGGGTCGAATTCCAAACTTAAAAATGGTATTGCTTGCTGTTTTTAAAAATCAAGCTTTTTGCTGCCTGAAGAAGAAAACACGTGATGCCGGGGTCAGAAAAAATGATGCCTGGGTAGGCAAAAAATTTTTGATCCCAAATGCAAAAACGGATGCCAGGACGAAATGCAGGGTCGAATTCCAAACTTAAAAATGGTATTGCTTGCTGTTTTTAAAAATCAAGCATTTTGGTGCCTGAAGAAGAAAACGCGTGATGCCGGGGTCAGAAAAACTGGTGCCTGGGGAGGCAAATTATTTTTGATCCCAAATGCAAAAACAGATGCCAGGACGAAATGCAGGGTCGAATTCCAAACTTAAAAATGGTATTGCTTGCTGTTTTTAAAAATCAAGCTTTTTGGTGCCTGAAGAAGAAAACACGTGATGCCGGGGTCAGAAAAACGTTCCTGGGGAGGTAAAATTTTTTTGATCCCAAATGCAAAAACGGATGCCAGGACGAAATTCGGGGTCGAATTCCAATCTTAAAAATGGTATTACTTGCTGTTTTTAAAAATCAAGCTTTTTGGTGCCTGAAGAAGAAAACGCGTGATGCCGGGGTCAGAAAAAATGATGCCTGGGTAGGCAAAATTTTTTTGATCCCAAAGGCAAAAACGGATGCCAGGATGAGATTCAGGGTAGAATTCAAACTTAAAAATGGTATTGCTTGCTGTTTTTAAAAATCAAGCTTTTTGGTGCCTGAAGAAGAAAACGCGTGATGCCGGGGTCAGAAAAATTGGTGCCTGGGGAGGCAAATTTTTTTTGATCCCAAATGCAAAAACGGATGCCAGGACGAAATTCCGGGTCGAATTCCAAACTTAAAAATGGTATTGCTTGCTGTTTTTAAAAATCAAGCTTTTTGGTGCCTGAAGAAGAAAACGCGTGATGCCGGGGTCAGAAAAACTGGTGCCTGGGGAGGTAAAATTTTTTTGATCCCAAAGGCAAAAACAGATGCCAGGATGAGATTGAGGGTAGAATTCCATACTTAAAAATGGTATTGCTTGCTGTTTTTAAAAATCAAGCTTTTTGGTGCCTGAAGAAGAAAACGCGTGATGCCGGGGTCAGAAAAACGTGCCTGGGGAGGCAAATTTTTTTTGATCCCAAATGCAAAAACGGATGCCAGGATGAGATTCAGGGTAGAATTCCATACTTAAAAATGGTATTGCTTGCTGTTTTTAAAAATAAAGCTTTTTGGTGCCTGAAGAAGAAAACGCGTGATGCCGGGGTCAGAAAAACTGGTGCCTGGGGAGGCAAATTTTTTTTGATCCCAAATGCAAAAACGGATGCCAGGATGAAATTCCGGGTCGAATTCCAAACTTAAAAATGGTATTGCTTGCTGTTTTTAAAAATCAAGCTTTTTGGTGCCTGAAGAAGAAAACGCGTGATGCCGGGGTCAGAAAAACTGGTGCCTCGGGAGGCAAAATTTTTTTGATCCCAAATGCAAAAACGGATGCCAGGACGAAATTCGGGGTTGAATTCCAAACTTAAAAATGATATTGCTTGCTTTTTTAAAAAATCAAGATTTTTTGTGCCTGAAGAAGAAAACGCGTGATGCCGGGGTCAGAAAAACGTGCCTGGGGAGGCAATTTTTTTTTGATCCCAAATGCAAAAACGGATGCCAGGACGAAATTTGGGGTCGAATTCCAAACTTAAAAATGGTATTGCTTGCTGTTTTTAAAAATCAAGCTTTTTGGTGCCTGAAGAAGAAAACGCGTGATGCCGGGGTCAGAAAAACGTTCCTGGGGAGGCAAATTTTTTTTGATCCCACATGCAAAAACGGATGCCAGGACGAAATGCAGGGTCGAATTCCAAACTTAAAAATGGTATTCCTTGCTGTTTTTAAAAATCAAGAATTTTGGTGCCTGAAGAAGAAAACGCGTGATGCCGGGGTCAGAAAAACTGGTGCCTGGGGAGGCAAATTTTTTTTGATCCCAAATGCAAAAACGGATGCCAGGATGAAATTCCGGGTCGAATTCCAAACTTAAAAATGGTATTGCTTGCTGTTTTTAAAAATCAAGCTTTTTGGTGCCTGAAGAAGAAAACGCGTGATGCCGGGGTCAGAAAAACTGGTGCCTCGGGAGGCAAAAATTTTTTGATCCCAAATGCAAAAACGGATGCCAGGACGAAATTCGGGGTTGAATTCCAAACTTAAAAATGATATTGCTTGCTTTTTTAAAAAATCAAGATTTTTTGTGCCTGAAGAAGAAAACGCGTGATGCCGGGGTCAGAAAAATGTGCCTGGGGAGGCAAATTTTTTTTGATCCCAAATGCAAAAACGGATGCCAGGACGAAATTTGGGGTCGAATTCCAAACTTAAAAATGGTATTGCTTGCTGTTTTTAAAAATCAAGCTTTTTGGTGCCTGAAGAAGAAAACGCGTGATGCCGGGGTCAGAAAAACTGGTGCCTCGGGAGCCAAAATTCTTTTGATCCCAAGTGCAAAAACGGATGCCAGGACGAAATTCGGGGTCGAATTCCAAACTTAAAAATGGTATTGCTTGCTGTTTTTAAAAAATCAAGATTTTTTGTGCCTGAAGAAGAAAATGCGTGATGCCGGGGTCAGAAAAATTGGTGCCTGGGGAGGCAAATTTTTTTTGATCCCAAATGCAAAAACGGATGCCAGGAAGAAATGCAGGGTCGAATTCCGAACTTAAAAATGGTATTGCTTGCTGTTTTTAAAAATCAAGCATTTTGGTGCCTGAAGAAGAAAACGCGTGATGCCGGGGTCAGAAAAACTGGTGCCTGGGGAGGCAAATTTTTTTTGATCCCAAATGCAGAAACGGATGCCAGGATGAAATGCAGGGTCGAATTCCAAACTTAAAAATGGTATTGCTTGCTGTTTTTAAAAATCCAGCTTTTTGGTGCCTGAAGAAGAAAACGCGTGATGCCGGGGTCAGAAATACTGGTGCCTCGGGAGCCAAAATTCTTTTGATCCCAAATGCAAAAACAGATGCCAGGACAAAATTCGGGGTTGAATTCCAAACTTAAAAATGATATTGCTTGCTTTTTTAAAAAATCAAGATTTTTTGTGCCTGAAGAAGAAAACGCGTGATGCCGGGGTCAGAAAAACTGGTGCCTGGGGAGGCAAATTTTTTTTGATCCCAAATGCAAAAACGGATGCCAGGACGAAATGCAGGGTCGAATTCCAAACTTAAAATTGGTATTCCTTGCTGTTTTTAAAAATCAAGCATTTTGGTGCCTAAAGAACTAAACGCGTCATGCCGGGGTCAGAAAAACTGGTGCCTGGGGAGGCAAATTTTTTTTGATCCCAAATGCAAAAACGGATGCCAGGATGAAATTCGGTGTCGAATTCCAAACTTAAAAATGGTATTGCTTGCTGTTTTTAAAAAATCAAGATTTTTTGTGCCTGAAGAAGAAAATGCGTGATGCCGGGGTCAGAAAAACTGGTGCCTGGGGAGGCAAATTTTTTTTGATCCCAAATGCAAAATCGGATGCCAGGACGAAATGCAGGGTCGAATTCCAAACTTAAAAATGGTATTGCTTGCTGTTTTTAAAAATCAAGCTTTTTGGTGCCTGAAGAAGAAAACGCGTGATGCCGGGGTCAGAAAAACTGGTGCCTGGGGAGGCAAATTTTTTTTGATCCCAAATGCAAAAACGGATGCCAGGACGAAATGCAGGGTCGAATTCCAAACTTAAAAATGGTATTCCTTGCTGTTTTTAAAAATCAAGCATTTTGGTGCCTGAGGAAGAAAACGCGTGATGCCGGGGTCAGAAAAACTGGTGCCTTGGGGAGGCAATTTTTTTTTGATCCCAAGTGCAAAAACGGATGCCAGGACGAAATTCGGGGTCGAATTCCAAACTTAAAAATGGTATTGCTTGCTGTTTTTAAAAAATCAAGATTTTTTGTGCCTGAAGAAGAAAATGCGTGATGCCGGGGTCAGAAAAATTGGTGCCTGGGGAGGCAAATTTTTTTTGATCCCAAATGCAAAATCGGATGCCAGGACGAAATGCAGAGTCGAATTCCAAACTTAAAAATGGTATTGCTTGCTGTTTTTAAAAATCAAGCATTTTGGTGCCTGAAGAAGAAAACGCGTGATGCCGGGGTCAGAAAAAATGATGCCTGGGTAGGCAAAATTTTTTTGATCCCAAATGCAAAAACGGATGCCAGGACGAAATTCGGGGTCGAATTCCAAACTTAAAAATGATATTGCTTGCTTTTTTAAAAAATCAAGATTTTTTGTGCCTGAAGAAGAAAACGCGTGATGCCGGGGTCAGAAAAACGTGCCTGGGGAGGCAAATTTTTTTTGATCCCAAATGCAAAAACAGATGCCAGGACAAAATTCGGGGTTGAATTCCAAACTTAAAAATGATATTGCTTGCTTTTTTAAAAAATCAAGATTTTTTGTGCCTGAAGAAGAAAACGCGTGATGCCGGGGTCAGAAAAACTGGTGCCTGGGGAGGCAAATTTTTTTTGATCCCAAATGCAAAAACGGATGCCAGGACGAAATGCAGGGTCGAATTCCAAACTTAAAATTGGTATTCCTTGCTGTTTTTAAAAATCAAGCATTTTGGTGCCTGAAGAACTAAACGCGTCATGCCGGGGTCAGAAAAACTGGTGCCTGGGGAGGCAAATTTTTTTTGATCCCAAATGCAAAAACGGATGCCAGGATGAAATTCGGTGTCGAATTCCAAACTTAAAAATGGTATTGCTTGCTGTTTTTAAAAAATCAAGATTTTTTGTGCCTGAAGAAGAAAATGCGTGATGCCGGGGTCAGAAAAACTGGTGCCTGGGGAGGCAAATTTTTTTTGATCCCAAATGCAAAATCGGATGCCAGGACGAAATGCAGGGTCGAATTCCAAACTTAAAAATGGTATTGCTTGCTGTTTTTAAAAATCAAGCTTTTTGGTGCCTGAAGAAGAAAACGCGTGATGCCGGGGTCAGAAAAACTGGTGCCTGGGGAGGCAAATTTTTTTTGATCCCAAATGCAAAAACGGATGCCAGGACGAAATGCAGGGTCGAATTCCAAACTTAAAAATGGTATTCCTTGCTGTTTTTAAAAATCAAGCATTTTGGTGCCTGAGGAAGAAAACGCGTGATGCCGGGGTCAGAAAAACTGGTGCCTTGGGGAGGCAATTTTTTTTTGATCCCAAGTGCAAAATCGGATGCCAGGACGAAATTCGGGGTCGAATTCCAAACTTAAAAATGGTATTGCTTGCTGTTTTTAAAAATCAAGCATTTTGGTGCCTGAAGAAGAAAACGCGTGATGCCGGGGTCAGAAAAAATGATGCCTGGGTAGGCAAAATTTTTTTGATCCCAAATGCAAAAACGGATGCCAGGACGAAATTCGGGGTCGAATTCCAAACTTAAAAATGATATTGCTTGCTTTTTTAAAAAATCAAGATTTTTTGTGCCTGAAGAAGAAAACGCGTGATGCCGGGGTCAGAAAAACGTGCCTGGGGAGGCAAATTTTTTTTGATCCCAAATGCAAAAACGGATGCCAGGACGAAATTTGGGGTCGAATTCCAAACTTAAAAATGGTATTGCTTGCTGTTTTTAAAAATCAAGCTTTTTGGTGCCTGAAGAAGAAAACGCGTGATGCCGGGGTCAGAAAAACTGGTGCCTCGGGAGCCAAAATTCTTTTAATCCCAAATGCAAAAACGGATGCCAGGACGAAATTCGGGGTTGAATTCCAAATTTAAAATTGATATTGCTTGCTTTTTTAAAAAATCAAGATTTTTTGTGCCTGAAGAAGAAAATGCGTGATGCCGGGGTCAGAAAAATTGGTGCCTGGGGAGGCAAATTTTTTTTGATCCCAAATGCAAAAACGGATGCCAGGAAGAAATGCAGGGTCGAATTCCGAACTTAAAAATGGTATTGCTTGCTGTTTTTAAAAATCAAGCATTTTGGTGCCTGAAGAAGAAAACGCGTGATGCCGGGGTCAGAAAAACTGGTGCCTGGGGAGGCAAATTTTTTTTGATCCCAAATGCAAAAACGGATGCCAGGATGAAATGCAGGGTCAAATTCCAAACTTAAAAATGGTATTGCTTGCTTTTTTAAAAAATCAAGATTTTTTGTGCCTGAAGAAGAAAACGCGTGATGCCGGGGTCAGAAAAACTGGTGCCTGGGGAGGCAAATTTTTTTTGATCCCAAATGCAAAAACGGATGCCAGGACGAAATGCAGGGTCGAATTCCAAACTTAAAATTGGTATTCCTTGCTGTTTTTAAAAATCAAGCATTTTGGTGCCTGAAGAAGAAAACGCGTGATGCCGGGGTCAGAAAAACTGGTGCCTGGGGAGGCAAATTTTTTTTGATCCCAAATGCAAAAACGGATGCCAGGATGAAATTCGGTGTCGAATTCCAAACTTAAAAATGGTATTGCTTGCTGTTTTTAAAAAATCAAGATTTTTTGTGCCTGAAGAAGAAAACGCGTGATGCCGGGGTCAGAAAAACTGGTGCCTGGGGAGGCAAATTTTTTTTGATCCCAAATGCAAAAACGGATGCCAGGATGAAATTCCGGGTCGAATTCCAAACTTAAAAATGGTATTGCTTGCTGTTTTTAAAAATCAAGCTTTTTGGTGCCTGAAGAAGAAAACGCGTGATGCCGGGGTCAGAAAAACTGGTGCCTCGGGAGGCAAAATTTTTTTGATCCCAAATGCAAAAACGGATGCCAGGACGAAATTCGGGGTTGAATTCCAAACTTAAAAATGATATTGCTTGCTTTTTTAAAAAATCAAGATTTTTTGTGCCTGAAGAAGAAAACGCGTGATGCCGGGGTCAGAAAAATGTGCCTGGGGAGGCAAATTTTTTTTGATCCCAAATGCAAAAACGGATGCCAGGACGAAATTTGGGGTCGAATTCCAAACTTAAAAATGGTATTGCTTGCTGTTTTTAAAAATCAAGCTTTTTGGTGCCTGAAGAAGAAAACGCGTGATGCCGGGGTCAGAAAAACTGGTGCCTCGGGAGCCAAAATTCTTTTGATCCCAAGTGCAAAAACGGATGCCAGGACGAAATTCGGGGTCGAATTCCAAACTTAAAAATGGTATTGCTTGCTGTTTTTAAAAAATCAAGATTTTTTGTGCCTGAAGAAGAAAATGCGTGATGCCGGGGTCAGAAAAATTGGTGCCTGGGGAGGCAAATTTTTTTTGATCCCAAATGCAAAAACGGATGCCAGGAAGAAATGCAGGGTCGAATTCCGAACTTAAAAATGGTATTGCTTGCTGTTTTTAAAAATCAAGCATTTTGGTGCCTGAAGAAGAAAACGCGTGATGCCGGGGTCAGAAAAACTGGTGCCTGGGGAGGCAAATTTTTTTTGATCCCAAATGCAGAAACGGATGCCAGGATGAAATGCAGGGTCGAATTCCAAACTTAAAAATGGTATTGCTTGCTGTTTTTAAAAATCCAGCTTTTTGGTGCCTGAAGAAGAAAACGCGTGATGCCGGGGTCAGAAATACTGGTGCCTCGGGAGCCAAAATTCTTTTGATCCCAAATGCAAAAACAGATGCCAGGACAAAATTCGGGGTTGAATTCCAAACTTAAAAATGATATTGCTTGCTTTTTTAAAAAATCAAGATTTTTTGTGCCTGAAGAAGAAAACGCGTGATGCCGGGGTCAGAAAAACTGGTGCCTGGGGAGGCAAATTTTTTTTGATCCCAAATGCAAAAACGGATGCCAGGACGAAATGCAGGGTCGAATTCCAAACTTAAAATTGGTATTCCTTGCTGTTTTTAAAAATCAAGCATTTTGGTGCCTGAAGAACTAAACGCGTCATGCCGGGGTCAGAAAAACTGGTGCCTGGGGAGGCAAATTTTTTTTGATCCCAAATGCAAAAACGGATGCCAGGATGAAATTCGGTGTCGAATTCCAAACTTAAAAATGGTATTGCTTGCTGTTTTTAAAAAATCAAGATTTTTTGTGCCTGAAGAAGAAAATGCGTGATGCCGGGGTCAGAAAAACTGGTGCCTGGGGAGGCAAATTTTTTTTGATCCCAAATGCAAAATCGGATGCCAGGACGAAATGCAGGGTCGAATTCCAAACTTAAAAATGGTATTGCTTGCTGTTTTTAAAAATCAAGCTTTTTGGTGCCTGAAGAAGAAAACGCGTGATGCCGGGGTCAGAAAAACTGGTGCCTGGGGAGGCAAATTTTTTTTGATCCCAAATGCAAAAACGGATGCCAGGACGAAATGCAGGGTCGAATTCCAAACTTAAAAATGGTATTCCTTGCTGTTTTTAAAAATCAAGCATTTTGGTGCCTGAGGAAGAAAACGCGTGATGCCGGGGTCAGAAAAACTGGTGCCTTGGGGAGGCAATTTTTTTTTGATCCCAAGTGCAAAAACGGATGCCAGGACGAAATTCGGGGTCGAATTCCAAACTTAAAAATGGTATTGCTTGCTGTTTTTAAAAAATCAAGATTTTTTGTGCCTGAAGAAGAAAATGCGTGATGCCGGGGTCAGAAAAATTGGTGCCTGGGGAGGCAAATTTTTTTTGATCCCAAATGCAAAATCGGATGCCAGGACGAAATGCAGAGTCGAATTCCAAACTTAAAAATGGTATTGCTTGCTGTTTTTAAAAATCAAGCATTTTGGTGCCTGAAGAAGAAAACGCGTGATGCCGGGGTCAGAAAAAATGATGCCTGGGTAGGCAAAATTTTTTTTATCCCAAATGCAAAAACGGATGCCAGGACGAAATTCGGGGTCGAATTCCAAACTTAAAAATGATATTGCTTGCTTTTTTAAAAAATCAAGATTTTTTGTGCCTGAAGAAGAAAACGCGTGATGCCGGGGTCAGAAAAACGTGCCTGGGGAGGCAAATTTTTTTTGATCCCAAATGCAAAAACGGATGCCAGGACGAAATTTGGGGTCGAATTCCAAACTTAAAAATGGTATTGCTTGCTGTTTTTAAAAATCAAGCTTTTTGGTGCCTGAAGAAGAAAACGCGTGATGCCGGGGTCAGAAAAACTGGTGCCTCGGGAGCCAAAATTCTTTTAATCCCAAATGCAAAAACGGATGCCAGGACGAAATTCGGGGTTGAATTCCAAACTTAAAATTGATATTGCTTGCTTTTTTAAAAAATCAAGATTTTTTGTGCCTGAAGAAGAAAATGCGTGATGCCGGGGTCAGAAAAATTGGTGCCTGGGGAGGCAAATTTTTTTTGATCCCAAATGCAAAAACGGATGCCAGGAAGAAATGCAGGGTCGAATTCCGAACTTAAAAATGGTATTGCTTGCTGTTTTTAAAAATCAAGCATTTTGGTGCCTGAAGAAGAAAACGCGTGATGCCGGGGTCAGAAAAACTGGTGCCTGGGGAGGCAAATTTTTTTTGATCCCAAATGCAAAAACGGATGCCAGGATGAAATGCAGGGTCGAATTCCAAACTTAAAAATGGTATTGCTTGCTTTTTTAAAAAATCAAGATTTTTTGTGCCTGAAGAAGAAAACGCGTGATGCCGGGGTCAGAAAAACTGGTGCCTGGGGAGGCAAATTTTTTTTGATCCCAAATGCAAAAACGGATGCCAGGACGAAATTCCGGGTCGAATTCCAAACTTAAAAATGGTATTGCTTGCTGTTTTTAAAAATCAAGCTTTTTGGTGCCTGAAGAAGAAAACGCGTGATGCCGGGGTCAGAAAAACTGGTGCCTGGGGAGGTAAAATTTTTTTGATCCCAAAGGCAAAAACAGATGCCAGGATGAGATTGAGGGTAGAATTCCATACTTAAAAATGGTATTGCTTGCTGTTTTTAAAAATCAAGCTTTTTGGTGCCTGAAGAAGAAAACGCGTGATGCCGGGGTCAGAAAAACGTGCCTGGGGAGGCAAATTTTTTTTGATCCCAAATGCAAAAACGGATGCCAGGATGAGATTCAGGGTAGAATTCCATACTTAAAAATGGTATTGCTTGCTGTTTTTAAAAATAAAGCTTTTTGGTGCCTGAAGAAGAAAACGCGTGATGCCGGGGTCAGAAAAACTGGTGCCTGGGGAGGCAAATTTTTTTTGATCCCAAATGCAAAAACGGATGCCAGGATGAAATTCCGGGTCGAATTCCAAACTTAAAAATGGTATTGCTTGCTGTTTTTAAAAATCAAGCTTTTTGGTGCCTGAAGAAGAAAACGCGTGATGCCGGGGTCAGAAAAACTGGTGCCTCGGGAGGCAAAATTTTTTTGATCCCAAATGCAAAAACGGATGCCAGGACGAAATTCGGGGTTGAATTCCAAACTTAAAAATGATATTGCTTGCTTTTTTAAAAAATCAAGATTTTTTGTGCCTGAAGAAGAAAACGCGTGATGCCGGGGTCAGAAAAACGTGCCTGGGGAGGCAATTTTTTTTTGATCCCAAATGCAAAAACGGATGCCAGGACGAAATTTGGGGTCGAATTCCAAACTTAAAAATGGTATTGCTTGCTGTTTTTAAAAATCAAGCTTTTTGGTGCCTGAAGAAGAAAACGCGTGATGCCGGGGTCAGAAAAACGTTCCTGGGGAGGCAAATTTTTTTTGATCCCACATGCAAAAACGGATGCCAGGACGAAATGCAGGGTCGAATTCCAAACTTAAAAATGGTATTCCTTGCTGTTTTTAAAAATCAAGAATTTTGGTGCCTGAAGAAGAAAACGCGTGATGCCGGGGTCAAAAAAACTGGTGCCTGGGGAGGCAAATTTTTTTTGATCCCAAATGCAAAAACGGATGCCAGGATGAAATTCCGGGTCGAATTCCAAACTTAAAAATGGTATTGCTTGCTGTTTTTAAAAATCAAGCTTTTTGGTGCCTGAAGAAGAAAACGCGTGATGCCGGGGTCAGAAAAACTGGTGCCTCGGGAGGCAAAAATTTTTTGATCCCAAATGCAAAAACGGATGCCAGGACGAAATTCGGGGTTGAATTCCAAACTTAAAAATGATATTGCTTGCTTTTTTAAAAAATCAAGATTTTTTGTGCCTGAAGAAGAAAACGCGTGATGCCGGGGTCAGAAAAATGTGCCTGGGGAGGCAAATTTTTTTTGATCCCAAATGCAAAAACGGATGCCAGGACGAAATTTGGGGTCGAATTCCAAACTTAAAAATGGTATTGCTTGCTGTTTTTAAAAATCAAGCTTTTTGGTGCCTGAAGAAGAAAACGCGTGATGCCGGGGTCAGAAAAACTGGTGCCTCGGGAGCCAAAATTCTTTTGATCCCAAGTGCAAAAACGGATGCCAGGACGAAATTCGGGGTCGAATTCCAAACTTAAAAATGGTATTGCTTGCTGTTTTTAAAAAATCAAGATTTTTTGTGCCTGAAGAAGAAAATGCGTGATGCCGGGGTCAGAAAAATTGGTGCCTGGGGAGGCAAATTTTTTTTGATCCCAAATGCAAAAACGGATGCCAGGAAGAAATGCAGGGTCGAATTCCGAACTTAAAAATGGTATTGCTTGCTGTTTTTAAAAATCAAGCATTTTGGTGCCTGAAGAAGAAAACGCGTGATGCCGGGGTCAGAAAAACTGGTGCCTGGGGAGGCAAATTTTTTTTGATCCCAAATGCAGAAACGGATGCCAGGATGAAATGCAGGGTCGAATTCCAAACTTAAAAATGGTATTGCTTGCTGTTTTAAAAATCCAGCTTTTTGGTGCCTGAAGAAGAAAACGCGTGATGCCGGGGTCAGAAATACTGGTGCCTCGGGAGCCAAAATTCTTTTGATCCCAAATGCAAAAACAGATGCCAGGACGAAATGCAGGGTCGAATTCCAAACTTAAAAATGGTATTGCTTGCTGTTTTTAAAAATCAAGCTTTTTGGTGCCTGAAGAAGAAAACACGTGATGCCGGGGTCAGAAAAACGTTCCTGGGGAGGTAAAATTTTTTTGATCCCAAATGCAAAAACGGATGCCAGGACGAAATTCGGGGTCGAATTCCAATCTTAAAAATGGTATTACTTGCTGTTTTTAAAAATCAAGCTTTTTGGTGCCTGAAGAAGAAAACGCGTGATGCCGGGGTCAGAAAAAATGATGCCTGGGTAGGCAAAATTTTTTTGATCCCAAAGGCAAAAACGGATGCCAGGATGAGATTCAGGGTAGAATTCAAACTTAAAAATGGTATTGCTTGCTGTTTTTAAAAATCAAGCTTTTTGGTGCCTGAAGAAGAAAACGCGTGATGCCGGGGTCAGAAAAATTGGTGCCTGGGGAGGCAAATTTTTTTTGATCCCAAATGCAAAAACGGATGCCAGGACGAAATTCCGGGTCGAATTCCAAACTTAAAAATGGTATTGCTTGCTGTTTTTAAAAATCAAGCTTTTTGGTGCCTGAAGAAGAAAACGCGTGATGCCGGGGTCAGAAAAACTGGTGCCTGGGGAGGTAAAATTTTTTTGATCCCAAAGGCAAAAACAGATGCCAGGATGAGATTGAGGGTA
The DNA here is from genome assembly GCA_033807585.1 of Hydrophis major. Lineage (NCBI taxonomy): Eukaryota > Metazoa > Chordata > Lepidosauria > Squamata > Elapidae > Hydrophis > Hydrophis major. The sequence continues at coordinate 105,359 of JAUCBL010000305.1, forward strand.
GAATTCCATACTTAAAAATGGTATTGCTTGCTGTTTTTAAAAATCAAGCTTTTTGGTGCCTGAAGAAGAAAACGCGTGATGCCGGGGTCAGAAAAACGTGCCTGGGGAGGCAAATTTTTTTTGATCCCAAATGCAAAAACGGATGCCAGGATGAGATTCAGGGTAGAATTCCATACTTAAAAATGGTATTGCTTGCTGTTTTAAAAATAAAGCTTTTTGGTGCCTGAAGAAGAAAACGCGTGATGCCGGGGTCAGAAAAACTGGTGCCTGGGGAGGCAAATTTTTTTTGATCCCAAATGCAAAAACGGATGCCAGGATGAAATTCCGGGTCGAATTCCAAACTTAAAAATGGTATTGCTTGCTGTTTTTAAAAATCAAGCTTTTTGGTGCCTGAAGAAGAAAACGCGTGATGCCGGGGTTAGAAAAACTGGTGCCTCGGGAGGCAAAATTTTTTTGATCCCAAATGCAAAAACGGATGCCAGGACGAAATTCGGGGTTGAATTCCAAACTTAAAAATGATATTGCTTGCTTTTTTAAAAAATCAAGATTTTTTGTGCCTGAAGAAGAAAACGCGTGATGCCGGGGTCAGAAAAAACGTGCCTGGGGAGGCAATTTTTTTTTGATCCCAAATGCAAAAACGGATGCCAGGACGAAATTTGGGGTCGAATTCCAAACTTAAAAATGGTATTGCTTGCTGTTTTTAAAAATCAAGCTTTTTGGTGCCTGAAGAAGAAAACGCGTGATGCCGGGGTCAGAAAAACGTTCCTGGGGAGGCAAATTTTTTTTGATCCCACATGCAAAAACGGATGCCAGGACGAAATGCAGGGTCGAATTCCAAACTTAAAATGGTATTCCTTGCTGTTTTTAAAAATCAAGCATTTTGGTGCCTGAAGAAGAAAACGCGTGATGCCGGGGTCAGAAAAACTGGTGCCTGGGGAGGCAAATTTTTTTTGATCCCAAATGCAAAAACGGATGCCAGGATGAAATTCCGGGTCGAATTCCAAACTTAAAAATGGTATTGCTTGCTGTTTTTAAAAATCAAGCTTTTTGGTGCCTGAAGAAGAAAACGCGTGATGCCGGGGTCAGAAAAACTGGTGCCTCGGGAGGCAAAATTTTTTTGATCCCAAATGCAAAAACGGATGCCAGGACGAAATTCGGGGTTGAATTACAAACTTAAAAATGATATTGCTTGCTTTTTTAAAAAATCAAGATTTTTTGTGCCTGAAGAAGAAAACGCGTGATGCCGGGGTCAGAAAAATGTGCCTGGGGAGGCAAATTTTTTTTGATCCCAAATGCAAAAACGGATGCCAGGACGAAATTTGGGGTCGAATTCCAAACTTAAAAATGGTATTGCTTGCAGTTTTTAAAAATCAAGCTTTTTGGTGCCTGAAGAAGAAAACGCGTGATGCCGGGGTCAGAAAAACTGGTGCCTCGGGAGCCAAAATTCTTTTGATCCCAAGTGCAAAAACGGATGCCAGGACGAAATTCGGGGTCGAATTCCAAACTTAAAAATGGTATTGCTTGCTGTTTTTAAAAAATCAAGATTTTTTGTGCCTGAAGAAGAAAATGCGTGATGCCGGGGTCAGAAAAATTGGTGCCTGGGGAGGCAAATTTTTTTTGATCCCAAATGCAAAAACGGATGCCAGGAAGAAATGCAGGGTCGAATTCCGAACTTAAAAAATGGTATTTCTTGCTGTTTTTAAAAATCAAGCATTTTGGTGCCTGAAGAAGAAAACGCGTGATGCCGGGGTCAGAAAAACTGGTGCCTGGGGAGGCAAATTTTTTTTGATCCCAAATGCAGAAACGGATGCCAGGATGAAATGCAGGGTCGAATTCCAAACTTAAAAATGGTATTGCTTGCTGTTTTTAAAAATCCAGCTTTTTGGTGCCTGAAGAAGAAAACGCGTGATGCCGGGGTCAGAAATACTGGTGCCACGGGAGCCAAAATTCTTTTGATCCCAAATGCAAAAACAGATGCCAGGACAAAATTCGGGGTTGAATTCCAAACTTAAAAATGATATTGCTTGCTTTTTTAAAAAATCAAGATTTTTTGTGCCTGAAGAAGAAAACGCGTGATGCCGGGGTCAGAAAAACTGGTGCCTGGGGAGGCAAATTTTTTTTGATCCCAAATGCAAAAACGGATGCCAGGACGAAATGCAGGGTCGAATTCCAAACTTAAAATTGGTATTCCTTGCTGTTTTTAAAAATCAAGCATTTTGGTGCCTGAAGAACTAAACGCGTCATGCCGGGGTCAGAAAAACTGGTGCTGGGGAGGCAAATTTTTTTTGATCCCAAATGCAAAAACGGATGCCAGGATGAAATTCGGTGTCGAATTCCAAACTTAAAAATGGTATTGCTTGCTGTTTTTAAAAAATCAAGATTTTTTGTGCCTGAAGAAGAAAATGCGTGATGCCGGGGTCAGAAAAACTGGTGCCTGGGGAGGCAAATTTTTTTTGATCCCAAATGCAAAATCGGATGCCAGGACGAAATGCAGGGTCGAATTCCAAACTTAAAAATGGTATTCCTTGCTGTTTTTAAAAATCAAGCATTTTGGTGCCTGAGGAAGAAAACGCGTGATGCCGGGGTCAGAAAAACTGGTGCCTTGGGGAGGCAATTTTTTTTTGATCCCAAGTGCAAAAACGGATGCCAGGACGAAATTCGGGGTCGAATTCCAAACTTAAAAATGGTATTGCTTGCTGTTTTTAAAAAATCAAGATTTTTGTGCCTGAAGAAGAAAATGCATGATGCCGGGGTCAGAAAAATTGGTGCCTGGGGAGGCAAATTTTTTTTGATCCCAAATGCAAAATCGGATGCCAGGACGAAATGCAGAGTCGAATTCCAAACTTAAAAATGGTATTGCTTGCTGTTTTTAAAAATCAAGCATTTTGGTG
>JAUCBL010000306.1:0-107642 GCA_033807585.1 Hydrophis major
TGTGCAGCACTCTTCTGGTCAAGGGTAAACTTCAAAATGTGAGCTGCCCTTTTTTCTATACTCCCAAATTTCATTCTCTTGACAGACCTATTAGGGAAAACAATCCAGTTCACAATATCCAGATCAGCACTGAGATGTCCTTTCTTTTCAAAATATACTCCTTCTATGGAATTATTGTGAAACTGAGCGTTTTGAAGGAAGGAGTGAAGCTGGAAAAGACAGGAAAAGGAGAATTATAAAGGACTTTACATTCTTTGAAAAGATCCTTGGTCTATATATCTATAAAAGAAGAGACAGACATCACAATCTCTGGAACTAAAACTACAGTATATTGTCCACTTAGCTTTCGTTAGCCTCTGCTAACATTGTCAGAGTGTAAACCTACCATCGAAGAGATAGCTATACCCAATGGTGGCTCAGTGGCTAAGACGCTGAGCTTGTCGATCAGAAAGGTTGGAAGTTCAGCAGTTCAAATCCCTAGCACCGCGTCATAGAGTGAGCTCCCGTTACTTGTCCCAGCTTCTGCCAACCTAGCAGTTCGAAAGCATATAAAAATGCAAATAGAAAAATAGGGACCATTTTGGTGGGAGGGTAACAGCGTTCTGTGTGCCTTTGGCATTTAGTCATGCTGGCCACATAACCACAGAGACATCTTTGGACAGTGCTAGCTCTTCAGTTTTGTAACAGAGATAAGCATCGCCCCCTAGAGCCGGAAATGACAAGCATGTATATGCGAGGGAATTTTTACCTTTGTATTTATATGAATATCTCTGTTCAAAAACAAGGTTCTCTTTTGAGTTTCCAATTTGAATAGCAGACTATTAATAAGCACAGGAGTAACAGTGCTAACATTGTGGCATTCGGAAAAGACTGAGCTGAAGTCTTCACTCCTGTCCATGTTTCCAGCAGGAACACAGACTATTCCTATTGATACGGTCCTATTCCTATTTCTTGACAGCCGGCTATAAAAGGGAGCTGTCAAATGGCATCAGCTGTTGTCCGCCAGCTGGCTGCCTTGTTAGCGCGGCAGCCGCAGCAACCCTTTATTGTTACAATAAAGTAAAGCTGAAGTTCTCTCCGTGTTCACCTCAGGTTATTCCGCCGCTCTACAACAAACATATTGTTTAAATATGTTGATTAGAACAATGATTATAAAGGACAGAGGTTTCACCATCTGGTCATGTTCCCATTCCTAATGCTATATCATAGTAATGCTAATATACAATTGCTCTAAAGGGAAGGAAACTAATTGTTACACATCATAGTTTGCCCACTGGCTCTTTGTATCCAGAATGAAAGAAATTCACCAATGAAACTTGTCTGATAGGAAAAAAATACCTGCCAAGCTTTCAGCCTTGAAGCTTCCATGCTATTTCTCTCTGATATCTTGGATGTGGATATATACACTGAATTTAAGGCCCTTCCCAGCCCCCAGATGGTGTTGTAAACGAGATAGCTGTCCAGAGCCAGGATCTGATCAATCTCCTCTTTCCTTAGAGAAACTAGATCTTCTCTCTGTTTGCACCATCTCCAGACTTTTATCGAAAAGGAATCCTTAGCAAATGAACATTTATAAAATCAATATAGATTTGAGAAAGAGATTAAAAGCATCATAGCTCACCCATTTCCTTTTCTGTATCGAAAAGGAAAAAATGGCACCCACATATTTCAAAGAAAGTTTAGCATACATTAAATCCAAAGTGAGATCCCACTGAGCTGAGGTGATCCAGACTTTTTCTAAAAAATCTTGTTGAAAACCTTGAATTACTGTTTCTATAATCAGCATTCCAATCCAGAACGAACTCATCTCTGGACTGTAAACAAAGACATTGACTTGCCTCCACTTGTAATATTTTTTGAATGTTAAAACTATGTGATGCACACTTAGTGGAACACTTTGATATATAACTGTGCAAATGCCATTCCTTAACATTAAAGAAGACATTGCCCTTCTGAACTTCTCCCCCTGGTCAGTTTCTGGAGCAAGAAGACCAACTAAGGTCCATTTGAAATGAAGGAGAAGCTGGACCATCCCTGGGTACTGGACTCCTTCAGCAGGGAGCATCGAGTAGAAGAAAGGAAACTGAGTTTTATCCTTCAGAATCTGGGAAGAAAAATTGTAACTGATCTGAAAGGAATGGAAGACAGTGGTATTTTAAACTGAACAAGCAAGATTCAATTCTTATTTTTTTCACGATAAAATTGTATGTTTTTTATTTGATTTCTTTGATTTGTCAATCACTTACAAGATAATAGGTAAAATAATAAATATGAGTATGTATACAGGAAATAGGTATGAATAAATGGGGACAATAGAACAGGGACGGTAGGCATGATGGTGTACTTATGCATGCTCCTTACAGACCACTTAGGAATGGGATGAGGGCAATAGTAGATAGTTTAAGGGTAAAGGAGTGGGGGTTAGAGGATGTAACAACAGAGCCAGGTAGTGCAGTCCAGGCATTGAAAACTCTGTTGCTGAAGTTGTACTTTCTGCAATTGTTTGGAGCAGTTAACATTGAGTTTGTATCTGTTGTGTGCTCCTGTATTGTTGCGGTTGAAGCTGAAGTGTTCATTGACTTGTAGGACATTATAGCAGACAATTTTGTGTACTACGCCTAAGTCCAACCACAGGTGGAGTAGTTCAAGGTTATCCAAGCCCAAAATTTCAAGCCTGGTGGTGTAGGGTATTCTGCTGCGAGCAGAGGAGTGTAGTACTCTTCTCGTGAAGTACTTCTGGACTCGCTCAATTGTACTAATGTCTGATATACAATGCGGATTCCAGACAGATGAGCTGTATTTGAGTATTGGAATGCCCTTGTTAGCAATTCAGTATTACCGGAGGAGAAGCTTCGTAAGATTAGATTACAACTCTTAATGCTTTTTGAAAATGCTTTTGCAGTGAGCTCTGGTGCCTAGGTCATTTGATATGAGTACTCCAAGGTCTTTGATAGAGCGAGGGTCATCAACACAGTCATATCTGCCTAGCTTGTATTTGGTGTACTGGTTTTTTTTACCAATGTGTAGAACAAAGCATTTGTTGGTTGAGATTTGGAGTTGCCAAATGTTTGACCATTCAGACACATGATCAAGGTCACTTAAGAGCAGTAGCATTGTCGGCAGCGTTGAATAGTTTTACCTCATCAGTGAAGAGGGCACAGTTGCTTATAAGGTGATCACAAAGGTCATTTATGTAGAGTATCAAGAGTGTGGGTCCTAAAATGCTACCTTGAGGGACACGGCTGTTAACTGGTGCAGGGTTTGATAGGACATTCCCTTCTTTTACTATTTGTTTGACAGGAACACAATAATCCACTTATGAAGGGATTCTCTTCTTCATTGCCAGCAGAAGATCTCTGATTTAAAGTTGCTTGAGTGAAAAATGTCTTCTAAGAAAGACATACCTGAGGGATTTTGTAGGTTCCCAACAAAGTTGACATCTGGATGGAGATGTCAGTCTCAGCCCCTTCCAGAACAGCCACTGTGTTTCTCTGCCTTCCACATCTGTAGTTGGGAACATTGGCCTCTCCATCAGAAAGCACGCCCAGGATCCAAGGATCTGAAGTCATTTCTATCTTGAAGAAATTTTCATAGATGTTATAACCCAGGGTGATGTTAGGTAAGAAATCAGCATTCTGGTTGATATCCTTGGAAGCATAAAGAAAGGGCAAAAATTTCCAAAAGTTTTTATATCCCTTTCTGCAGATATGAACATATAAATGTGTGGTGGTCTCCCATGGAAAGAATGAGACACAGAGGCTGGTATACTCGGGATGGGAGTCTAGAGCAAATTCTAGTGCCCCCTTTTATTGAGAAATTTGTACATAGTAAGCATTCACATTGTGGATTACAATAATTAGATATAGCACACAGAACTGTTTACCATTGCCTGAGCTGCTTAATTGTTTCTGGTGTTTGCTTTTAATTTCCTTGCTTATCTCAGTGACCCTTAGGCAAACATGTATGTATAAGGTCTTAGGCTAATCATTACCCAATACTGAAGTCAAAGTTTATTCCCACATCTCCCCTGTTTTAGTTTTTTTGATGATCACGGATGCCTCGGTAGCTTTTCGCCATCTGCAACAACAGTTCTACTTCCGTAGGCTTCACCCGACACATTCCTAAAAGTCCAGGGAGACTTTGGATACAACAGCATACACAAAGAGAAAGTATAAAAAGCAATATCACTCCAACAATTAGGTGACAAATCCATTAACCATCTGGCAACCAGGACCAAAGTGCAGACCACACGTCCAGTCCCTCATCCTCCGATTGTAATGGATTCTCACTCAGGGTTTCTTCCATATGCTGTATAGTAGCTGTAATGTTTGGAGAATAATCAGAGATATACATGCAACAATGTGTATGAATCACAGCGCAAACTCCCCCTTGCGCTGCCAAAATAGTGTCCACCGCATATCTGGTTTGCAGGACAAAGTCAAGGATTTTTCCTTGCTCTTCTTCAAGCAGCTTTAGAGTTTTAATGGTGTCTTTCAACATAGTAACTGTCCAATTGTTTAAACGATGCAAATCTCTATAGTTCATCATGACTCCTAAAGGAGGAATAACTCCCCTTGATATCTGTGTCCAGTAGTCATGATTCAAAACAGAGTTTACTTCCGTTGCGGAACACGCATTGTGGATATGAGCAGTCCCCAAAGATTTTAAAATGACATGAGATGGGATTACTTTCCCAAAGGTGCAGACTCCTTTCCATTGTGCTGGCATGCGATCATAGGCCATCCGTCCACACAGCAACCATAGATTTGCTCCCAGGAGATGGCCAACCGTATTTGGTTCAGCATAGATTAATCATACAAAAGATTCCATTAACATAGCCAAATAAATGGGCGGTGGTGCGTATTTCCCATTTGCACATTTGGGCAGCTGGTTTTCTATCATGATGGGACAACATGTGGCAGGGATAATTGGACACCCATTTTCATTGATCAAAGATATGATATCAAATTTAGAAATATTATGTGCAAAGTAAGTGAGATTTTAAGTTTTCATGTCATCCAGATAAACCCAACTTCCATTGCCAATAACAATTGTTTTGTTACAAAATGGATATGTTCCCAAGTAAGTAATATTCTCTACTGTCTCATTGTGAGTCCAGCAGATACCCGCCCCCTCTTGGATTCTGCTTCCAAGATGCAATGTATTTATGTTACTTTTAGTCCAACTGTTAGACCACATCCCTGAACAACCATAGCATTGTCCCTTATACCAGTCACCTTCGGCCAGAGGTACTGCAACCTGATGTTTTGTGAGTTGGCATGTGCATACATACCCAACAATCAGTTTTATTATGAAGGTTTGCTAGCTTCCCCATGTCCTGGATCATCGTGTTATACCGAACTTTCGGTCTTGGCGTACCTGCAGAAGGGGAGGAAGCAAAATGCCTACACCCCCCCCCCCCTCAGGGGCACGGCACTGGGCTTTAAAATGGCCAGGCTTTCCACAATTAAAACAATTCCCTGTAGGTTTCATCCCTTTTTGCAATGCCATAGCCAAAGTCTCCATGTTGTAAGCCTGAGAACCCACCACTGCACATGCCTTTAACAGATCAGCCAGAGTAACCTCACCTCTAGCCACCAAGGGCTGCAAGATACGCTTGCAGTCAACGTTTGCATTTTCAACTGCCAATTTCAGCAAAAGTTCTTTTGCAGCTTCCTCATTAGAGATTTGCCTGGTAATAGCCAATTGCAGCCTTTCCACAAAATCATTATAAGACACAGATGCTGTTTGCTTAATTTGAGAAAAAGATCGTGCTGGGGTTCCCACATCCTGAATGCGGGACAACGCCCCAAGGACAGCTGCCATAACCACTGGAAATACGTGATCAGGCAAATTAGCAGCTTGATCAGCAGTGGATTCAAACAAGCCTGCCCCATAGATTTGGTCTGGCGTATACAGCCCCCCCGAATTCCTTCCCCTAGTGACAGCTTCCCTTTGGTATTCTGAGTCAAAAACCACATACTGAGTAGAGCTCAATATCATTCTCATTAAATCTTTCCAGTCACTAGGAATCATGCGGGAGGTAGCCAAACTTGTCAGAAGTCGCTTTGTAAAAGGACTTTGAATACCATAATCTTTTACTGCTTTTTTAATTTCCCTAAGAACTGCTAAAGGAATCGGAACCCATTCAGTCTGCAGATTGCCTTGAGCATCCACTTGCCTATTGACTGGAAACAAATTCATCTGGGTAATCTCATCAAACTCTAACTTCCCCTCATTGAAAGCCTGATGCATCATGGCTTGAACTTTTCCCATTTTTGATTGGATTTTATCATCCACTGGAGTAGGCGTTGTTGGAAATGATAAAGCACACTCCAGTTTTGGAGAAGGCGGGTGCAATACAATTCCTTTATAAGGAAGAGGTTCTACTAAAGTTTTTAAAAGAGGTTGTTGCTGGGTCTCTAAAGCAGTCAAAACAACCCTCCAATATATCAAAATTTCAGCTGTTGCCCGTGGCTCTTCATGAAGGATAGTTCCAATTCTCCTCCATGTGTCTAACTTTAAAGAGCCTTTCTCTGGATACCAGGGACATTGCCGCCAGATCTCTTGCAGCAACTCTCTCACATTATCTTTTGAAAGAACTATTTGCTGCCCCCCAGAGGGTTTAAAGATAAAGAAGTTTGTCCTGACTAACTTCAACAGCTCACTAACATGCCGTTCCTGTGGCTGAGAGAGTTTTCCCCCCATGTTCCCTGAAAAAATCCTATTGTCCAGCAATAGTTAAGTACGTACTTTACCTATTCCAGGCGAGGAAACATGGAGGTCCAGACATGTACCACCTGCAGTGGATCACGTCGGGGTCACCACTTGTGGTGGTCTCCCATGGAAAGAATGAGACACAGGCTGGTGTACTCGGGGTGGGAGTCTAGAGCAAATTCTAGTGCTCCCTTTTATTGAGAATTTCGTACATAGTAAGCATTCACATTGTGGATTACAATAATTAGATATAGTACACAGAATTGTTTACAGTTGTCTGAGCTGCTTAATTGTTCCTGGTGTTTGTTTTTAATTTCCTTGCTTATCTCAGTGACCTTTAGGCAGACATGTATGTATAAGATCTTAGACAAATCATTACCCAATACTGAAGTCAAAGTTTATTCCCACAAATGTCATTGTACCTTGTACAACGAAATCTTCAGTGCACATCATAACCATGAAAATAAACACAAACATCCTTCACCCTCCACACACTGAACCGAAACCCCACCCATGACACCACACCAACACCGCACTATATAGCAGAATTCAACAGAGCTCCTGCCCTGGGATAGAAGCTGTTTTTTAGCCTATTTGTCCTCATTTTTATTATTCTGCACCATCTGCCAGATGGTCATAGTTCAAAAAAAGGGTCCCAGGATGAGATGGATCTTTGAGAATATTTTGAACTTTCTTAAGGCAACGGGAACTGTAAAGCTCTTCCAAAGAGGGGAGAGGGCAACCCACGATCTTCTGGGCAATGACCTTCACCCTCTGGAGTGCTTTCCTATCTGTCCCGGTGCAATAAGTTAAAATGCACTCTCTGGTGCAGCGGTAGAAGGTCACCAGCAGTTTTCCATTCAGTGGTTGTTTCCTGAGAAGCCTCAGGTAGTATAATCTCTGCTGGGCCCTTTTGATCAGGGCTGCAATGTGAGCATCCAGGTCAGGTCCTCTTTTAGGGTAACGGCCAGAAACTTACAACTGGTCACTTGCTTCCCTCGGTCTCCATTGATAAGCAAGGGCTGGAGGTCTGATCTGTTCCTTCTATAATCCACTATAACCTCCTTGGTCTTATTGGTGTTGAGGACCAAGTTATTGACTCCACACCACAAAAGCAACTGGCCTGTACTGTCCAGACAGTATATAGTTCATTGGGAATTGGGAGCTGTCCCCTTAAGGGAATGTCTCATGGGAAATGTAGTTAATGCATCATGGGAAATGTAGTTCATGTCATGTGGTCCCATCTGTAATCCTGATTGGTCACTGAATTGACCCTTGGTTGGATTGGGGGAGTTGCCTTTCCTCTTGCTTGGACCCCAGCAACGTGCTGGAGTCTCACCCTTTGCTCTATCATTAGGGGATGAAGATCACTATACTTTCACACTATGAAGTCAGCTATGCAAAGATTTGGACATTAGATGAATCTTGGCATAACTGTGAGTTATACCTTGAGGATGCCTTGTGATCCAACAAAGAAACTTTGTATGGAAAGCTTTGTAGAGTTTGCCTGACTGTCTTTATATTCAGCCAGCAATTTAAAGACAGAACAGGGTCCACCTCATCTCAGTAGGCAGAATCACCCCCCCGTGAGCCCCACCACCACCCAGTTCCTCAGACTCCCCCCCGAGCCCTGTCTTTCCTGCCCCTCCTTCCCCAAGTCTGACAGGAGGGGGGCCCACTTGGGGCCAGAGAGAAAGCGGCTCCTCTGCTGACCAACAGGCCCAGCCAGGATGCTTGGAACGGTCTGGACGGAGGCAGGAGGGAAACCCGCTCAGAGTCCCCCGAGTCCCAGCAGAGGGGAAGAAATCGGAGGGAGGGTCAGAGAGACCCCCAAAGGAGGTGGACGGGTCTCTCCCCCTTGTCTTTCCATGGGAACTCAGACTCCCCTGAGGATAGTTCGAAGTTACCCATGGAGCTTTTCTTTTGAAGGCAGGATTAGAAGGGAAGGAAATGAAATCAATAGGAGGAGGACAGGAAAAGGAAGAAGCAGAAAAGGAAGATGGGAAGGAAGTGAAGTCAATAGATGAGGAAGGGAGGAGGAAAGGAATAGGAAAAGGAAAGGAAAACGAATAGGAAAAGGAAAGGGAAGGATAGGGAAGGGAAGGAAAAGAATGAAAAGAAAGGAAAAAATAGGAGGAGGAAAGGAAAAGGAAGAAGAAAAGGAAGACGGGAAGGAACTGAAGTCAATAGATAAGGAAAGGAGGAGGAAAGGAATAGGAAAAGGAAAGGAAAACGAATAGGAAAAGGAAAGGGAAGGATAGGGAAGGAAAGGGAAGGAAAAGAATGAAAAGAAAGGAAAAAATAGGAGGAGGAAAGGAAAAGGAAGAAGCAGAAGCAGAAGATGGAAAGGAACTGAAGTCAATAGATGAGGAAGGGAGCAGGAAAGGAATAGAAATAGGAAAGGAAAGGAAAGGGAAAGAAGGGAAGGAGGATCCCAGAAGGAACCCGCATGGTTGCAAAAAGACTCCGATAACCTGAAAGAAAACAAGAGAGACAAATATCAAAGGCAAAATCTGGGAGACGCAACTCAAGCAGAGCCCCCGTTTTGAGGGAAACCAGGAAATCAGAGGCTCCGAATGAACGAAGCCAAAGGCTGAAAGGAGGAAAAAGAGATTTCTTTCCAAAGGAAAGGGGGGGAGAGAGGGGCTGGGGGGACAGCAGGGACGGTCGGGGCGCCTGGGGGAAAAGCGCTTTGGGGTGGCGGCAGAGCAACAGGGAGAGCCTCCCTGGGGAGGGGGAGGGGGGAGCCCACCCTCTCTTGGGAGGAGGGGGGTCAAGTGTCACCCCCTCCCCCCACTCGCTTCCCTGCCAAGAGCTCCCAACTGCCCCCCAAAGGCTCTGAAAGGACCCCCAGCCTTCTCTGCCCCCCCCAGTCTCTCCTCCAGGGGCGGCGGGGCTGAGCAGCCAGGAGGGGCAGCCAAGGGACCCTCCGCTCCTGCCTTTCGCCCTGGCTGTGGGGCTGAGGGACCCGTGGCTCCCCCCCAGACCTTCTGCCTCTTGGGAAGTCATGAGGGGGAGTCGGGTCCTTCTTCCTCCCAGCAACCCCGGAGGAGGCGAGGGAGCCTCGGGGGCGGAGAGAGAGGAGAGAAGCCACTCCGGGGAGAGAGACCTGCCTTACATTGGGGTTCAGGTGGGGCGGATTCCTCCCCGTCCAACTGCCGTGGCCTCCAGTCACCTGGGCAGCCCAGGAACCAGCCCGCCTGAGCGACAGGAGGACCCCCCACTGCTCCAGGCTTCATTTAGGAGCTGCCTGGCTTGATCCAGTAAGAATTTTCTTTTCTCCCTCTCTTGCTATGGTGGCTCCTTTCTCCCATGCCATCAGGTAATGGTGATTCCAGGAGGGGGGGGGGGCTCTTCTGGATCCTTCCAGCCAACCCCCAATGACCATCTGGGTTTCACAGCTGGGACCTCTTCCAGGTTGAGCTCCGCCAACAATTCAGCTGCTGGTACCTCCGGTATCAGCAAAGAAGATTGCCCTCCCATAGCGCCCAGGTCCTCCTGGTCACTCGCTGGAGATGACATGATGTTCAGACCCCCTCGGAAGAAACTGGATATTTTCTCCGGGTGGGCTGGGGAGGAGATTCAGAATAATGTCAGTCGGTGCTCCATTCAAACTCCAAGAAAGAAATACTTAGACTCTTTAGATTAGAGAAAAGATTTCTTTTACTGAAAATGAAGTGGTAGCATCGGTAGGATTCTGAATCTCAGAAATTAGGCAAGCAAATCAGATATACAAACTATGGGGGAATTGTTCCCACCCCCCATAGTTCAAAAGATTTTTCCAATTAAAAGTTCAGAATATGATCATGTGGACATCTTCAGGTGGTGATGAGGCCTCTGTCTGTTGACCTTGACATATTTTGATTAAGGTTTGCAGCTGCGCAGAGAAAAGAAAGCTAAGCGAGAAATCGAAACCTAAATGCAGGAATCTATGCTCCCCCCCTCACTCCTCATTTACACAACACAAGAATGTAACACCTCCAGCTCTCTTCACAGACATTAACTCCCTTCCTCCCCCCATTACTTATGGCAGCCAAAAGATGCAAAGCAGTAGTAGAAGATCTTGAAGGCTGACAATAAGTTGTACAAGATGACTAACAAAAAGCAAGCCCAGGAACAGAATGTAAGAATAGAGGGTTGTGTGTGTGAGTGTGTGTGTGTGTGTGTTGTGTGGTAGAATGAAAGGGATACAAATATAAATAAAGAGAAGGCAGGAAAGGGAACATTTTGTGCAAAAAGAAAACCTCGGGAACGAGAGGAATTCTGGTTGAGACTTTTAGGCAGGACTGTGCTCTTTTTTTTCCTTTCCTTTCCTTTCCTTTCCTTTCCTTTCCTTTCCTTTCCTTTCCTTTCCTTTCCTTTCCTTTCCTTTCCTTTCCTTTCCTTTCCTTTTTTCTTTTCTTTTCTTTTCTTTCTTTTCTTTCTTTTCTTTTCTTTCTTTCTCTTTTCTTTCTTTCTTTCTTTCTTTCTTTCTTTCTTTCTTTCTTTCTTTCTTTCTTTCTTTCTTTCTTTCTTTCTTTCTTTCTTTCTTTCTTTCTTTCTTTCTTTCTTTCTTTCTTTCTTTCTTTCTTTCTTTCTTTCTTTCTTTCTGGCTCCTGGCTCTGCCAGTGCTGTGTTAAGAGCCAGGCGTTGGGTTGTAGAAGAGAGGAGGAGAAACCCTATCTTTAGGAGAGGGAAGACTGTCAATGCTCAGGGGACACAGGTTGGGGATCAAAGCCGTGGAGTCTTCTGGACACTCCTTGATGGGATTGGAATTCTCGGTGAGTCTCCAGCTCCTTTTGCTGGACTTGACCCTTTATTAACCAATCAGAATAGAGCTGGGAGGGTCCTTGGAGGTCTTCTAATCCAACTCCCTGCTCAAGCAGGAGACCCTATACTGGAGATGGGATTCTAACAGTTCGGACCGGTTCTATAGAACTGGTTGTTATGATTCTGCACAGTTCAGAGAGCTGGCAAATTGTGCCCCTGGCTGGCCCCACCCCTCTCCACCCTCCCCTCCCGGTCAGTCTTTATTGTGCCTGCCGGACATCACTGACTGTGTCCTTCCCCACCCAGTCACTCCTGAAGGAATCTTTTCAGGTTCTTTTTCCCTTCCCGATGATCAGCTGTGCTGGGATCCCCCTCGCTGTCTTACTGCTTTGCCCAGGATGCTTCCCTGAAGCCCAGGAGGCAAAAGGGGGTGTGGGATGTGCATGTATGCTGCGTGCCCCACCCTGTGCTCCATTTTGTGTTTTCCTGGGCCCCAGGAAAGACTTCTGGGAGCAAAAACACCCTCCAGGAGGCTTCCCTGTGGTCCAGGAGCCCCCAAAACAAGGGGGTGCTGCAAAAAAGAAGCCACACCCACCCAGCCACACCCACATTTGAATCCCACCCCTGCCCTATACCATGTCAGACAAGTGACTGTCCAATCCCCATTGATGGACTTACACCCTCTTCTTCATCAAGTTGCCTGTTGAATGCAACTGTGGGGGTCCCTGGGGTGCCAAAAGGGGCTGGCCTAGCAAACATTGATGATGAAGACATTTTGGACCACAAATGAAGAGGTGGGTGGTGGAAAGCCTGAAAGCTTTCACTTTTCTTTCTGTTTGTTTGTTTTATTCCTTCCTCTAGAAGAGGCCCTCCAATATTCTCCAGTCATCTCTCTCCTCCCCAGCTCTGGTTAATAAGACCCAAATCATTGTTACTGTTGGCCTTTTGAGTTTTCTGATGATGTTTTCAGAAGAAGAAGGAAGAGGCAAAGAGTGGCAAGAAACTCCTGGTCCCAGCCGAGATATTCCAAGATATTCCGATATCTCCTGTCTCCTCAACCTTCCCAGATGCATGGACGCCCACACCAAAGGAAGACATTGCAGCCAAGCATGTGAGTGGTTATCAGGCCCGGCCCAGATTGGACCTTCAGGAAAGATGATGATGTTTTCAGAAGAAGGGGCAAAGAGTGGCAAGCGGCTTCGTCCAGAACCTCCTGGGCACAGTTGAGTTATTCCAATATCTCCTGTCCCCTATGGCCCTTTGCTCAAAAGCTGCAGCAGTCATCTCCTCATCCTTCCCAGATGCATGGACATCCACAAGAGAACCACCCACAGCCAAAGAGAAGGCATTGAAGCCAAGCAGGTGAGCCGTTATCAGGCCCGGCCCAGCTTGGACCTTCAGGAAAGAAAGACTCATCTCCATTTGCAGTCGAGTTGCATCTAGTAAAAGGTATGCTTTCACTAAAGCCAAGCAGTCACAGCGAAAGCAAAGTTAGATCTGAGGATTCCTACATAAACCTGGTAATCTTCCCTTTTTTCTCCCTGGATGTTAGATCGGGGCGGATCGGTTCTCAATGAGATGCAAGACCATTTGAGTAACGTTCAGCTCTTTATTTAGATATAGTTCAGTGCATGTCCTAGGAGCTGCGGCAATCCTTTATAAGAGGTTTGCTCGCGGCTCAGTTACCAATGACAGCGCTTTGAATTGCCCGCGATCAGCTAAGCCAATCACGGGAGATTCTTGGTGCGCCAATCACGGCCGCTCAGTTAGCCAATATGGTTGCGGTCCGTGTGGACCAATCAAGTGTCAGGGTTTGGAGTATGCTAATATAGCACACTGGTCATTTACAATTATGTCCACTGAAGGCCAATCATGCAGAAGTAAAAGTATTCCTTTCAATATTTTAGGGAGGAAGCAGGGGAATCCCATCTCTTTGCTCACTCACGCCAGACCAACGCAACACTCTTCTATCATAACAAGCAAACATCTGCATCCAGTGTCTACACCATTACGTCTCCTTGCTGAATGGGTGTTGCCCACCATGAAACTGGGATGAAAAGGGCAGAGTTGGACCATGAAAATTAAGCAAATGAACTTGGATTGTTCTTGGTATAAACAAGTGATGGATTTTTCCAAGAAGTTCTAGCTTTTTGGTCTTTGGAGCCACCCAAGGAATAAGGCGGAAAGACAAGAGGCAGCTGATAGAAAAAAGCAAAAGGGCCTAGAATGGCAAAATGAGCATGTGTGAGATTTAGTATGTGTTCAACTTACTGCACATTCCAAAAAGATAAAATAGGAGTGGACCGATGATCAGATTGATGTCCATGCTTGAAGCATCGAAAAACAAGGCTTTGTGTATATCTGGATGTTCTTTGGGTGTTGTGATGGTCAGATAGGCTCACAGTTTAGGAGCAGACTGAGCTCACTTTCAAAGGTTCCACTAAAACTTGCGTGTTCTCAATATACACAGCAAACACACCCACACAATATGTCCCCTTCCCAAGAATGGGGACAGACCCACCATGGTGCACTCAAAATAGAAAGGGATCAGGATACGTTTTAGGATGGGAGACTTCTCCTGTAGCCCCTGGACCTAAACCCAAGACAATGTTTCAGAGATTCCTTAGCTCAGGTGTTGTACAAAGAAAAACAGGGGCAGTCGGGCCTAAAGAAGGTGCATCCTGTAAAATGGCGTTTCCAGAACCTTCCATCTCCACCTTCATTCCTCAAATGAAACAATGGCATTGTTTATGGAGCCTACCCATCTTCTGGGAAACGCACAGCCTAATTTTTTTGCATGAATTGCTGATCAATTTGAGTGAGCTTCCTGACAATAATTGATTTAGGACTTGTTGGTTGTATTGGCCAAGATTCGGGAGGTTTTGAGTTCTAATCCTCCCTCAGGCAGGAAAACTTCCTGGGGGACTTTGAGCGGATCACCAGGAGACTTTTGAATTCCAGTCCTGCCTTAGTTCTTATTGAATTTGGGGTGGGAAATTTGGAAACATTTTCTCAGATTAATGTGAGATACTAAAATTTGAGTTTCCTAGAGTGTGAGAAGGCCGAGTGTCCAATGTTGTGGGTAGTGATGGAAGAAAGTGAAATTGTGGGATAATCGCTGTGGTGGGGATCATTTTTTTTACTACTGGTTCTGTGGGCATGGCTTTGTGGGTGTGGCTTTGTGGGCATGGCAGTGGAAAGTTACTTCAAAAGCCCATTCCTTCCTTTCCTGACTAACCTGCTTTCCAGCTCCATTCTCCTGTGCATGGCAACCAATCCAGCCGATCAGCTGGGACTCAGTGGGAGGCAGAGAAGAGATAGGGACGAGGCCATTCAGAGGTGGTATTTGCCAGTTCTCTGAACCACTCAAAATTTCCACTACCAGTTCTCCACAACTGGTCAAAACCTTCTGAATTCCAACTCTGGATAAACCCCTCTTCCATGTGGCACAAAGCCACAAGTCTCGGCCTTCTTCTACTGCTTGTGCAAGAACCAGAGGGGATTTGTGTGAATCTTAGACTGACCTTCTTCTGATCCACCAGAGCTTTTCTTATCTCCTTAAAATGGAATTTGCAAAGGGATCCTATTCACAGTTAGGAGCCTTTATGAGACATAAAAATTGATTCCCAATTGATCACCAATCTCTGCGGTTGGACAGCAGAGCAGCTTCCATGGGTGCCTCTTCTTAGAAACCTAGAAGCCCCCCCCCCCCCCCACATTCAGCCCCTTCTTGGACCTGGATGAACATTATGCAGCATTGGAGGTTTGTGACCTGGTCAATGATGCGGCTGCCTTGAGACAGTATCCCTGCAACCTCCTCCTGGGAAGAGTCAGAACGTCCCATTTCCTTCTCCAGCCCTTCACAGATGAGACAGGCTTGCAGGAGGAGCAGAGAAATGCTTTAGGTACAAATTGTAGAGTGGAAAATTAAAGAGCCTGAAAACGGCTATTTTATTTCTCTGGTTGATGAAAGAAAAAAAATATACAGTGGAAATTTCTTTACACACTTCATTTTTTTATTTCCTTTTTTTTTTTTTTGCTGTGCATACAATCCCAAACTGAAATCCCAGACAGCTGTTCTGCTGAATTCTTTCTGCAAAGGAGTTTTTATCAGGAAATCAAGAAAGACTCATATAAGAGGGATGAAGATTTCCCTCCTCAGCTGGGAGCCAGTCAAGCATGGCATTTCACATCATTCTGGCATTTTTAGGAAGAAGATCAGGCAACCAGGCTGGTTTTTGGTACCACAGCTTCCTCCTGACCTCTTTTCCTACACATTCTCTCACCACCCACCTACCCACATGTTTACCTGCTGTAAGTGGGAACAAGTGCGTCAATCATTTTTTATAAGGTATCATATTCAGTAGCTGTTGCTGAATTCCTCTGAATTTTACAGTGGTCTCTTTAGCAATATTTATTGAGATGCAAGAATTCCAGTCGTCCAACAATTCCCCATTTTGTAACATACAGATATCATTTTCTTTGACTCCTGCATACTATCAAATTGGAAATCAAATAAAAGAAACATTAACAATTCTTCCGCTATCATAATGATGTAATATGTCATGTTTTTACATTTGTTCTGGTTGAGAGATGCTCCTTTGTGTTCAGCTCTGGCCTCAGAAAGATAATGTAGCACTTGGGGATGAAGATGCAGACCAGCAGACCAGCACTGGAGGCCAGGATGGAGAAGACCTGCACAGCCACCATGTGTTTCCCTTTGGTGCTCAGGTAGGTGGGCACAAAAGTCACCCAAACACTGCAGAAGAGCAGCATGCTGAAGGTGATCAGTGTGGCTTCGTTGAAGGCCCCAGGCAGATTCCTGGCCACGAAAGCCACCGTGAAGCAGACAGCAGCCAGAAAGCCCATGAAGCTGAGGGTGACATAGAACATGACAACGGCCCCTTGGTTACATTGTAGGATGATGTCTCCAGGCTGGGAGTGGAGATCAGAATCAGGGAAGGGGGGAGAAACTCCCAGCCAGATGGAGCAGATAATAACTTGGACACCAGAAGAAGACAGGATGATGGAGTTGGCCAAGCTCTTCCCCAACCATCTCTTCACTCGGTTTCCTGGTTTTGTGGCCAGGAAAGCCAGCACCACTGTCATGGTTTTGGCCCAGAGAGAAGAAACAGCAATCGAGAAGATGATGCTGAAAACTGTTTGTCAGAGAAAGCAGGTGGCTTTCCTTGGTTGACCAATGAAGAGAGAAGAAGACAAGAAGCAAAGCAGGAGGAAGACCAGGAGGATGTAGGAGAGGTCCCGGTTGTTGGCTTTTGTTGGCTTTGACAAGGGGAGTTTCTCGGTATTTAATGAAGACGATTAAAACAAGGCCTGTGGTTAGGAACAAGAATAGGGCAAAAGAGACCAGGATGATGCCCAGAAGATCTTCATAAGACAGGAAGGTTATCACTTTGGGGATACATTGGACTCTTTTTTTATTTGGGAATTTATCATCCGGACATTTGGTGCATTTTTCTGTATCTGAGAAAAAAACAATAACCCCATATTTCTTTGTCCTTTGCATTTCAAGATATATTGGACATTCTTTTGGAACAAGTGATTATCAGGAGCATTTTCCGGGATGGATTTATTAATATTTCCAGAGACAAAAAATAAGTCTTATCACTTAAAAAATATATATAGCTACAGTATATTTTTGATAGGCTATGAAATTGAGGGAAGCTTTGGACTTGAAAGATTTCCTTTGTAATGTTCAGAATATTGATAGGAACCTCCATTACTAAAGGAAAATAATGAATCAATTAATCTTTTTAGAGAAACTTATGTGCAAGATGGCAATTCTTGTCATACTTGCCTCAGACCTGGCTGGCAGATCAAGTGACTGTTGCAAATAATTTGGAATGGCCTTTGGAGCAGTGGTGATACGGGTGCAGATACATAGAGCCATACCTATCCATGCTGCCACATTGTGTATCTAGTACATCAGCAATACCTTTTCAGTGTTCCTCAAAGGGAACCCATGTAGACTGCATTGCAATCCTCCTTTCAGGAGGTGGACCTAAAATAATTCCTCATGTTTCAAAGAACTCAGGTGTTCCTGGAGAAGTAAATGTGGAAGGAAGGACACATCCAAGCTAAAAACAAGAAATATTTTCTCTGGCAGCAGTAAAGCTTGTCAAATCTGCCACAGCCACCTCTCTCTATCCAGCCCTTCCTTCGCAGTCTTTTTGCTCTTCTGTTTAGATAAGAAAAGAGGCATTTCAGAAATAAACCAGAAACCAATTCAGCTTCAAAGTGTGTTTTAATTTACACTTTCATGACAATGCTCTGGATGGATCCAGTTCCACCAGGCCTTCCTTTCCTCTGGTGTCACCCACCTTTCTGAGTGGAGAAGGTCCCCTCCGGACAAGGAATGCAGTCGTAGCAGCAAACTGACTCTCCTTCTCGAGCCCTCTTGACAAATCCAGGATGACAACTTTCCACACATTCAGATTGAGGAAAGGACTAAGCAGAAAAGAAATAAGACTGCAAAGGAAATATGTGGAAAATGGAGGTAAAAATGGATATTAGACAAAATATTAGATATTAGCCTCTGGTCTTCACTTAAGTAAGCAAAATCTCTCACTATTTCCAAATGGTTAGAGATATAACTTCTGGAAGATTCTTCCATTAGTTCCTCTCTTTTGCTTTTGGCATCTCACATTGCCAAAAAAAAAAAAAAAGGACTTTATTAAATAGAAAAGTCTGGAGAGATGGAACCAGGGGTCAGATTCTACTGGTTCTGTCCAGTTCTATTGAACCAGTTGTTATGATTCTGCGCAGTTCAGAGAACCGGCAAATTGCACCACTAACTGGCCCCGCCTCTCTCTGCCTGCTCCTCCCCTCCGCTCCCAGTCAGTCCTTATTGTGCATGCATGGCATCGCCTGCAGCCTGCTTTTGCCCACTCGCCAGTCCAGCCATTGCTGCATGCCTTCCGCTGTGTCCCTGCCTGATGTCCCTGGGTGAGTGAGGCTCTGCAAGCTCTGGGGCCCAGTCACCTACCTGCCACTGCCGATCACCTTTACCCCCCCACCCCCACTTGCCTTTTGCTGCCACCACCCGCCATCCTCATCCAGCAGGTAAGGCCCAATATCTGCAGTGAATCCAGGTGGGGGCGAGATGCAGACTGGTGGGGACCCGAGCTACATTTCGCTGTACTGCAAGACATGTGGAGAGGCTCGTGTCCTCCTACTGCTGGGAGAGCAAGAGAGTCTTTCCTGGCACAGTTCCGGGTGGCAGAGAGAAACAGGATTCAAGCTGGCTACTTCTCTGCTGCCCAGAGCCACCCATTTCCCTTTTGGAGAGGAAGTTGCAAACTTTTTGCTGTGCTAGGAAAGACTCTCTTGCTTTCCCAGCAGCAGGAGAACATGAGCACCTGTCCTCCGGTACAGTGAAATTTAGCTGGGATTCACCACAGGTGCTGGGCCTTACCTGCTGGGGGTTAGGGGTCCAGGTGTCAGAGGCAAAAGGCAAGGGGAGTGGGAGGGTAAAGGTGACCGGCAGCCTGGTCATACCAGAGTCGGCAACAGGTGTCATCATTTTGAAGTTGAGGGAGAATTTGGGGAAAGAGATGGAGAGTCCCGCAGTGGCCGGCACAGGAGCTCCATTGAGAAGCAGGGAAGTGGCCTTCTGGTGGTCCAACCTGGTGTTCAGGCTGGAGGCGAGCCACAGGAAGTCAGATCACTGAGGGAAAGGGGAACTGCCAGCGGGAGCTGCCCTCTCCTAGAAGAATTGGAACCATTTGGGGTAGTCCTAGGAATTGTGTGAGTCATTCCCTGAGCCTGGTCCTTGCCTTCTTAGCTCAGGGAATGGCCTTTTTGTGCAGGAGGAAGACTGCAGAGGGGGCAGGTTTACATGAGTGACTCCTCAGGTGTCTTTGCCAGATTATTTGGACACATACAAGCGAGCGCAGTTAAAGGCACTGCTGTTGCATGTGAGCTCAGGCCTCAATGCACGGCTCTGTAAAGCCAACACCAAAGAAGTGGGAGATCAGGTGAACCTGTGGTACAATGCTCACTCGGATCTCGGCCGCTCCAGGTCATCCGACCTCAAAGCCCTTTAGGAGCCGCCATTCCCAGGTTTTTACACGTCTGTGCTTGGTCGCCTCCTCTTCACCTTGCTGAAGCGGCTGGCCCTGCCCCTCACCCTCCCTTCCCTCGCCTGGCCTAAGAAGGTGAGGGTGACGGCGGGGGATAGTGAAGCTGACAGGTCCCTATCTTCCTGATTCTCTCTCCCACTCTGTATGTGTGTGTCTCCCTGAAAGCTGTGTCATGGCCAAGCCAGCAAGCTCTCCTTGGCGCTGTTCGCTACTTCCTTCATTTCTTCTTTTTGGAATGCAGACTGGCTGAACAATGATCGCCAGGCCATGGTGGAAGCATCCCTTCGGGCGACCCTTCTCCTCCTCCTCCTCCTCCTCCTCCTCCTCCTCCTCTTATAACTGGCCGTTGTGGCAGGTCTGGGAGGGTGCATGTGTATGGGGAGATGCTCCTCAAGCAAATGCCAAAGCACAGCAAAACCAAGTACGGGGAGGGTGGATGCCCACTTGAGGAGCATCTCCCTACACAACTGCAAAGAGCGAAGAGCGCCAAGGAGATCTTGCTGGCTTGGCCATGCCGCGTCTTTCAGGGAGACACACACACACACACATTCACAGATACACACTCACAGAGAGTGGGGGAGAGAGAGGGGAAGATAGGGACCCGGCCGCTTCACTATCCCCCACCGTCACCCTTACCTTCTTGCACTGCTCCATTTTGTGAACCACCTATCATTTAGTATCTCCTTCAAACTGGTGAGAATTCCACAAGTGCTGGGGAATGTATCACTAAGAGATTCAGGTTTGTTTGCTCCTTGTGCCCAAACTAGCAAAGAAAAAAGGGAATTCTGTTGACCAGGGCCTTGAATTCAGATGAATTGGAATCATTATTGGGTGGAGGTTCTTTTGGTCCCATTGGGAGAGAAGCTTCGTCCTGCTTGGGGAAAAGTGTCTCCTGAAAGGGCTGGTTCATAGTTGGGGAGGTTCTTAAAGAGACCCGACCTGGTCAGACTTATCCATGCCTCTCTTTTACACATGCACGCACAAACACACACACACACAAACGCAAAGGGGGGGAGGAGGGGAAGACAGGGAAAGAGGCAGAATGAGAGAGAGATACAGAGAGGTACAGAGAGGTGAAAAAAGAGAAAATGAGAGGGAAAGAGTGAAATAGAGGGAATGAGAGAAGAGGAAGAGAGAGACAAGAAAGGAAAGAGAAAGAAATAAAAGAAAAAAAGGAAGCAAAAGGAAGAAAATGGATAGACAAAGAAAGGGAGAGATGGAAGTACGGGACAAAGTAAGAAAAAGAAAGAAAGAGAGGGAGGGAGGAGAAAGTGAATGAGATATATGGATGGATAGATAAATACATGGAAGGAGGGAGGGAGAGAGAGGGAGAAAAAAGGAGAGGAAGGAAGGGCACAAACCCTGGATTCAGAACACTCTTTGAAGCAGCTCAGCAATCTAGGACTGGGCTGCAAGGGATCTCGGAGGTCATCTAGTCCAACCCACTGCTCCAGCAGGAGATCCTTACAGAATCAAATAGCAGGGTCAAAAGGCTGTGTGCACATGTGTGTTTGTGTGTTTGTGTTTATGGTTGTCAAAACTCCAAAACCAGGTCAAGGAGCTCTGGGGAGATCAATCATAAATTAGAACACTTGCTAAGCAACTGGGCATTAAGCGAGGACCACTTGTATTTGGTTTGCCAGTCACATGGCCACATGGCCATGCCCATCTGATCACGTGACCATCAAGCCACAGCCACAAATTAAGCCACTCCCACAGAACTGGTTGTTATAAAATTTGAATCCCACCCCTGGATGGAACTGAGAAAAGATTTCAGCATTAAGTGATAACCAGCCGGTTCCTTCTCATGACCCCATTGACATGCATTTCTCCCCTCTTCTCACACCCTTAATTTTAAGTTTTGATATCAGAACAATCTTGATAATTCCAGGTGAACTGAAAGCCTTGGAGCTGCTTCCTAGGAGCAGAAGGCCCATTGCTCCATCCCAGGGAGGATGAAAGGGAGGCATGGAGAGCTCTGGCCAGGTCCGGCCTCCTTCAGAGCCTCCCAGATTCAGGAGAATGTGGAGCTTCGTCGCCGCGATACAGCTGCGATCTCGGGGCTCCGAGATCACAGCTGATATCTTCGCCCCTGGTCGGTCCCAGCAGACCTAAACCGTCTTGTAGTGACAGTGACAGTAAGGGGCGCGTTCTGTAGATTCCGGGGACATCGCAAGTCCCTGGTCGATCCAGAAGAAGCCCTTTTGCCAACGGCTGCATTAGGCTGCTGAAGCTCGGACAGCTCCGGAAGAATGGGATAGAAAGAAAGTGTATCGGCTGGTGAGGATCTTTTTTTTTTTGCTTGGGACTTAAGAACACTCTAATATGAGAAGAAATCTGTAAACTTATTGACAGAATTTGATTTAGCAGCGTTTTTTTCTAGTAATGTCAAAGTGAGGCTTGGCTTTTTATTTTTACTTGTTTTTTCTTTACTGAATTTCTATTGCGATCTAGCTAATCAGACTGGTTTTTTTCTTTTATATTTTTATATTTACTTGCTTTTTCTTTGCCTTTCTGACTGTTTATATTTTTTAAAATAGAGACTCCCTTTAATTTTTTTAAAATATATATAAATATACATACATACTTTTTTTTCTCTTTTTAGGCTTTTTTCAGGGGGGAAGAAGGGGGAGTGGATTGAAGAAACTTTGTAACACTGCCAACTAGAGGCTTGAAAAATATTCTGTTTGAAGTTGAAAAACTTTTGTTTGAAAAACTTTTCTCAAAGCTACTGGAAATGATAAGATAGAGGAAGAGTACTGGAGGATGTTTATACAGGTGCTCTTTGGAACTTCTATTATTAAATGAATATCTGAAGTTTGGCTTTGAAATTTGTGAGGAAGTCAAATAAGAGCCTTGGATAAATAAAAGGCAGTGTGTGTCCTTTTTTTTTTTTTTTTACTCCTTATTAATTGTTTCATCCCTCCCTTCCAGCCCCACACTATTTTGTAATATTGATATTTTTATTTTTTTATTTTTATTATATCTCATTTTTATTTTTTATTTTTAAAGGGGAAAGCCTCAGAATATTCTTTTTTTTTTCTTGCCTTTTTTTTTCCCCATGGGGATGTTTGCCTTTTGATTTCTATTTTTGACTTATTTTTATGGTTTTTTTTTTTTAATTTTCTGTGGTTTTTCAATTGGATTAAGGTGGGAAGAATTTGAAGAACTCTCTTTTTCCTTTTTTTCTTTTCCTTTTTCTTTGCTTATTATTTTTTGATATTATTGGGTTTTATTTTGCTTCTTTTTTTCTCTCCATTTTTTAATTTTTACTTTTGAATTATATTTGCGTATTTTACAATTGGATTAAGGTCTTGAAGAACCTGAAGAATTTTTTCTTTCCTTTTAATTTTGGGCTTTTTATTTATTACTGGTTTTGTTTTTCATTTTTTGTGGTGTTTTCCTTTTTTTAAATTGGATTATATTTGGCTACCTCACTAATTGGATTGAAAGACCCGGAAGACCCTGAGTTATTGAAATGAGAAAGAAAATTTTACCTTCGGGCATCTCAACTTCTGCTCCTGTCTCCCCATCATCTGGAGGACGACTCTCAACAATGGTGAAGCAAGACAAAGAGCAAGTGGATTTAACGATGGTTATGCAAGGAATACAAGATCTTAAAATGAGTATGGAACAAAGAATGGAGAGTATTGACCAAAGAATTGGAAAGATGGATGAGAAAATTGAAAATGTTCAACAAATGATGGTGAAACATGATGAGAGAATCAAAAAAAAAATAGAAGAGAAAGACAGGCAAAGAGATGATACAATTGGGAATATCGACAACAGATTAACAATGGTCGAACAAGAAGAAAGTGGGATGTTGAAGTGGGAGATGGACAGGTCAGAATTTTATCTTAGATTCCAAAATATCGAGGAAGAAAAAGGACAAAGCTTGGCGGCAGTAATGATTGAAATTCTGGCTGGAGTCTTGGAAATAACAGAGGAAAAGATGATGGATGGAGTAGATGAGATATATCGAGTCTACACAAGATATGCGATGAGGAACCAATTACCAAGAGAGGTCCATGTTAGATTTACTAAAAAAACTATTAAAAATCAAATATTACAAGTGGTAAGAGAGAAGGGGTTGAAATATAAAGGCAAAGAGATTTTGATCTTAAAACAAGTACCTAGAAAAGTGAGAGAGATTAGAAGAGAGTATCGATTTTTGACTAAAATGCTATTGAAAAAAGAGGTGAATTATAGATGGCTGATTCCAGAAGGATTAATGTTTACTTGGCAAGAACAGAGACACAGAACTGATTCAATTGCGAAAGCAGAAATGTTTAATGAGGAATTTTTCGAAAGAAGAGAAATGGAGACAGAAAAAGAAAAGATTTTAATGGAATTTGAAGAGGATCAAATGGAGATGGAAAAAGAAGAAGGCGCAATAGGTGGACAAATGGAGATCAAAGAATAACGTGAAATAAGATCCACGAGAGCTGTTAGACCTAAATATAAAGCATAATTATGGGGGAAAAAAAACTGATTTCCATGAATATAAATGGACTGAATTCAGCTATCAAAAGAAGGAAAACTTTTTATAAATTAGAGAAGCTAAAATTTGATATAATTTGCTTACAAGAAGTACACATTAAAAAACAACATGAACAATTATTGATACGACCAAAGTTAGGGAAAATATTTACTTCTCTGACTCATTGTAAGAAAAGAGGAGTGGTTTTGTACGTTAAAGAAACCACTCCAGCCAAATTGATTTATACGGATGAAAATGGAAGAGTATTGATAGTTGAAATAGTGGATAATAATATAAAAACACTCTTGGTTGCAATTTATGCCCCAAATGATAAACAAGAAGAATTTTATAAAAAATTATATATGAAAATAATTGAACTGGACTATGTTAACATACTTATGATGGGGGACTTTAATGGAATTGTAGACAATAAACTGGACTATACAGTAAAAACAACACGACAAAATAGGAAAACTCTCCCTAAATCCTTTTTTAAAATGACAGATGAACTGAGAGAAAGAGATGCTAAAACTCAACAATATACTTTTTATTCAAACAGGCATCTATCGTGGTCCAGAATAGATATGATTTGGGCATCAACAGAATTATTATCTAATATTCAAGAAATAAATATTGAAACAAGTACATGGGCAGACCATAATCCAATGACAATTAAATGGAAAGGACAAAAAAGAAGATCTAGATGGACATTAAACAATACTATTCTAAAGGAAAAAGATTTTACACAATGGATGGAAAAAGAATTGGCCTTTTTCTTCAATGAAAACAAAAAAGAAGATACTTCAATACAGAATGTTTGGGATACAATGAAGGCATATGCAAGAGGATTAATAATAGACTATATAAAGAAAAAGAATATTAGGAAGAGGCAAATGATTAAAGCTCTAGAAGATGACCATAAAAAACTGGAAAAAGAATTACAGAAGATGCCACAGAAAAAAGATATTAAACTTAAAATGGACATAATTAAACATAAAATAGACCAAGCAGAGAAAGAAGAACTGGCACAAAAAATTAGAAGTGCTAAACAGAACTATTTTGAAGATGCAAATAGGCCAGGTAGATGGTTAGCATATAAGTTGAGAAAAGAGAAAGAGTCAAGGAAAATATCACAGTTAATAGATGATCATGGTCAAATTTGTTATGGTAATAAGGAGAAAAAGGCAATCATTCGAGATTTTTATGGACAATTATATAAACAAGAGGATCTTGATGAGGAAAATATTAAACAGTATTTACAAAATGCTAACCTACCTAAGATACCTGATGAAACTCGGAAAATGTTAGAAAGTGCTATAACAATGATGGAATTAACTGAAGCACTCAACAGACAGAACAATGGAAAAGCACCAGGACCAGATGTCTTCCCGGCAGAATTTTATAAAACACTACAAGAATCGTTGAGCATCCCACTGTTAGAAGTCATGAATGAAGTTATGATAAATAAGAAAATACCTGAAACATGGTCAGAAGCTTATATTACACTTATTCCAAAAGAAGGGGTTGACCCATTACAAATTAAGAACTATAGACCTATTTCTTTATTGAATGCAGACTATAAAATCTTTGCTTCAATCTTGGCAGAAAGGCTTAAAAATACCTAAATAACTTTATTCACTCTGATCAGAATGGATTCTTACCAAAGAGACAGATTAAAGACAATATGAGGGTAAACCTGGACACATTGGAATATTATGAGGCGCATCCGGAAAAACAAATGGCTTTGATATTCTTAGATGCCCAAAAGGCATTTGATAATGTGAACTGGAGATTTATGTTATTACTATTGGAACAGATGGGCTTTGCTAGAAAATTTATCCAAGCAATAGAAGCCGTATATTATAAGCAAACGGCAAAAGTAATGATAGATGGAGAATTCACAGACTCTGTTAATATTAAAAAAGGTACAAGACAAGGATGCCCATTATCTCCTTTGTTATTTGTATTGACCTTGGAAGTCTTAAATAGAAATATTAGAGAGGATATGAACATAAAAGGAATGAAAGTCAAAAAGGAAGAATTCAAATTGCAAGCCTTTGCGGATGACTTGGTCTTTATTTTGGAAGACCCTTTAGAGACAGCTTTAAAACTATTGGAAAAGATAGAGATGTATGGTGAGATGGCTGGTTTAAAAATAAATAAAGACAAAACAAAGATTTTGACAAAGAACATGTTATTAAGGCAAAGAGAAGAGCTGGCAGATTTATTGAAAATTCAAGTTACGAACAAAGTTAAATATTTGGGGATATATTTGACGTCAAGATGTACTACATTGAAAGAGAATAATTATATTAAGCTTAAACAGCAGATAGCATCCGACCTGAAAAAATGGGAAAACCTACAATTGTCATTGATAGGTAGAATTTCAACAATCAAGATGAATATTTTACCCAAAATTTTATATTTGTTTCAAACAATACCAATTAGGTTAAGTTAGGATTACTTCGAATAACTAAATAAAATTGTGTTGAAGTATATATGGCAAGGCAAGAAAGCGAGAATAAAATTAAAACTTTTACAGGATGCTAGAATTAGAGGAGGATTTGGCCTTCCTAATTGGGAGTTGTATTATCAAGCTGCAAACTTAATGTGGGTTAAAGAATGGATAACGTTAAGAAAGACTAGATTGTTGACATTAGAAGGTCATGATTTATTATTGGGTTGGCATGCTTTTTTATGGTATAAGGAAACTAAATCACAGGGTTATTTCAGAAGGCATTATATACGGGAATCGTTATGGTTGAATTGGGAGAAAACTAAGAAACAATGTTATTTGAAAATTCCAGTTTGGTTATCAACTATTGAAGCTTTTTCGTATCCTATAACTTATAAGAAGGAACAAACAGTTAGATATGGGGAGATATTGGATGAAAAATTTGGAAGAACAAGGTATAAAGATGAATTGGTTTTCATATGCGCAAATACATGCAAGGTATCTTAAAGATTCTAAAATAGAAGGATTTTATGATAAATTGACTGATTTAGATAGGATTTTGACAGGTACTGATGAAAAAGTGATTAAAAAATTATATAGTTATTTGTTGGAAATTAAATTAGAGGAAGAACAAGTTAAAGAAACAATGATTGCTTGGGGGAGGAATTTTGGATATGGGATTGATTTAGAGAAATGGCAAAAACTGTGGTCACAAAATTATAAAATGACAATGTCAACAGCATATAAAGAAAATTTGTATAAGATGTTTTACAGTGGCACTTTCCCCCAACAAGAATAGCAAGAATGTTCAAGAATAAATCTGAAAAATGCTGGAAATGTCATCAGATACCTGGCTCATATTACCATATGTAGTGGACTTGTGAGGAGGCCAGGAAATATTGGACTAGAATTTGCATATGGCTGGAAAAAATGATAAAGAAACACATAGATTTGAAACCAGAGATTATTTTGTTGGGAATCGTACCTGATATATATAATAAAAATTTAAAATATCTGATTGTAAATGTATTAACAGCAGCTAGGATTGTATTTGCTAAACATTGGAAGAGTGAGAAAATACCAATAGAGGAAGAAATTATTAAGAAAATATTGGAATGTGCTGAAATGAGTAGATTGACATTTGAAATTAGAGAACAAGAAGATAAACAATTTTATGAAGTTTGGGATCTTTTTTATCAATGGTTAGATAATACAATATGATAATAGAATATTTAGAAATCTAGGAAATAATGAATATATATTTTTTCTTGGTTTTGATCATTTTTAAGAATATTTTATTATTATAGATTTGATATGATTTCATGATTTGTCATAAAATAATTTAACTTAATTATAGTTATCTCGCTTAAGTATGAATTAGTAAAATTATAGTCAAATGATTGTTCAATAATGATATTGGGATATTTTATTGATGATTGATAATGTGAGTTATTATGTAATATAATTATTCTGATGACTATGAAATGGATGCACAAAAGGGAGTGGTAAACCAACCGATACACTCTAAATTTATGAAGAATGTTATAATTTTTTTTATTTTTATTTTTTATTTTTTTCTATGTCATGTTTTATGTCTTATATGTTTTTTGTTTGTTGTTAAAATCAATAAAACTTTTATCAAAAAAAAAAAACCCTATTTCTTTGTATGTGTATTCTACCCACCAATTTTTCAGTTTCGGAATTGATTTGCACCTTCCACTTTATTTCTCAGTAAAAGGATAACTTTGCTCTACACCATGGAGTCTGAGTATTTCTTTCTTGGGATTTAAAAGGAGCACAGACTGACATTATTCCGAAACTCAGACATCAACCCACCTGGAGAAAACCGCAACTTTTCTTCCGAGGGGGTTTCATCTCATGTCGTCTCCAGCCAGTGATGAAGAGGACCAGGGAGCTGCGGGAGGGCAGCCAATGCTGCCACCGGAGATGTCGGAGGCTGACCTGCTGGACAACTTAACTCAGCCGAGATGCCCAGATGGTTGTTGGGGGTTGGTTGGAGAGACTCTGAAGACCCCCCTCCTCCCAGAATCACTGTAAGACGAAAAGATGCGAGGGAACGTCTGTGGCAGGAGGGGGAGGAGACGGAATGCAGGCTGGATCAAGCTGGGAAATTCCTTATGGATGCTTCTGAGAAGCCCGACACGACTCAAAGGTATGAGGGGGAAGAGGGAGCGAGATCAGCCCGGGGAAGTCAAGCTATCCCTACCCCCCTTGCCCAGCCTACGCCAGCGCAGCCGCCTGCCGCCGCCCGGGGAGCCCCAGCAATAGGTGTGGTTCCTGGAAGACACCACTTGCCCCCCCTAGATGTGAAGTTTGGAGGAAATCCCAGAAATTTGGGATTTTTCCTGGTTCAAGTTGGGAGCTATATGGCAGAATTTGAGCGGGAGTTCACCTCTGAAGCAGCCAAAGTGAGATGTGTTACCAGAACCCTGGAAGGGATGGCAGCAGACTGGGTGGTGACTTTGTACAATGATAACTCCCCCCAACTACGGAGCCTCGATGTTTTCATGACTGCATTGAGGAGAAGGTTTGAGGACCCTCTGGCAGAGAGAAACGCCAGGATCAGAATGAAGACCCTAATCCAGGTCCAGGTTTCCGGTTTCGCGTGGCTTCGGGGCAGCAGGAATTCGCGACAGCTCGCGATTCCTGCTGTGCTAGCCGTCGAGGTACCCCCGATCCAGATGGGTCAGGGGGATATGGCTGCCCTGTAGGGACAGCTGAAGAGAGAGGGGAGTCGGACAGGGGGGTGGGGGTGTCGCAGACCCCCCCTTCTCCGGAAAACCCCCTTTTTCCCAAGGCGGTGGAGCGGCGGTCAGCAATGGCCGCCACTAAGAAGCCAGCAACCGGGTAAGATTGCGCTGGAGGAGAAGAGTGAAAGTGATGTCTGAGCCGGGTCAAGTAACATCTTTCAAATTGGTTGGAACGGAGCTGTTTGAATTGCTGGAGGATACATTGTATCCCTAAGAAGAGCGAAAGCGGCGGAGAAGCTGTTAAAGGGATTTTTTTTTTTCTTCACTCTCCCACCCCATGGAAACAGCAGATATGTTTGGACATATTGGACATTGAAAGTGAATTGTTTTGAGAGTTGAAGCTAAGGGACAAAAGGGTTTTTGGACATTGAAAAACTTAAGAAATTGGAAAACCCTTGTTGGAGGTATGGATTTCTGATTATTTAAAATTGATATTGCAAGTGGGAAGGGAGAGGAAAAAAAAAAATTGGAGCAGAAGCTGAAAGAGGAGGAGATTGCCTAGAATCCCAAAGAAAGATATATGGTAATTGGACCTCTTTGATTAAACATTAACCCCAGAAAGAGAAAGAGAAGAAGGAAGAAAAGTATTAATATTTGGAACTTTTTTTGAATTATTTTTGATTAAAAATACTTGTGGTTGTTTTGGGAAAAGTTTCTCTTTTCATAATGGCATCGCTTGTGGATGAACTAAAGACTGAATATCAAAAATATAAAAAGGAAGATACTTTGGGCACTTTGTTTCAATTCTTAGAAATGGCGTTATGTACTTATGAAAAGTTGACTACGCAGCAGAAGGACTGGGACAAAGATGAAGAGGAAGAAGAAGCCATCTTTGATGAACAATGGGTTCTTTCCGGAGAGGAGGAGAAAAAGGATAAGAAAAAGGGGATTTTAAGAATTATAAAAACAACCAAAGAAGAGAAAAATGAGCGGAAAGGTGGAGGCAAGGTTAGAAAGCAAAGGAAAAGGAGTAAGAAAAGGGAGGAGGAAAAACAAAGGGGTAAAAAGGGCAAGGAGAAGAATAAGCAAGAGAGAAAGGGGGGGAGGAGAAGCCTCAATGGGGGGAAGCAAGATCTAAAGAAAAAAAGTTTATTCAGAGACAATGGGTGAATTTAATTTAGGATAAAAGAGGGATTCTGGAGGGTACATAAGATTGTGTTTTTATATGTGTATTTAGAGTATAAAATTCATTGTGTAATTTTAGAATCTTTTAAACAGAATCCCAAGAAAAATTATTATACGAAGTACTTTTAAGTTAGGGTAATGAGTTATAGACGTTACTCCAATTGGTGTATAGGAGAAGTATAGTAAAAGAAAAAAGATGAATGGATAGTTGGAAATAGAACAGACAAAGAATGTTATTGAAAATGGTAATAAGATATGAAAGGATATATAAAGGTTTTGTTATGGTTTTTTTTTTTGGATTTTGTATATTGATAAAAGGCAATAAAATTTTAATTAACAAGAAATAATTTGGATGAAAAGGAGAAGCAGGGATAAGATATGAAGTTAAATAGATAAAGTATTGATACTATAATTTGGAATTGTTATGTTCTATTGGTTTACTATTATTATTTTTTCCTAGAAAAGAATTTATAAGCTGTTATGCCTTGATTTTTTGTGTATTGTTTTTATAAAATTGATAAAAATGGTTTATATATATATATATATATAAAAGAAAATGATAATAAGATATGGAAGGAGATATAAAGTGAATATGATGTTTGAATTTGTGTCTGTGTGAAGAGTTTTAACCCGGGATCAGACAACCTTCAGAAAAGATCTTTTAGTTTTGTTTATGTTTTGTGTTTTGTATGTTTGTGTATTGTGTTTTCTGTAAAATTAATAAAAAAAATTTTTTAAAAAAAGAATGAAGACCCTAATCCAAGGGGGAAGATTGGTGGCAGACTACACCCAAGAATTCAGGCAGCTAGCATACCACATCCAAGGTTGGTCCCAGGAGGCCCTGGTGGAAGCCTACAAAGATGGCTTAAATGAAGATGTATGCCACACGTGCATCTCCAGAAGGGACCCATGTGATTTACAGTCGTGGTACTTGCTGGCGGAAGAGGTGGACATTGATCTAGCCTTAAGCAGACGCAGAGGAGGTCCCGCCTGGAGAAAACCGCTCCCCCCACGTCTCCGAGAGACTTCAACCCCCCAACCGGGAGGGATGGCAGCAAGACCCAAGACCACGGCATGTTTCCGTTGTGGGAAGGAGGGCCACCGGATGGCGGATTGCCAGGTAAAGACAAGCCCACTGAAAGCGCGGGGCCCTGGGAGGAAGCCCGAAATCGCTTAACCAAGCCCCGCGAGACCGGGCTGAAGACAAGAGAGGTTGTAGAGGTCGCCTTTTCAGAGGGAGAGGAGCTGGAACCTCCAACCCCGCTCGACGAGCACGAGACAGACTCGGAAGATGACATCCCGGTAAGTCCTAACCAAGGGCCCCTGACCATCCCAATAAAGTTGAGGCAGCCCACCTCTGGGACTGAGGGAGTGATGTTGGCCTTATTGGACTCGGGGTGCACGAGGTGTGTAATTAACATGAAAGTAGTTAAAGGTATGAGCATCAGACTGAGAACTTTAAGAACGCCCATATCTTTCTGCCAACTGGATGAATCGGTGGCGGGAGGTTGCCCTGCACGTTTTATAACGGAACCCCTACAAATGACCATGGGAAACCACCATGAGACCCTGTGTTTTATTGTGGCCCCTGGGATGGAACAGCCTCTAATATTGGGATTACCCTAGCTTTGGAAGTGGAATCCCCATGTGAACTGGAGAGAGGGGTGGATACGCATCCGAACCGATCGGCCACCGGAAGGGGAGGAGCAACCCTATCCGGATAGGGAGGAGAAATCCCATCCGAAACCACAGGTCCTTGCTGAGACAGCTGCTACAGGGGCCGAACACGTAGAAGGGGAGGAGAAAATCCCGAAGGAGTATTGGGACTTAAGAGAGGTTTTTAGTGAAGAGGCTTCCGACGAGCTCCCCCCTCATCAATCAACCGATTGTAGTATTGAATTCCTGCCGGGGGTGATACTCCCAAAACCAAAGCTGTATCCGATGACACTGGAACTGGAGGAATTGAGGGCATTTATCGACAAGAACTTGAAACGGGGTTTCATCACGCCTGCCAGACCTCGAGTGGCGGCCCCTGTGATGTTCCGCGAGAAGAAAGATGGCTCCAAACATCTGGTAGTTGACTATAGAAACCTGAATGCAGTGTCCGTAGAGAACATGTACCCACTCCCTCTGATGAAAGACATGTTAGCCCACCTGGCAAAGGGGAAGATTTTCACAAAGCTGGACTTGAGGGAGGCGTACTACCGAATCCGGATTAAGGAGGGAGATGAGTGGAAGACTGCGTTCAACTGCCCAATGGGTTGTTTCCAGTTCAACGCTCTCCCTTTCGGCCTACAGGGGGCACCTGCTGTTTTCATGCAAATGATCAATCAAGTGCTTCACGAACATTTATAGAAAGGTGTTTTGGTATACCTTGATGATATTCTTATCTACACGGAGACTAGAGACGAACATGTGAAACTGGTATGCTCTGTGTTGCACAAACTGAGGGCCGCTAAATTGTACGCCAAACTATCCAAATGTGAGTTCCATCAAGAAAAATTCGACTACTTGGGATATCGTATCTCCCCCGAGGGCATTGAGATGGACCCGAGAAAGTGCGAGCCATTTTGGACTGGGCCCCACTGAGAACTCGTAAACAGCTTCAAAGTTTTCTGGGATTTGCCAACTTTTATCGGCAATTCATCCCGTCTTTTGCAAAAATAGCCATGCCCATCACCAACCTCCTGAAAACAAAGGGAGAATTGAAACCAAAGCCCAGCCAAACATTGAATTGGACCATGGAGTGCCAAGCTGCATTTGAAAAACTTAAGAGACTTTTTGCTGCAAAACCAATACTGAAACACCCAGACATGGACGCCCCTTTTGTGATCCAAGCTGATGTGAGCGATGTAGCTGTGGGGGCGGTCTTACTTCAATCAAACGAGAAGGGGACACTACAACCATGCGCTTACACTTCTCGTAAATTCACTGAAAGGAGATGGGCCATTTGGGAGAAAGAAGCGTTTGCAGTCCGTTGGGCCTTATTAACTTGGAGGCATTTTTTGGAAGGAGCGAAACACCCATTTGAAGTGTGGACTGACCATAAAAATCTAGAAGCTTTAAAAACCCCTCGGAAGCTATCCCCTAAACAAGTTAGATGGGCTCAGTTCTTCAAGCGATTCAACTTCTTCTTGAAATATATCCCAGGGGGAAAAAAATTTATGGCAGATGCTTTGTCTAGAATGCCTCAATACAACAGTATCCATAAAGAAGTGTTAAGGCCAATCGTGTCCACTACACAACTGGCTGCCCCTGTAGTTACCCGCGCACAAAAAAGAAACCAGGAGAGGGATCTGTCCACTGATCTGATAGAACAGTTTAAGGAGGCTTTGAAGACGGATGAGTGATTTCTGGCAAATGCGAATAACTGCACCGTTCGAGATGGCCTAGCCTGGATGGGGGTGAAATTGTATGTACCTCAAAACCTGAGAAGCCACATATTGCAGCAAACTCATGATTCCAAAGTGGCTGGTCATTTTGGGTTTTTGAAGACCCTACATTTGGTGAAATGACAGTTTTGGTGGCCTTCGTTGAAAAAAGACATTGAGACTTATGTGGCGAGTTGTCCGATTTGCGCCTCAGCAAAAAGACCTCCTGGTAAGCCACCAGGACTGCTGCAAAATGTGGCCAGACCAACTGCTCCTTGGAAGGAAATTTCCGTGGATTTTATAGTAGATCTACCTGAGAGCAGTGGATACACAGTCATT
The DNA here is from genome assembly GCA_033807585.1 of Hydrophis major. Taxonomy (NCBI): domain Eukaryota; kingdom Metazoa; phylum Chordata; class Lepidosauria; order Squamata; family Elapidae; genus Hydrophis; species Hydrophis major. The sequence continues at coordinate 34,110 of JAUCBL010000306.1, forward strand.
TGGGTGGTGACTGACTTGGTTTCCAAACAAGCCCACTTCATCCCTTGCTTAAAGATCCCTTCGGCAAGGTCATTGGCCAGACTGTTCATTCTTCATGTCTACAGATTTCATGGTGAACCTGAACGTGTAGTTTCTGATCGAGGAGTCCAATTTACCTCGAATTTCTGGAGGGAATATTTGAAGTTAATAGGCTCCACCCAAAGCTTAAGCTCTGCCCACCATCCTCAAACTAATGGAGCCTGCGAGAGAACTAACGGGGTGTCAGAGCAATACCTCCGATGCTACATAAATTATCAGCAAGACAACTGGGTGGATCTATTACCTTTTGCGGAGGTGGCATATAACTCTGTTCACAGTAGGTGGCATATAATAACTCTGTTCAAAATAGCAACGGGGCAAGATTTTGTGCCCATACCTGAACTGCCCGGTGAAAAACCAAGTGTCCAGTCACTGAGTGATTGGTTATCTTAACTTCAACTTAATTGGCCGGTCGCCCGTAAAGCTTTGGACGAGGCGCACCAACCTCATAAGAAATTTGCTGACAGAAAGCGAGCCCCGCAAATGTCATATCAAGTGGGCGATAAAGTATTTCTCTCGACCAAGTATTTGCAGACTACCCAAAAATCAAAGAAGTTGGGTCCTAAGTATGTGGGACCTTTCCCCATTGAGAGGATTAAAAATCCTGTGACTGTTCAACTGACTTTACCAAAGACTCTTCGTCGTATTCATCCAGTTTTCCACGTTAGTTTGTTGAAACCAGAACGTACCTGTACCTTGAGACCGACCCAATCTGATCCCCCGGTACCATTGTTAATTGAGGGTGAACAACATTTCGAAATTAAAGAAATTTTAGACTCTAGAAAATGGAGGGGTCGTACCCAATACCTGGTAACTTGGAAACATTTTCCTCCGTCCCATTCTGAGTGGGTAAATGAAAAGGACCTTAGAGCTCCTGAACTATTAAAGAAATTTTATGCCAAATATCCTGATAAACCATAGAAATGTATAACAATGTTAACATGTAATTATGTTGTTTTCTTTTAGGGACTTATGTCGATGAGGACGGCATCTGAAGTGAGCAGGTCCTTGGTTTTCCTGAAGGCGGCTTCCTCACGTTTTCCCCAAGTCCAGATAGCCGCCTTGTCTGAGAGCCTGTGCAAAGGCTCCGCCGCAGTCGCCTTTTGGGGCAGGAAAACATTGTAAAAATTAAGTAGTCCCAGAAACGCCTGCAGTTCCGTTTTAGACCTGGGTGTGGGGGCCTCTTTGATGGCTTTAATTTTGGTGTCAGTTGGGTGGATGCTATGCCGGTCAAGGAGGTACCCCAGGAATTCGACCCGCTCTGTGTAAAGTTGGCACTCTTCCCTCTTCACTTTTAGCCCAGTTTCCTTGAATTTGGTTAGCACCTCCCTTAGTCAACCCTCTAGTTCTGGCTGGTTGGCTGCCGATACCAGCACATCGTCGAAGTAGGGCACCACGCCCTTGATGCCTTGTAAGACTCTCTCCATGAGGCTCTGGAAAATTCCAGGCACCACGCTGACTCCGAACTGGAGTCGGTTACATCGGAAGGCTCCCCAGTGGGTGACTATGGTTTGCGCTTCAGCGGTTTCTTCGTCGACCAGCAGCTGCTGGTATGCTTGGGCCAGGTCGAGTTTCACAAAAACCTTGCCTCCCCCGGTGAGTGTAGAAGATGCTGCACTACTGGGACAGGGTAGGCACTTTGTTGCAAGGCGCAGTTTAGGGTGGCTTTATAGTCCCCGCAGATTCTCACCGACCCATCAGGCTTCACTGGGGTGACTATTGGGGTCTCCCACCGGGCATGGTCTATTGGTTGTAGGACCCCTTGCTTGACGAGCTTGTCAATTTGCTCGTCAATTTTAGGCCTGAGTGCGAAAGGTACCTGCCTTGGTTTTAGGCATCTCGGGGGAACGTTCGGGTCTAGGCTGAAAGAAATAGGGGGCCCTCGGTACTTGCCTAGGGTGCCATCGAACACTTCTTGGAAGTCCCATGCCAGTTGTTGCTCCCAGTCGGTCTCGGCGATGTGGTCGATGCCCGTGACTTCGATGCCGAGCGGTGCGAACCATTGAAGTCCCAATAGGCTGGGTCGGTCTCGATCCACGATTGTTAGGGGAAGCTTTGCAGTGCATCCCTTAAATGTTACTCTGAATTGCCCGGTTCTGACTACCGGGATGTGGTTTCCCTGGGAGTCTTTAAGGATTAGTCTCTGGTTCTCCAGTCCCTTCTTTTGGATGGTAGGCACCAAGCGTTTGATTTCTTGCCAGGCGACCATGGAGAGGTAGGACCCGGAGTCCACCTCCATCCTGCATGGCTCGCCTTCGATGCCTACCTCCACGTAGAATTTTCGGGCGTCGGTGGTTGATGCGTGGCCAATGATGACCGTCTGGTGTGTTTCCTCCTTCCGCCGGGTCTCGCCAACTCGTCAGGCTCATCCGCTCCAGTCCCAATGGCTGTTGGGTGGGTAATCTCTGGTTCTGGGGGGTGTGCTGTCCCATCTCCGTTCACTGTGGTCCCACCGTCTGGGGCTGTAGGCTTTCTTCAGTCGGCATACGTGGGCGATGTCACCCTTTTTGTCACAGTGGTGGCAGACTGCATCGAAGAACCAGCACTCGGATCTAGGGTGGTCACCTCTGCAACCGGCACACGCGGTCCCCGACTTACAACCCCGCCCACTGCACTGGTCGTATCCTGCCTGGAGCCGGTGGATTTCCTCCTCCTCGTCCGAAGTGTCGTAGGCAGAGTGGAATTCGCCATGGTGGGTGGTGGTAGTTTCGCGGTGACTTGCTTCTGGTTGGGCCTCGGTCACCCGTCCAGGGTTGTTGTTCATGGTGCGGTCCCCAGCGTCCGGTCTCCGCATGCGGTTTGCTGACTGCCGGGTGGCTTCGGCTGCGGTGGCTTCAGCGATGGCATCGGCGAGGGCAATGTCACCTTTGGCCATCAGCCAACTTTGTAGGACTGGGTCCTGAAGCTTGAGCACGACTCGGTCCCGTAGGGCCTCGTCCATGTCGGAGAACCCGCATAGTCCTCCTAGGCTCCGCAGCTCTGCAACAAAGTCACTGAGGCTTTCACCCAACCGTTGGTCCCGCCGATAAAACTCCTGCCATCTGATGAGGTGGGCACGGCGGGAGCGCAGTGTTTTTGGAGTAAGGGTTCGAGGTCTTCCCAGTCCATCCCGGTGACGTCAGCGGGTTTCTCTAGGGCTTTCGCCATCTTGAACACTGCGGGCCCGCAGTGTGTCAGGAAAATGGCTCGTTTCTCCGGCCCGGTGGCGTCCTTCATGTCGCTGCATTTGAGGAACATGCGGAATCTGTACGTGTAAGATTCCCAGTCCTCGCTAGTGGGGTTGAAGGGTGCGGGTGGAGCGATGCTGGCCATCTCGTCAGTCTTGCTTCCGTTGGACACGTGCTTGCTGGGGTTCAGAATCGGGATCCCACCTTCGTTGCCAGTGTTGTGTCCATCGGGAAAGAGACCAGGAGGCGGTGACTAGGTTTCAGCTCTTTATTGGTCCCCGGAACCGACCTGGGTTCAAGGGAGAAAACAGCAGCTTTTTATTCTCAAGACATGGCAGCCGCGGCCAATGGCACCGCTTTGAATCTCCCACGATTCAAACCTACCAATCGTGGGAGATTCTTAGTGGGCCAATCAGCGGAGCTCGCCTGACCAATCAGATCGCCCCGCGCTTTGGCCAATCAAAGCGTGGGGTTTTCAAGAATGCTGATGAAGGTACAGAACAGGATCCCTCCCCACTTTTACGCAATGGCTTTGATGAGAGGAGGAAGGGGAAGAATCTTAGAATTTAAGAGGGATCTCTAATACCAGAGAAGACCGAAGGGGCCATTCAGGCCTTGGATTTTGGGTGTGTCCATGAAGCTGCCTGGTTCAAAAGGGATTAAAATGAGGATTTATTTTAAATTGTCCACCTGGAAATGGACTGAAACGAGTCTTGCAGGACTGATCTGTCCCCTTTTGAAAGAAACCTCTCAAGAGGGAAAGCGGCCATGAGAGCAGGAGGACTGGAGTCTGAAATTATGCACGGACAATCAAGGCCTAAATCTTAGGCCAAGCCAGGAATTCTCTACATTAAGGGCTTCCTGGCTCAGGACAGGACATAATTCTGCGTTATTCCTTGTATTTTTCCATTCAGTGGACTGGTTTCCAAGGTGGCAGCTGGAAAACTCCCTGGGGAGCCAAGAGGGAGGAAGAAGGACTTGGCTCCAAGTTTCAGAGCTCCAGATTTGGACATTCATCTGTGGGAAGCAAATTGCTTTTCTTGCTGAAAGGAAACAAGGCTGAGATGTGGTGATGAAAGAATGAGCAATCCTGGCTAGTTCATGCCCAGGTTTCCTGCCCTCCTGAAAGGGCTCCCTGCAGATGGAGACCCTCAGTGGGCTGAGGGCCCCTTCCCAGAGAGCCAACCCTGCCCTGGGTCTCAGGCTGGGTCTCCTCTACACTTTTCTGGGGCACATTGGACCATTTGGGGGGAGTCAAGGGCCCACCCACCTCCCAAAATGGGGGAGGCAAGAGGGGGTGGTCCCAAGGCAGCAGCTGCATCAGACCAAAACAATCCCCAAAATTGGTCATCAGGAATTTGCAACCTGGGAATGAAAACCAACCTGATAGCAACCTGTCCGCCCATGAAGGTCCTGCAGTGAATATGGGAGACAATCTTCCTTCCTCCCTGGACCTTCCCCTCATCCACCCAGGGTCCCCACCCAAATCACCCCAGATAAAAAGACCCTGGTTGCAACTGGAGCCATGTGGGATCTCCTGCTTGGCCAGGATATGGAAGGTGCAATGGCTCAATGGGTGGCCTTTCTTTTTGCCCATCTTCAAGGAGGTTAATACCTCCAACCCTGCACTGGTGTGAGGCTGGGGGGGTCTCCTCTCTTCTTCCCACCCCATCCCATTCTGCTGCTTTCCTGGCTGGGGGCTGGAGGGTCCCCTCGCTCTGGCAAAAAACCCCAGGGGCCTCAGGCAATAGAGTGAGGCTCCCTGGAAGCAGCAACCCAGGAGAGGCAGCTGGTTGCCAGGATGGCGGCTGGCTTTGCCCCCTCCGATCTGATTCCCGGTGGTCCTGGGGGCCTTGGGAGGAGATCCTGGGGGTCCCTCTTGGAAGAAAGCCAGGGGAAGGGGGAAAGGCTGGGGAGGGGCAGCCTTTCCTCCTTGGGGCTGTGAGAGAGGCCAGGGGTCCTGGCAAGGCTCTCTCCCCAGAGGAGGAGGACCAAGAATGTCAGCCTTTTCTCCCTGTTTTTATGGGGGGGATTCAAGGATGAAGTTGAGGCTTCTCCTGTCCCTCCAGCCACCTCCTGAGAAGCAGGCCAGAAGCCCTTGATCCCCCATGGACCAGGGAAAGAGACTGCCTTCAGAAGTGTGTGGGGGGGCTCTGTCCCTGGAGGTCTTTTCCACTCCTTTTCATGGACTGGTCTGGGGTCTCCTGCTTGGGCAGGGGGTTGAACTAGATGACCCCCAAGGTCCCTTCCAGCTCCATTCTGATGGGATCTTAAGGGCAGGAGCCTCGCTGTCAAAAATGGCTCTGAGGACAACATGGAGTCCTCCACTTACAAACATCTGTTTGGTGACTGAAGTAACAACGGCACTGAGGAAAGTGACTTAGGACCAGTCTTCACACTAATGACCATTCCAGCACCCTATGGTCACGTGACAAAAACTCAGGCATGGATTTATGACACTTGCAGTACCTTGGGGTTATTGGGGTCACTGGAAGACTTGCTTGACTGTTGCAACTATGTATCATTCATGTGTTTGCAACATTGTATCATTCACGTGTAATCATTAACTTCTGTCTCTTCAGTGACCTTTGCAAGGCACGTACAAGGGACAAGGATCTAGACGGTTGTTAATAAGCTTATCCACATTGTAAATGATCTGTCTGGTATGCAGCTTTGTAAACATACACATCCTGATGAGATTATCATGTTTGACTTGAGCTTTGATAAAATCATTTTCTTGTAAAAAAGCACAATAAAAGAGCGTGTGCCAAGACATTCGGGGCGCGCTCATCCCGAGGAAACCTCGCTTCCTGTCGTTTCTCTCTCCTTCGCTCCCTATCATGAGCCGCCCACCTGATGCGGGATAGCAGATACCGCACTTGACGACCACATGATTTAACTAAACACCGCACTCATTTGCTTCACAACCGAGGCAAAAAAGTTGGTAAAATGAGACAGAACTTACTTAGCAACAAAAATTCTGGTCATAAATGGAGGATTGCCTTTATTGCCTTATAGTTCCTTGAAATTTATCTCCAGAGATATTCAGGATCTCTTAGTCAGAATATTCACCTTTCCTTTCCCCACTTCTGCTCACTTCCAGGGAGCCTGGAGTAAAGTCCTTGGTAGGACTTATTTCTGGGGATTCCGGGGCTGGAAGCACCCCCAGAGGACTGAGGTGAACCCCCAGGTGAAGCCTTCAAGGGTTGCACTGCTGGGCTTCCCACCTTGGAGAGAAAGTGAGTGAGAGAGAGAGACCTTCTTTCCTCTGGTGGAGTTTGAGACGCCCTCAAATTCCTGCTTGCAACTATTCACATGATGCAGCCACAATGAGCCCAATTTCGTCAGGATGAAGCCTGACTCTCCCGTGAGGCTTCTCCTCCTTCTGCATCTTCTGGACTCCAGTCTCAACTAGCTCAAGCATTGGGGAAAAGAACCGGCTTTAATCAGGGCATGGAGAGAGGATGGTGGATCTCATGGAGAAGCTTCTTTCACAGGGCAGGAGCAGCTATGGGAAAGGGGTGCTAACTAGGTCTTATTGGATGAGAACTTCTAAGCAAGAGGACCTGGAGACGTCTTCCTTCTCTGGCTTGGTGGGATGGCCAATGGCTCTCATGGAGATTGTCAAACAACATAGTTGGAGCTTGGCTCCCACACAAGTCATCTTACCACTTTTCCTATTCATTCTCTCACAGATACACTTTTAGCTGCTGTCAGTACGATTTAGGTATCAAATTCATTGGCAGTGGCTGAACAACAAATTCCTCTGAATGATTTTCAGAGTTCCCTTTAGCAAGATTTATTGAGATGGAGAGAGTTACAAGGATAAAAATCGTTCAAACATTTCCCATTGAAAAATGCAGGCATGATTTTTTTGATTCCTGCACACTATCTAAGTTGAAATAATTAGTGTCTACTTTGAAATAAAATAAAATTTTACAATTCTTTAAATGTCACAGTGTTATGTCTTATGTTTTTACATTTGTTCTGGCTGTAAGCTGCTTTTTTGTGTTCAGGTCTGGCCTCAGAAGGATAATGTAGCACTTGGGGATGAAGATGCAGCCCAGCAGACCAGCACTGGAGGCCAGGATGGAGAAGATCTGCACAGCCACCATGTGTTTCCCTTTGGTGCTCAGGTAGGTGGGCACAAAAGTCACCCAGACACTGCAGAAGACCAGCATGCTGAAGGTGATCAGCTTGGCTTCGTTGAAGGCCCCGGGCAGATTCCTGGCCAGTAAAGCCACTGTGAAGCAGATGGCAGCCAGGAAGCCCATGTAGCTGAGGGTGATGTAGAACATGACAACGGCCCCTTCATTGCATTGCAGGATGATCTCTCCAGGCTGGGAGTGGAGGTCAGAGTCAGGGAAGGGGGGAGAAACTCCCAGCCAGATGGAGCAGTTGAGCACTTGGACAGAAGAAGAAGAAAGGATGATGGAGTTGGCCAAGCTCTTTCTCAACCATCTCTTTGCTCGGTTTCCTGGTTTTGTGGCCAGGAAGACCAGCACTACCGTGATGGTTTTGGCCAAGAGAGAAGAAACGGCAACTGAGAAGATGATGCTGAAGACTGTTTCTCGGAGAAGGCAGGTGGCTTTCCTTGGTTGACCAATGAAGAGAGAAGAAGATAAGAAGCAAAGCAAGAGAGAGACCAGGAGGATGTAGGAGAGGTCCCGGTTGTTGGCTTTGACAAGGGGAGTTTCTCGGTATTTAATGAAGATAATTAAAACAAGGCTTGTGGTTAGGAAGAAGAGTAGGGCAAAAGAAACCAGGATGATGCCCAGAAGTTCTTCATAAGACAGGAAGGTTATAACTTTGGGGATACATTGGACTCTTTCTTTATTGGGGTATTTATCATCTGGACATCTGGTGCATTTTTCTGTATCTGAGAAAAAAAAAACCGTATTTCTTTGTCCTTTGCATTTCAAGATACATTGTAAGTTCTTTGGGAACAAGTGATTATCAGGAGCATTTCCAGGATGGATTTCTTCATATCTCCAGTGATAGAAAATAAGTGTATCACTTTTTAAAAAATATAGCTACGGTATATTTTTGATAGGTTATGAAATTGAGGGAAGGTTTGGACTTGAAATATTTCCTTTGTAATGTTCAGAATATTTATAGGAACCTCCATTAGTAAGGGTAAATAATGAATCAATTAATCTTTCTAGAGAAACTTACTTGCCCACTGGCAATTCTTGTCATACTTGCCTCAGAGGAGGCTGACAGATCAAGGGATTGCTCCAAACAATTTGGAATGGCCTTTGGAGCAGTGGTGATACGGATGCAGCCAGAAACAGGCATAACTGTCCATGCCACCACATTGTGCATCTCGTATATCAGAAATACCTTTTCAGTGTTCCTCAAAGGGAACCCATGTAGACTGCACTGCAATCCTCCTTTCAGGAGGTGGACCTAAAACAATTACTTGTGTTTCAAGGAACTCAGGTGTTCCTAGAGAAGATAATGTGGAAGGAAGGATACATCCAAGCTAAAAAGAAGAAATATTTTCTCTGGCAGTAGTAAAGCTTGTCCAATCTGCCACAGCCACCTCTCTCTATCCAGCCCTTCCTTTACAATCTTTTTGCTCTTCTGTTTAGATAAGAAATGGGGCATTTTGGAAATAAACCAGAAATCAGTTCAGCTTCAAAGTGCTTTTAATTCATACTTTCATGACAATGCTCTGGATGGATCCAGTTCCACCAGGCCTTCCTTTCCTCTGGTGTCACCCACCTTTCTGAGTGGAGAAGGTCCCCTCCGGACAAGGAATGCAGTCGTAGTAGCAAACTGGCTCTCCTTCTTGAGCCCTCTTGACAAATCCAGGATGACAACTTTCCACACATTCAGATTGAGGAAAGGACTGAGCAGAAAAGAAATAAGATTGCAAAGGAAATATGTGGAAAATGGAGGTAAAAATGGATATTAGACAAAATATTAGATATTAGCCTCTGGTCTTCACTTAAGTAAACAAAATCTCTCACTATTTCCAAATGTTTAGAGATATAACTTCTGGAAGATTCTTCCATCAGTTCCTCTCTTTTGCTTTTGGCATCTCAAATTGCCAAAAAAAAAAAAAAAAGGACTTTATTAAATAGAAAAATCTGGAGAGATGGAACCAGTGGTGGGATTGCACTGGTTCTGTCCAGTTCTATCGAACCAGTTGTTATGATTCTGTGCAGTTCAGAGAACCAGCAAATTGCACCACTGATTGGCCCCGCCCCTCTCTGCCCGCCCCTCCCCTCCTCTCCCAGTCAGTCCTTATCATGCATGTGCGGCATCACCTGCAGCCATCTTTTGCCCACTCGCCAGTCCAGCCATTGCTGCATGCCTCCCGCTGTGGCCCTGCCTGATCTCCCTGGGTGAGTGAGGCTCTGCAAGCTCTGGGGCCCAGTCGCCTACCTGCCACTGCCGGTCACCTTTTCCGCCCACTCCACTTGCCTTTTGCTGCTGCCACCTGGACCCCTAACCCCCAGCAGGTAAGGCCCAGTATCTGTGGTGAATCCAGGCATGGGGTGAGATACAGACTGGTGGGGACCCAAGCTATATTTCACTGTACTGGAAGACATGTGGAGAGGCTCGTGTTCTCCTAGTGCTGGGAGAGCAAGAGAGTCTTTCCCGGCACAGCTTCTGGTGGCAGAGATAAACTGGATTCCAGCGGGCTGCTTCTCTGCCGCCCAGACTCACCCATTTCCCTATTGGAGAGGAAGTTGTAAACTTTTTGCTGTGGCGGGAAAGACTCTGTTGCTTTCCCAGCAGCAGGAGAACATTAGCCTCTCCACATGTCCTCTGGTACAGCAAAATTTAGCTGGGATTCACCGCAGATGCTGGGCCTTACCTGCTGGGGGTTAGGGGTCCAGGTGGCAGCAGCAAAAGGCAAGTGGGGTGGGGGGTAGAGATGACCAGCAGCCTGGTCGTACCCATGTCAGCAACAGGTGTTGTCATCTCAAAGTTAAAGGAGAATTTGGAGAAAGAGATAGAGAGTCCTGCAGTGGTCGGCACAGGAGCGCCGTTGAGAAGCGGGAAAGTGGCCTTCTGGTTGTCCAACCTGGTGTTCAGGATGGAGGCAAGCCACGGTAAGTCAGAGCACTGAGGGAAAGGGGAACTGCCAGGGGGAGCTAACCTCTCTGTGCCGAATTGAGACCATTTGGGGTAGTCCTAGGAATTGGGTGATTCAAGGCGCAGCTCCTTGCCTTCTTCGCTCAGGGAATCGCCTTTTTCTGCAGGAGGACTGCGGATGGAGGAGCTCTACCTGAGTGACCCCTCCACCGTCTTCACCAGATTATTTGGACACAAGCAAGCACAGCTAAAGGCACTGCTGTCACATGTCAGCCTAGACCTCACGCTGTGGCTCCGTAAAGCCAACACCAAAAAAGTGGGAGATCAGATGAACCTGTGGTGCAATGTTCACTCGGATCTCGGCCGCTCCAGGTCATCCGACCTCAAAGCCCTTTAGGAGACGCCGTTCCCAGGTTTCTACTCACCTGTGCTTGGTCGCCTCCTCTTCACCTTGCTGAAGCTGCTTGCTCTGCCCCTCCCTCGCCTGGCCTAAAAAGGTGAGGGTGACGGCGGGGGATAGTAAAGCGGCCCGGTCCCTATCTTCCTGATTCTCTCTCCCACTCTGTATGTGTGTCTCTCCCTGAAAGCCGTGGCATGGCCAAGCCAGCAAGCTCTCCTTGGCGCTCTTCACTATTTCCTTCATTTCTTTTTTTTGGAATGCAGACTGGCTGAACAATGATCGCCAGGCCGTGGTGGGAGCATCCCTTCGGGTGACCCTTCTCCTCCTCCTCCTCCTCCTATCATAACCGGCAGTTGTGGCAGAGCTGGGAGAGTGCATGCGAACGGGGACATGCTCCTCAAGCAAATACCAAAGCACAGCAAAACCAAGTATGGGGCGGGTGGATGCTCACTTGAGGAGTGAGCATCTCCCCACACAATTGCACCCTCCTGATCCATCCACAGCTGCCGGGTGCAAGATGAGGAGGAAGAGGAGGAGGAGGAGGGTCACCCAAATTGACACTTCCACTGCAGTCTGGCAATCGTTGTTCAGCCAGTCTGGATTTGAAAAAGAAGAAATGAAAGAAGTAGTGAAGAGTGCCAAGGAGAGCTTGCTGGCTTGGCCATTCCACAGCTTTCAGGGAGACACACACACACACACACATTCACAGATACACACAAACACAGAGAGTGGGGGAGAGAGAGGGGAAGATAGGGACCCGGATGCTTTGCTATCCCCCACCGTCACCCTTAACTTCTCGCACTGCTCCATTTTGTGAACAACTATGGTTTAGTATCTTCTTCAAACTGGTGAGAATCTCACAAGGGCTGGGGAATGTGTCACTAACAGCTTCAGGTTTGTTTGCTCCTTGTGCCCAAACTAGCAAAGAAAAAAGGGAATTCTGTTGACCAGGGCCTTGAATTCAGATGAATTTGAATCATGATTGGGTGGAGATTCTTTTGGTCCCATTGGGAGAGAAAAGCTTCATCCTGCTTGGGGAAAAGTGTCCCCTGAAAGGGCTGGTTCATAGTTGGGGAGGTTCTTAAAGAGACCCGACCTGGTCAGACTTATCCATGCCTCTCTTTTACACAGACACAGACACAAACACACAAAGGGGGGGAGGGAGAGGAAGACAGGGAAAGAGGCAGAATGAGAGAGATACACAGAGAGATACAGAGAGGGGGAAAGAGAGAAAAAGAGAGGGAAAGAGTGAAATAGAGGGAATGAGAGAAGAGGAAGAGAGAGACAAGAAAAGAAAGAGAAAGAAATAAAAGAGAGAAAGGAAGCAAAAGGAGGAAAATGGATAGACAAAGAAAGGGAGAGATGGAAGGAAGAGACAAAGAAAGAAAAAGAAAGAAAGAGATGGAGGGAGGAGAAAGTGAATGAGATATATGGATGGATAGATAAATACATGGAAGGAGGGAGGGAGAGAGAGAGAGAGAAAAGGAGAGGAAGGAAGGACACAAACCCTGGCTTCAGAAGACTCTTTGAAGCAGCACAGCAATCTCGGGCTGTCATGCAAGGAATCTCAGAGGTCATCTAGTCCAACCCACTGCTCCAGCAGGAGATCCTTACAGAATCAAAGAATAGCAGGATCAGAAGGCTGTGTGCATGTGTGTGTTTGTGTGTTTGTGTTTATGGTTGTCAAAACTCCAAAACCAGGTCAAGAAGCTCTGGGGAGATTAGTCATAAATTAGAACACTTGCTAAGCAACTGGCCATTAAGCGAGGACCACTTGTATTTGGTTTGCCAGTCACATGGCCACATGGCCATGCCCATCGGGTCACGTGACCATCAGGCCACAGCCACAAATTAAGCCACGCCCACAGAACCGGTTGTTACAAAATTTGAATCCCACCCCTGGATGGAACTGAGAAAAGATTTCAGCATTAAGTGATAACCAGCTGGTTCCTTCTCATGACCCCATTAACATGCATTTCTCCCCTCTTCTCACACCCTTAATTTTAAGGTGTGATATCAGAACAATCTTGATAATTTCAGGTGAACTGAAAGCCTTGGAGCTGCTTCCTCGGAGCAGAAGGCCCATTGCTCCATCCCAGGGAGGGTGAAAGGGAGGCATGGAGAGCTCTGGTCAGGTCCGGCCTCCTTAAGAGCCTCCCAGATTATGGAGCTGCCCCTTCAGGGGACACTTTTCCCCAAGCAGGATGAGGGGAAGCTTCTTTCCTCCAATGGGGCCAAAAGGACCTCCGTCCACTCACGATTCAATCCCATCCGATACAGTCCAAGCCTGGATTCAGGTCCCGGTCAGCAGAATTGCCGCCTTCATTGCTCTTCTGGGCACAAGGAGCAAACAACCAGAAGCTACTAGGGACACATTCCCCAGCCCTTGTGGGATTCTCACCCGTTCAATGGAGACCCTTAATTGTACGTAGTCCACAAAATGGAACAATACCGGAAGCCTCCCAAGCAGCCTAAGGGAAAAAAATCCGGTTTTTATTTCCCAGATTCAGTTCTTGGTGAAGGTCAACCACCTTTGGGGAATAGCATCAGCCCTCTTGAAATGGGACCTCAGGCTTTGGAAAACAGAGGATGGACTCCAAAGTTTCTCCTACCTTGTTGAGCAACTTTAGCCGTGAAAGGATATATTTGTCGATATAAAGTCTCTGTCTTATAAAATATGCCACAGCCTCTCTACTGGGATCATCCCTGGGAAGAACCAAGAAGCTCGTAATGCCCAGATCTGCTGCTACCTCTCCATTTGGGTCCATGTATAGTTTAAATTTTGAAGTATTGACAAACTCATTCTTCTCCAGGAAAGGATGGAACTAGAATGGGAACATGCAGCAATTTTTAAAGCAGAAAACTTTGTTTCTTATCCCAGATGCTTTTTCACATTTGAATCTTTCCTCTGTAGTTGTCTAATTTACAGACATGCTTCATTAGGAAAATGGGTGTTTCCACTATCTTACAAGTGAAGGGAAAAAGTTCACAAAAATTTGTTGATCATATTTTGACAATATAGATTTTGACAAAATATAGTTGAACAACAAAAAAAAGGAGATTTATGAACTCCCTGAAAGCAACAGGTTGGTTATCAGAAACACAGATTTGTCAAGAAGAAAATAGTCAGGGTGATCCTCTCCCAGGAAGCCCAGACAGGAAACCTGAGCTTGGCCCACTTCGCTGTAATGCTGCACTGACAGGATTTGGGGACTCAGAAAGTGCAAATCTCCCACCGACCCTTTTTTTATGCAGCTGTAGGTTTCCTCCTCTTATCTGGTTCTTTCCCAGGCAGAATCTCTCCTCCACCCCCCAAAAGTCATTCCCTCCTATCACTGCCCTTTCTAATGGATTATGGGAAAGGGGGGGATATAATTTATGTGCTCTATGCAAGTCATCCTCACATATTATTTTATTTCTTAAATACATTACGGAAATACTGCTGATATAACTTGATCTCAGGAAAGAGTAACAAACATTTTTGTGATGTGATCAGAAACCCAGTTAAGTGAGGGGTAGATGGTATCATAATTAAGTGGATAAAAACTGATTTAAAAATGGTACTCAAATAATCTTTAGTTTTTTTAATCTTTGTCACGAAAGTGGGAAGATACAACATTTTGTCATTAAGTCATCAATTTTTCTATATTGTCATTAATATAATAGTGTTGATAAATTGCTATTATACAAGATTTATAACAATTCTCAGGCAAATATATTTTTATGTTATTTAAACATTACCAACTTTCCAGAAAAATATTTCTGATTTCTCCTAGAAACAACTGTATGACTAAAAAATAGTAGAAAAATATCTGGATTTTAGCATTTCATAAATTATAGAATCTTATACAAGAACGTTAATGATGAAGGATTTTGCCAAGGTTGATAAGTATGTAAGGGAATCAGCCCCCGAAGTAGAAACCAAGAGGCTGTGAGTTCAAGTCCCGCCTTGGTCATGAAGCAGACTGGGGGATTTGGGGCCAACTCAATTCACAGAGTTGTTGTTGTGGGGAAAATAAACACACAACTACTCATTGGTACTCAGCCCCTGTGGCTTCTGCAGGGAAGGGCTTTTAAGGATTGGGGATGAGTTAGTGCACTTAGTGAACTCAAACAAGGTCTCAAAGATCTGGAAATCCAACAAGATGGGGCTGCTCTTCCTGTTAAGTTCTGCACATGGGTGCAAGGAATGGAGACGAGGCAGTGAACAGTGAACTTCAACTCTTTATTAATCATTCTGAACAGAGCAAAACCCTAGGGCAGCAGCAGCCCTTTTATAGGGCAGGCTGCTGACCTGTTAGCCAATGAGAACATGGAAGTGTTAAACCCTTGAACCAATGAGAGTGGCTCATTAACAGCCAATCAGATTCTCCAGAACGGACCAATCCGATATCACTATTATCGGCCAATCAGAAGTGCAGGATAAGAACCCTGCTTTTTCTTTAAGCTTTGTTAAAACTTTATTTAAGCGCTTTTATTAGTTCATTACACCCCTTCCCCCTGGGTTCCGTTTGAGGGTTGCGTTGATGTAATCCCGAAGATATATAGGTTGTTTTAACTGTCTATTAGATTTGCGCTGTCCCACCAGTTCCCGTCTGCAGTCTGGCTTCGGTGGGACGTTTTTGGACATATCTGGTGCAGGCGGTTCCACATTCTCACTGGACGACTCGGTGCCGCTAATTCTGTTGTTGTTGTTGTCCTCCGATCTTTGCGGGCTAGCTTCCATTGAGGTATTCTTCATTTCGTGGATCTCGAGCCAGTTGGAATAGGCATCCACTGTTAGGAGGAACGTATGTCCTTTAGTAGGTCCTGCAAAATCAACGTGGATGCGGGACCACAGCCCCCGGGTGTTTCCCATTCTGTTGGAGTTGCTCTAGGTAGGGCACTGCTGGCTTCTTGGCATTTTAAGCAAGTCTTTACCCAGGCTTCGATCTGTTTGTCGATGCCCAGCCACCATGCATAGCTTCGTGCGAGCGCTTTCATACGCACGATGCCGGGGTGACCGTCATGCAATGTTTTCAATACTGCTCGTTGTAACCGCTCTGGGACATCGACTCTATCTCCCCATAGGATGCAGCCTTTTTGTGAAAAAAGTTCTGTCTGCTGGTTTCTGAAAGGGGTGAAATATCAGAGGTTTGTTCTATTGGCCATCTTCTTTCAACCCGGCTAAGAACTCGTGCCAAGACAGGATCTCATTTTGTTTCGATTGCAATGTCTCTGGCTGTTAGCGGTGGTGAATGTAGCATTTCAATCTGGAGTGTCATAAGGGTTGGAGCTGGGTCGTC
Source organism: Hydrophis major (assembly GCA_033807585.1). Taxonomy (NCBI): domain Eukaryota; kingdom Metazoa; phylum Chordata; class Lepidosauria; order Squamata; family Elapidae; genus Hydrophis; species Hydrophis major. The sequence continues at coordinate 50,090 of JAUCBL010000306.1, forward strand.
AACGGTTTCCGGAAGTGGGGCACAGCTCAATGCGTGGGGAATGGCTTTCCCCGGGTGGTGTTGTAATTTAAAGTTGTACACAGCTAAAAACTCTGACCAGCTAGTCATTCTAGGTGACAATATATAGGGGGTTGGCTTGTCTCCCACTATAATCCCTAGCAAAGGTTTGTGGTCGGTAACAATAGTAAAAACTCATCCATACACATATTCATGAAACCGTTTTATAGCAGATACAATGGCAAGAGCCTCTTTGTCAATCTGGCTATAGTTACGTTCAGCCTTTGATAAGGTCTTTGAAAAATAGGCAATAGGGGCCTCACTACCATTTGGTAACACATGACTCAAAATGGCTCCTACTCCAAATGGTTACGCGTCACATGTAATTGTTAAGGGCAGAGTCTCGTTATACTGCATTAAAACAGCATCTGAGGTTAGTAAGTTTTTCACTTGTTGGAATGCGTGCTCCTCGCGGTGTCCCCAGACCCGGGTTGCTTTTTTGTTGAGAAGTCTATGTAGGGGCTCAGCTACGGTCGCTTTCTGAGGCAAGAAGATGTTGTAAAAGTTAATGAGCCCCAGAAAAGCTTGGAGATCAGTCCTATTTCTGGGTCTTGGGGCGTTTTTGATTGCGCTTAGTTTGTTATTAGTGGGGTGAATGCCTTGTTTATCGATTAGGTACCCCAGGAACTCTACTTTATCAGTATACAGTTGACATTTATTTTTTTTAATCTTAAGGCTGGAGTCTTTAAATTTCTAGAGGACCATTTTAAGACGCTTTTCTAGTATTTCTCTATTCAGGGCAGCAATTAAAACGTCATCAAAGTATGGCACGACCCCTTTGATCCCTTGCAATAGTCTCTCCATCAGACTTTGAAAAATCCCTGGGGCTACGCTCACTCCGAATTGGAGTCAGTTGCACTTAAAGGCGCCTCGGTGCATAACGATCGTCTGTGCCTCTGCGGTTTTTTTAATCTACAGGCAGTTGTTGGTATACCTGCGCTAAATCCAGTTTAGCGAAGACTTTTCCACCCCCCCAGGGAATGGAGAAGGTGTTGTACCACTGGCACCGGGTAAGCATTCTGTTGAAGGGTGTGATTAAGGGTAGCCCGGTAGTCCCCACAAATCCTTAATGATCCATCCGGTTTGATGGGTGTTACAATTGGGGTTTCCCAACGAGCGTGGTCAGTTGGTTCTAAAACACCCTGTGTTATTAATTTATTGAGCTGCTCATCAATTTTTGATTTAAGGGCAAAAGGTACCCAATGAGGCTTAAGGCGGAGGGGGCTACTTCAGGGTTAAGGTTAAATGATATTGGGGTCCCCTTGTACTCGTCTAGATCTTCTTTGCATCTAGCGATGAGGCGTGACCGATTGTAATGGTTTGGTGTGCCTCTTCTCTTCTCGATAAAATGGCCAGTGTTTTATTTCTGTAGGAGTGGTTGTTCCATTGGCGGTTCAAATGTTCCCGACTCACAGGGCGATTCTCTGTGGTCTGGCGGTAGTTGTTTCCCCTCTGAAGTGGGCTGGATCCTTGCTTGCTTCTCCAGATTTTCCCGATGTGGCCTCTTTTCCCACAGAAATGGCAGAGCGCGTCGAGGAATTTGCAGTCTGATCGCGGGTGGTTTGCCCCACAACCCGCGCATTGTTGCGGTAGTCTTTGATTCCGCTGATGGCGTTGGTCACGTTCAGACTGGAGCCAGTTGACCTCCTCCTCCTCACTTTCTGATGGCGATTCGAGGTCCTCGTGGTGGGTCGCTGTTGTGTGCCTCTCTAGGCGAGGTGAGGTATCGCTGGTGAGTTGATGGAGTGGTGCGTTAGTGTGGCGCATTCGGGCGGCTGACTTCCTGGTTGCTTCTGCTGCAGTAGCGTCCTTGATGTCATCAGCAAGGTCGATGTCCCCTTTGGCCATGATCTTGCTCTGTGTCGTGGAGTCATCTAATCCCAAAATTATTCAGTCTCTCAGAGTTTCTTCAAGGTCTGTAAACCCACAGAGGCCTCCCAGGTTCCGGAGATCCGTGATGAAATCTGCAACGCTCTCTCCTTTCCGCTGGTCCCTCTGTTAAAATTCATGTCTTCGGACAAGCGTTGGTACGGCGGGTGCATAGTGGGCCCGTAGAAGGGGCGCAAGGATGTCCCAGTCCATGGTCTTCACCTCAGCCAGTTTCGCTAGTGCCTTGGCCATCTTAAAGACGGCAGGCCCGCAATGGGTAAGGAACACTGCTCGCTTTTGCCCGTCGTGGCATCCTTCAAGATGTTGGTCTCCAGAAACATCTGGAACCGGTCCATGTACAAGTCCCAGTCTTCTTGTGCCGGGTCAAATGGAGAGAATGGTATGGCGCCACCGGACATGGTTTCCATTGTCGATGTGCCTTCAGCCACGTGCTCTGTTTGGTGCTCTGTAGTGTTCAGTCAGCTCTGATGTCTCCGCATCCCATCCTCGTCGCCAGTGTTAAGTTCTGCGCATGGGTGCAAGGAACGGAGATGAGGCAGTGAACAGTGAACAACTCTTTATTAATCATTCTGAACAGAGCAAAAACCCTAGGGCAACAGCAGCCCTTTTATAGGGCAGGTTGCTGACCTATTAGCCAATGAGAACATGGAAGTGTTAAACCCTTGAACCAATGAGAGTGGCTCATTAACAGGCAATCAGCTTCTCCAGAATGGACCAATCCAATATCGCTCATATCGGCCAATCAGAAGTGCAGGATTAGAGCCCTGCTTTTTCTTTAAGCTTTGTTAAAACTTTATTTAAGTGCTTTTATTAGTTCATAACACTTCCCAAGAATGTTTATTTGAGCAGCCTTTAGAGCAACGAGATATTTATATCGAATAACCCTGCCAAAAGTCCAAAGGGAATGAAGCTCCGAGAGCTGCAACGGAGTTCCCAAAGCCGTTTCAGGGGGCCGATACAAAGAAAGAGCACCTGAGCTGAGACTGGGGCCCAGAGGACAAGGGGCCACTTGAACTCCAGCTCACGCAGAGGTGGTATTCAACCGGTTCTCACCGGCTCAGGTGAACCGGTGGTCACCCCTGGTAGGCCATACCCCCGAACCAGGTTGCCTGCTTGTCCCAGTCATTCTCCTAGCTGGCCCTGCCCCTCACCCTCCCCTCCCTCACCTGGCCTGAGAAGGTAAGGGGGACGGTGGGGGATAGCAAAGAGGCCAGGTCCCTATCTTCCCCTCTCTCTCCCCCACTCTCTGTGTCTGTCTGTGTGTATGAGAGACAGAGAGAGAGAGAGAGAAAGAGAGAGAGAGAGAGGTAGAAAAAAGAAAAGAAAGAAAGAGAGTGAGATTGGAGAAAGTGAATGAGATATATGGATGGATAGATAAATACATGGAAGGAGGGAGGGAGAAAAATGGAGATGAAGGAAGCACACAAACCCTGGCTTCAGAAGACTCTTTGAAGCAGCACAGCAATCTAGGGCTGGCATGCAAGGAATCTCGAAGGTCATCTAGTCCAAACCTCTGCTCCAGCAGGAGATCCTTACAGAATCAAAGAATAGCAGGGTTAGAAAGCTCTCTCTGTGTGTGTCTGTGAGTGTGAGTATGTGTGTGCATGTGTGTTTGTGTTTATGGTTGTCAAAACTCCAAAAACAGGTCAAGGAGCTCTGGGGAGATCGGTCATAAATTAGAACACTTGCTAAGCAACTGGCCATTAAGACCAATTGTATTTGGTTTGCCAGTCACATGGCCCCCTGGCTAAGCCCACTCAGTCACATGGCCACCAAGCCACACCCACAAATTAAAGCCATGCCCACAGAACCAGCAGTAAAATAATTTGAATCCCACCAGTGAGTTCACAGCCTGCTATGCGGCATCTCCTATCAGGACTCAGGGATTCACTTTGTGATGCCTCTCCTAATATCCAGGAAATACGGAATTCTTTTATGTGCAACTGCAGTTATCAGATCAGTAGGAAGGAGTTTCTCTGAATGGGGCCAAATTCTGTTCTGCTGCAATGCAAAATTATGTATTTATTTATTTAGGACATTTATATTGCCACATATTGGCACATGACTCAGCATTAGGCAGACTCTAACTGCCCCTTGACTGTTGTTTATTTTTATTTTTCTCCATTATGATTATTAATTGTAATGCTGGTCTCTGATTTTACGAAAAGTGGACTGGATGAAGGAGGAAGCTGTGTTGGAGACATTTGCCATCTTGAGTTATGTGTAAATAAATACATGTTTATGAAAACAATCTCAAAATCGTACTTGACTGCAACCTGAAACTGAGTCTTGAGAGAAGACAAGGAGGAGATTATGAGAGCAGCTTCTCCAACTTATAAAATCTCTCAGTTGGACGAGGGAGGATTCAACACTCTTCCAATGTCTGAAAGAGGTGTTGGGAGTTAAAACCCTTCTCATTCCTAGGAAAATGAAATATTTTATACTCAAAAGGGAGAATATATTTCCCCTAAAAAGAGAAGTAGAAACTCAGAGAGACTGAAAATCTGCCCCCTCCCACCTTTGCTAATGGACCATTACTCTGGCCTAGGCCAGTTTATTTTACATAACAAAGATCTACTCCAGATAAAGCTATATAGGAATTGCCCAAAGCCATCATCATCATCCAGCAAAGACTCAAACCAAGCCTGGGACTTAGGACAGCCTATAGAGTTGGCCCTGCATGACCCCATGGGAGCCTGACAACCGATCAGAATACAAGCTCCAATTCAAATCCCAACAGAGGGCATAAAACAATTGCACTCTCAGCATCTCAGCCCTTCTTTCCTCAACCAAGGCATGTGCTCCTGTCCACCATTAAACCATGTTTCCAAGCAGTCACCATGTTTCCAGCGTCTTTCTTCCCCACTTGGAACTGAACCCAGAAGGAGATTTCTTCCAACAGAGGCTAGACAGAAACTTCAGATCTGCTCCCTGTTATTCCGGAGCATCAGACAGGAGCAATTAGATGGTGCAAATCTCTTGACCTTTTGCAGCACAAGAAGGTTGAGATGTTTCCCTCCTTCTCCTTTGGGTTCCTTCTCCAAAAGGATCTCAGATTAATGGATTCTTATTGGGACCCCCACATACCTGCCACGGCTGCAGCCTTGGAGCCCCCAACCTCTTTTCTCCTTCCTTCCTTCCCCTCCTCGATCTGGAAGAATAAGCGGCATTCATGGCCTGTGACAGAGTCTGAATGAAACTGTAGAGATGACGGTTATTTATGATCCGTTTCCTGTTTCTTTTCTCCTGGTTCTCCAGTGGGGCTTTCTGGGTGCATCTTCTGCGACCTTTGACAGAAAAGACGTGCTTGGAAAGTGTTATGTCTTGAATTGGTATACTCGAAATCCCCGAGCCTTGATTGGCCAAGGCGCGGGGATTTCTGATTGGCCAGGCGAGCCGCGCTGATTGGCCCGATTGAAGTCTCCCGCGATTGGTGCAAACCAAGAGCGGGAGGCTTGAATCGCTGCCATTGGCCGCGGCCGCCGCTGCGAAAGGTGTAAAAGCCGCAGGCTTTTTGCCTTTCGCCGGTTCGGTTCTCCCATTGTTAATAAAGAGCTTTGAATGAAAGTCACCGACTCTGACCGTCTTTTTGCGGACACGACACTGGCGACGAGGGTGGGATCTCGCCCCTGAACCGAACCCCGTGTCCACCCAAGAACCAGCTCCAGCGCAGAGATGGCGAAGATAGCACCGCCCGCCCCGTTCAACCCTGCCGCCGAGGACTGGGAATCACACTCGGATCGGTTCCGGATGTACCTGGAATGCGCCGGAATGAAGGACGCCCCGGCCCCGCTAAAACGCGCCGTCTTTCTTACGCACTGCGGACCAGAGGTTTTCCAGATGGCCAAAGCCTTGGCCAAACTGGCAGACGCAACCGCCATGGACTGGGACGTCCTTGAACCCATATTGCGGCGCCATTACGCCCCCGAAGTCCCCATCCTGATACGGCGCAACGAGTTCTACCGCCGAAACCAGAAACCAGACGAAAAATTGAGCGACTTCGTCGCAGAACTACGGCGCCTAGGAGGACTCTGTGAGTTCGAAGGTCTGAACAGTCTCATAAGAGACCGCTTCGTACTCGGTTTATGGGATCCTACTCTCCAGAGCCGACTTATGGCCAAGGGCGACATCAGCCAAGCCGATGCCCTTACAGCAGCCGCAGCCGCTGAAGCGACCCGTACGTCGGCAGACAGCATGCGAAGATCTGACGCGAAGGGCGGAAACAACAACCCGGCAAGGTCGGCCGACACCAGAAACGAAGCAACCGCACACTACGGTGAATACCAATCAAACTCCAGCACGTCAGAAGACGAGGAGGACATACACCGAGTGCAGACGGGACGCGGCGATCAACAAAGCCGAAAAGGTCGCAGGTCGAGGACCAACTGTGCCGGGTGCGGCGGCGATCACCCCAGGTCAGAATGCCGATTATTTGACTCTATCTGTAGGCATTGTGAACGACGGGGTCACATCGCCCGAGTTTGCCGCCAAAAGAAGACCCGCAGCCCGCCCAAATGGGAACAGCACGACAGACGGAGAGAAAACTCCCCGCACAGAACCAGAGAGCGTCAGCCAGACGGTCGGTGGGACCGCACTCAACGATCTCAAAGAAGCGGCGACGGTCGGCGAAAAGAAGAAACCCACCAGACGGTGACCATCGGCCACGCCATCTCCGACGGCGCCAGAAAGGTACATGTAGAAGTACATATCGAAGGCCAGCCATGCAAAATGGAAGTGGACTCCGGGTCCTACCTTTCCATGATTGCATGGCGCGAAATCAAAAGACTAGTGCCTACACTACAAAAAAGAAACGTGCATGCCCAAAAGATCATCATAAAAGACTACCAAGGGAATCGCGTTTCCGTAGTGGGCATCAAGAACTTCAATATAACTTACAAAGGCCACACCGAACAACTGCCACTCACAATTGTCGATCGCGACCGCCCAAGCCTACTGGGTTTACAATGGTTCGCCCCGCTTAACATCGCGCTGACAGGTGTCAACCAAGTCACCATCGAAGCTTGGGAACAGCGGCTAGCCCAGGAGTTCCAGGAGGTGTTCGATGGAGGCTTGGGCAAGTACCAGGGGCCCCTTATCTCGTTTGACCTAGACCCAAGGGTTCCCCCTAAGCGGCTTAAACCTAGAAGGGTACCATTTGCATTAAGACCTAAAATTGACGAGCAGCTCGACAAGCTCGTCAAACAAGGGGTATTACAGCAGATGGACCATGCCAGATGGGAAACCCCTATAGTGACCCCAGTAAAGCCAGACGGGTCCGTGAGAATCTGCGGGGACTATAAGGCCACCCTAAATTGCGCGTTGCAACAAAGCGCCTACCCAGTCCCAATAGTGCAACATTTACTGCACTCACTAGGAGGGGGCAAAGTCTTTGCCAAGCTCGACCTCGCCCAGGCATATCAGCAGCTACCTGTGGACGAGAAAACGGCGGAAGCCCAAACAATAGTGACCCATCGGGGGGCTTTCAAGTGTAACCGGCTCCAATTTGGAGTCAGCGTAGCACCAGGCATCTTTCAAAGCCTGATGGAACGTTTGCTACAGGGCATCAAGGGGGTGGTGCCCTATTTTGATGACGTATTAGTAGCGGCGCCAAACGAAGCCGAATTAGAAAACAGACTCAGACAAGTCTTAACAAAATTTAAAGAAACAGGACTTAAAGTCAAACGAGAAAAATGCAAACTATGTACAAAGCAAGTAGAGTTTTTGGGCTATCTCCTAGACCAGCATGGCATTCACCCTACGACTAAAAAAGTAAAAGCCATCAAGGAAGCCCCCACCCCAAAGTCCAAAACGGAACTACAAGCGTTCCTAGGCTTACTAAATTTTTATAATGTTTTCCTACCTCAAAAGGCAACGGCGGCGGAGCCTTTACATAGACTCCTAGACAAGAGGGCAGCCTGGACTTGGGGGAGATGAGAACAAGCCGCTTTTCAAAGAACCAAAGACCTCCTCACCTCTGACGCTGTCCTGATGCAATTCAGTGAGACCTTGCCCTTAGCTGTCACTTGCGACGCATCACCCTTCGGTGTCGGCGCTGTCCTCAGCCACACCCTCCCAGACCAGAGAGAAGCACCCATCGCTTTTTTCTCCAGGACTCTGACCAAACCGGAGCGGAACTATAGCCAGCTGGACAAAGAAGCTTTGGCTATAGTTGCCGCCGTTAAACGTTTTCACGAATACCTATATGGCCACCCGTTCACCATCGTGACGGATCACAAGCCATTGCTGGGCATCCTCGCTGGAAACCGAGCCACGCCAAACATCTTGTCACCCCGGATGACAAGATGGTCTGAATTCCTGGCAGCCTACAGTTACGAACTGTTACACAAGCCAGGTAAGAAAATTTCGCACGCGGACGCTTTAAGCCGCTCGCCTCTACCTGTCACTGAACCTGACCCAGCACCAACAACAAACACCCTAAGTATCGAGAGCTTACCTATTACCGCATCTGACATTGCCAGAGAAACCGTTAAGGACAGGCACCTGGCACGAATCTTACACTGGTTAGAAAAAGGCTGGCCGGAAAAAGACAATGACGAGACTTTTAAAACATTCCGCCAGCGCCAGACTGAACTTTCACTACTGAGAGGGTGTATCCTATGGGGTGACCGGGTGGTAATTCCTGACAGATTGCAAGAAAGGGTCTTGGAGATGCTACATGAGGGTCATCCTGGCATCGTCAGGACTAAAGCCCTGGCCAGAAGTTATGCTTGGTGGCCAGGAATGGACAAACAAATTGAGGCATGGGTCGCCAAATGCCACCGGTGCCAGGAGACCAGATCCAGCCCACCCGCAGCACCTATCCGGGACTGGGAAACACCACGGGGGCCCTGGTCCAGAATCCATCTTGACTTTGCTGGCCCCACAAATGGACATACTTTTTTAATCACGGTTGACGCGTACTCCAATTGGTTGGAAGTTAGCGACATGAAGTCCACTACCACAGAGGCCATCGTAAAAGAACTGTGTAAACTGTTTTCCACACACGGCCTCCCAGACGTCGTCGTCTCGGACAACGGGCCCCAGTTCACTTCCATCGACTTTGAACGGTTCCTGGCAGAAAGGGGTATCCGCCACGCATTAACAGCACCGGCGCATCCGGCGGCGAACGGTAGGGCGGAACGGATGGTCCAGTTTGCGAAAAAGACCCTCCGGAAAATGGACCACGGGGAGATCAGCGACAAAATCAACCGACTACTCTTCATACAGCACATCACTCCCAATACTACAACCAACAAGAGTCCTGCAGAGCTTCTGATGGGCAGAAAGCTGAGGTCCCCACTCGACAGACTGCACCCGACTTATAACCCGGAGCGGCCCCCAGACTCCAGCTCCAGGTACCGGACATTTAACCCAGGTGACTTAGTCTATGCAAAAAACATGACGGGGGACCCCCTATGGATCCCAGCCATCATAACTCAAGTCACTGGTCCACGGTCGTACCGGCTCCAAACCATCAATGGGCGAGCCTGGAAGCGACATATCGACCAACTCAGGTCACGAACAGTGACTGACCTCAACCCCCAAGACACGAACCAAGGGGGGAGGGAATACCCGGAAAGACAATCGCAGGAAAAAATAAAACAGAAATACTCACCGGAACACAGCCATCGCGAGTCCCCTCCGGAGAAGAGCAGTCTGGCCAGCTCTACCGACTCGGAGAAGCCAAGCGGGAGCGGCGAAATCCGTGACTCAACCGACCCGGTAGGCCCAGGCGGGAGCCACGGCGAAAGAACCGGCCCGATCATCCAGCCGGTTCGCACAGAGGCAGGAGCAGCCAAAAAGATGACCGCTCCGGCCGAGTTACAGCAAGCAAGTGAGTTGCGCAGGTCAACTAGGACTCGACGGAGCCCCGCCTACCTGCGTGACTACACCACGTGATGGACCATACCAAGAGGGGAGGGGTGTTATGTCTTGAATTGGTATACTCGAAATCCCCGAGCCTTGATTGGCCAAGGCGCGGGGATTTCTGATTGGCCAGGCGAGCCGCGCTGATTGGCCCGATTGAAGTCTCCCGCGATTGGTGCAAACCAAGAGCGGGAGGCTTGAATCGCTGCCATTGGCCGCGGCCGCCGCTGCGAAAGGTATAAAAGCCGCGGGCTTTTTGCCTTTCGCCGGTTCGGTTCTCCCATTGTTAATAAAGAGCTTTGAATGAAAGTCACCGACTCTGACCGTCTTTTTGCGGACACGACAGAAAGGGAACAGCGGAAATAATGATCTTGAAATGGATCTTCCACAAAGAAATGGAGTTCAAAGGCAGCATCTCTTGGCCTTTCTTTTGACAGATAACCAAAACTCAAAATACTATGGATATATTTGAGAAGTCTGTCCTTCTTTATTGTATACACTACAAAATTTGTGAGGATCCAGACTTTCCCGTCAATGGGTCCTGGCAAATGCATAAGTGCTTCATGGAAAGGAAAAATTCTGTTCCAGATGGGAATATATTCTATGAAGTGGACAAAGACGTTGATCTGTCTCCACTTAGAGAGGGCCTCCCTGAGGGGTGCTGTTTGTCCAGTTGCTATGAATTGTTTTGATATGAACCACATAAGGATTATTTCCCTTTTATTTCCCTGCAGAGAAAGGCCCAACAAACTCTGAGTGCAAGAACCAGCTGACTTATCCAGGGATCCCTCCTGAGAGGGAGAATTATGATCAAAGTTTCAGCTCTGTTCTGTGGCCGAATCCTCCCGGGAGACTCTGGGCAGAGACAGGGAGTCTGTGGCAGCTTCTCCCTTCTCCCCTGGATGGAAACTTTCCCTACTGGTGAACTTGGCTTCAGGCAAAAAGTTTCATTGAACAATTTGAGAACTTTGAACTTCTCTCCTCCTTAAAGATCAGAGCTGCCTGGATCCCTTCCCAGCAAAGATTGCTCCCCTGGGGAAAAGAAGGGCTGGGGCAAATGGAGCCCCCAAGAAGCCCCTTCTCCATCTCTGCTTCCTTACAATTCAAGGGCTGAAAGTTCCTCCTCCCCCCACAAGTCCCCTCTTTATGCCCAGGAGGGTTGGGGGTCCTGGCTGTGGTTGGGCAACTCCTTTCCCCCGCTTCCCATTGGGGCGATGGCTGGGCAAACCACCTTTGGGGTCCCTGCAGAGGCAGAAGAGGGAGGCCGCTGGGCAGCCCAGCTAGGTTGGTTAGCATTAAAGTTGGACTGCTCAATTTGTGGTAAGAGTGTGTGTGTGTGTGAATGAATGCTTCATTGGCTAAGTGTGACTGGATACACAAGGAATCTGTCTTGGTGCAAATGCTCTCAGTGTCCATAAAAGAAAAGATACATTCATCAAGCATCATCAGGTACAACACTTAATGATAGTCATAGGAAACAATAAGCAATCAAATCATATTCAGGAAACAGTCCAAAAATCATTAGGACACAAGCAACAAAGTTAAAATCATATAGTCACAAGTGTGTGTGTGTGTGTGTGTGTGTGTGAGAGAGAGAGAGAGAGAGAGAGAGAGAGAGAGAGAGAAGTCCAACCTCCTATAGACATTCTCCACATCCTACAGAGTCTATACAGACAGTATATATTCTATACATCCCAGGATTTCTCCCCTCTCCCCAGGGTGGAATCTTGCCAGGCGTGAGAAAATCCACCGCTCCTTTCCCACGGGGAGGGGCACCCAGGCCCTTTTCCCACCGCCTTCCACACTCCTCCCCCCCCCGCCCAAGGGGGGAACGCCGAAAGGCCCTTTGGTTCCCCCCCAGCAGCCTCTAGGACACCCCCCCCAAAAAAGACCCAGCCCTGCCTGCGCACAAAGTCCCACCATCGCTCCAGGGTCCCCACCCGAGCAGTTCAAAGGCGGGGAAAGGGGAGGAGCCCAATCCTGGCCCCGCCTCCCCGCAGGGGGGCAGAGCAGAGCCGATTTCCATCGCCCCCCCTCCTTCCCGGCCCGGGGCAGCGTTGCCAGATTCAAAATGTAAAATTATCGTACCCGAGACTCAAAATTATCGTTTTTTTGAGAAAATTATCGTACATATAGCAAACTCTATATCTCACAGGAAGTACCAACTGTAGGCATATATCCATGTGGAAAATGTCCGAACTGAAGGCATGAAGCCACAAGATACGATCCCGCAAAACTTACGATCAGCAATAAACTACCTCAATGGGCCTGACGCGCGCGACGACCAGCTGACTCGACTCGTACTCGTACTTGTACGTAGCTCGTGAGCGAGCGTGTATCACGTATGCACAAACTACACGCACGTACGCACACACACGTGATCTAGACTCATGAAGTTGCATGAACCCACGAAAAGTACAGTCACGAGGCACAAAAAAGGGTCAAAGTAGGCCAACTATCTTCTTAAATTGCCAAACTGTAAAATTATCGTACATTTGACCTTTTTGGGAATTATTGATCGTACATCGTACAGAGGGCCAAATTATCGTACAAATACGATAATTATCATACGTCTGGCAACACTGGCCCGGGGAAGCCTCGCAGCGTCGGGCGCAGAAAGCCGGGAGCAGCAGTTTCAGAGGAAGAAGGGCGCATGCGCGAACGAATGTTGCCCGTAGCTTCCGGATGGAGAGACGATTCCACCTGTGAGGCTCTTTTCCAGGGAAGGCCGGAAGTTGGCATTCCTTTCCGCTCTAGGATCTTGCAGCTCTCTGGCCTTAACCCGTGCGCTGCGCCTCGCTCAGTCAAGCATACATGACGCGGATTGCAGAACACACTGCGCCTCCCCGCAGCCCCCCCTTAAGGTCCCCGGCGATTCCTCAATGCCGAGTCCCCGCAGCGCCCCCCCAGCAGTCCAAGGCGGAGCAAAGGGAGCGGCCAAGTCAGGGGGGAGGGGGAGGAAAGCAAAGCCGGATTGCCTCCTGCGACCCTCAGCCCATCCTGAAGCCTCCGATCCTGTGTGGCTTCAGAGGGCGAAAAGAGCATGCGCGAGAGGACGTTGCCCGCAGTCATTTCTGTTCTGGGGTGAGGGGAGAATTCCACGGGGAAGGAAGCGGATGCTCTTTTCCGCTCTAGGATGTCACAACACTCTGGCCGTAACCCTTGCGCTGCACTCTGCTCTGGCAGACGGAGATGAGAGAGACGAACTCTCTATCCCCCATGAAGTACGACTACAGGGCGTCCCTGGGCCTTTCTCGAGAGCTGAGCTCCTCCGTGTCCCATCATCCCCTCCCCGCACCCGTCTGGTCTCAAGGCCGCTGGAATTGGGGCGCAAAGGCGCGTCCCTCTCCTGCCTCCCTCTCGCAAGGGGAGCTGCCGTGGCTGGCCGGGACCACCAGGGGGCGCCCTCCGCAGGCGGCCTGCGAGCCTGAAGAAAGGGACTGAGCATGCGCGTCTGCCTCTTGCGCGCCTCGGCTTCTCTCGCTCCCAGCCTGATGGGAAGTCCCTGGAGAGGGAGGGGGAAGAGGGGGGGAGGGCTCCTTCCCGGGTACATTGTGTCCCTCCCCCCGCCCTTTGTACCTAGATATGCGCCCCCCCCCAGCCTCCCCCGGGTCCAAGAGGCTACAAGAGGGTCTGGCAGGGAGGAGCCTCCCCAGGAAGGGGGTCCCGCCAGAGGGCAGGCTGGAGCGGGGCGGCGGGGGCTCGCAAGGAGGGGGGGTTCCTGTCCCCTCCGAGCCCCAATCGCAGCTGGTGCAGGAGTTTCTCTCCTTTTAGGCTTCTTTCCCCACTTGATGCCAGGAACGTTTGGATGCTCTTTGGGAGCCCCCGGGAAGGAATCTCGCCTTTAGGGGTCTCCCCACAAATGCCAAGCAAAGGGGGGGGGAGTGGCCACTGTCCTCTCCTCTCCTCCCCCAGACAATCCAGGACTTCCCTGCAGCGAAGCAGCTGCTGGCAGCATTTCTGGGGGTCCCATGCACAGACTGGGAGGGGGGGGTTGAGGAGTGAGGGACACCAGCCTCGCCCCCCCCCCATTCTGTGTGTGTGTGTCCATCTGCCTGCCTGGCCCTTTCCGGCCCTTCAGCTGGACTGTGAGGCTGGTGGGTGAGTCCAGTCCGAGACTCAGCCTGGATCCCCCTCCCCTCCGCAGGTGGGAGGCCCAGAGGGTGGGAGAGGGCTGGGAAGGGCCGTTTCTGCCCAGCTCCAAGGCCGGGAACCCTGGCAAGGCCCCCTCCACCCCCGGGGCCATGTGAGGGAGGCTTCCGTGGCCCTGAAGAGCCAGCCTGGAGGGGCCGGATCCCAGGCACTTGGGTCACCCCTCTCAGCCAGGGACCCTGGAAGGCCTGTCCCAGGCCTCCCTGCCCGCCTCTCCTGGGGCCAAGACCGGATGGAGCAAAGGCCTCCCTTCCCCTTTGCTTGGCCCAGATCCCTTCCCTCCTCCCGGTTCAGGGCTGGCAAAAGGGCCGCAGGGGGAGAGGATCCAACCCTTCCACCACCCCCCTTCCTTGCCTCCCAGGCCGGGAGGGGAAGCTGGAATGGAGAGGATCCCCCAGGCAAGAGGGACCCTGCCAGCCCCCCAACAGCCACACTCTGTTTGTGTCTCTCTCTGGGGGATCCAAGTGGGGACCTAGCCCAGGTAAGGAAGGCGGCAAAGTCCCAGGAGGCCCTTCCTGCCTCTCTTCGTCACAGTCGCACTCTGGGCCTTTGGTCGCCATTGTGGGTCTTTGTGTTCAATGTGGCTGCCCCATTTGGGAAGGAGGCCTCCAAATGAGCCTCTAGAGGGTCCTCAACTTACGACCATAATGGAGCCCCCCACCCAAAGTGCTGTGACTCCCTCCCAGTGCCTGGACAAGGACCCTGGTCTCTCCTCCTGGGCCTCCATTGTCCCCCCAAGAGAGAGGAGCCAAGTGGGGGGGGGCTCCCAGGAGCGAAGTCCCCCCTCGTGGAGGGGCAGGAACTAGGACGGGGGGCCCGGCTCAGGGAGGAGGGAGCTTCCCAGGAGCAGGAGGGGCTTCTGGGGGGCAGGAAAGGCCCTTCCAGGCTGCCCTTCTCTCCCCTCTGCAGGGAAGGGAAAAAGGGACAGTGGTTGAGTTTAATGTCATTGTACCTTGTTCAACGAAATTTTCAGTGCGCATCATAGCCATGAAAATAAACACAAACATCCTTCACCCTCCAAACACTGAACCGAAACCCCACCCACAACACGACACCAACACCGCACTATACAGCAGAATTCAACAGAGCTCCTGCCCTGGGATAGAAGCTGTTTTTTAGCCTATTTGTCCTCGTTTTTATTATTCTGCACCATCTGCCAGATGGTCATAGTTCAAAAAAGGGTTCCAGGATGAGATGGATCTTTGAGAATATTTTGAACTTCCTTAAGGCAGCGGGAGTTCTAAAGCTCTTCCAAAGAGGGAGAGGGCAACCCACGATCTTCTGGGTAATGACCTTCACCCTCTGGAGTGTTTTCCTATCTGCCCCGGTGCAATTGGCAAACCATGCAGAGGTGCAGTAAGTTAAAATGCTCTCTATGGTGCAGTGGTAGAAGGTCACCAGCAGTTTTCCATTCAGTGGTTGTTTCCTGAGAAGCCTCAGGTAGTATAATCTCTGCTGGGCCCTTTTGACCAGGGCTGCAATGTGAGCATCCAGGTCAGGTCCTCTTAGGGTAACACCCAGAAATTTAAAACTGGCCACTTGCTCCCCTCGGTCTCCATTGATAAGCAAGGGCTGGAGGTCTGATCTGTTCCTTCTATAATCCACTATAAGCTCCTTGGTCTTATTGGTGTTGAGGACCAAGTTATTGTCTCCACATCACGAAAGCAACTGGCCTGTACTGTCCAGACAGTATATAGTTCATTGGGAATTGAGAGCTGTCCCCTTAAGGGAATGTCTCATGGGAAATGTAGTTAATGCATCATGGTAAATGTAGTTCATGTCATGTGGTCCCATCTGTAATCCTGATTGATCACTGAATTGACCCTTGGTTGGGTTGGGGGAGTTGCCTTTCCTCTTGCTTGGACCCCAGCAACGTGCTGGAGTCTCACCCTTTGCTCTATCATTATGGGATGAAGATCACTATACTTTCACACTATGAAGTCAGCTATGCAAAGATTTGGACATTAGATGAATCTTGGCATAACTGTGAGTTATACCTTAAGAATGCCTTGTGATGCAACAAAGAAACTTTGTATGGAAGCCTTTGTAGTTTGCCTGACTGTCTTTATATTCAGCCAGCAAGTTAAAGACAGAACAGGGTCCACCTCATCTCAGTAGGCAGACTCATCCCCCCCCATGAGCCCCACCACCCAGTTCCTCAGACTCCCCCCACATCCCCAACTTTCCTTACAATCTCTCCGGGGGCGGAGAGAGAGGAGAGAAGCCACTCCGGGGGGAGAGACCTGCCTTGCATTGGGGTTCAGGTGGGGTGGATTCCTCCCCGTCTGACCTCCGCGGCCTCCAGTCACCCGGGCAGCCCAGGAACCAGCCCACCTGAGCGACAGGAGGACCCCGTAACCCCTCCCCCACCCCACGAGGCCTCCCTGCCCAGGCCTGCGAGGCCATCCAGACGATCCCCCGGGGCCTGGAAGCCGCTGCCCACCACTTGGAAGGCTGGGGACAGGACGGGGCCGGGATACCTGCAGGAGCCTCCCCCTCCTCTCCGAGGGACCCTCCCTGCCCGGCCCATCGAGCCAGAGGGGGGGCTGCCTCCAGGTCCCCTCCGTCCAGGACCACCATCCAGGCAGATCGCCTGGTGCCCCTTTTCCAGAGCAGCCCCCCCCCTATTATTTCGGGAATTGTGTTTGTGGTTTTTTGTGCTTTTTCCACAGAGCAAAACATTTACTATGGAATCCATTATAAGACATGCTGGAGGCTATTGACTTGCATGGATTTTTCAAATTATTTTATTCCTGTATCGTACATCAGGTTCCATTTCTGCAGCGACAGTGGCCTGTCTGTGTCGGGTCTTTTTTAAAAATATCCATCATATTTTACGCCCCGATTATGACCGTTATTCTCCTCATGAGACAACGGAGCCTCTTTGGAAGAGACTAAGACGGGGCGCCGTCATGATAACCGTCGTTCTCCTCGTTCTACCACAGACCCGAAAGGAACAAGGAGCGCTGTGATTGGATGAGACGCTCAAAAGAAAAGGCGGCTTTTACCCAAACAGGAGCTGAGAAAGAGCGCGCGGGGGGGGAGGGGGGGGCTGAGAGCTCTGGCTCCCCTCAGAGAGGAGCGGCGAGGGGTCTTGGTGTGGGGGGAGGAGGGGGGCGAGGATTTCAGGGTCCCTAGAGTGGGTGTGGTTAGTCCGGGCCAAGGAAGCGGAGCGGGTGAGGAGAAAGGAAAGAGCCGGCCTGTCTGTCTGGGAGGGCGGGAGGAGAGGGGCGGGGGGGGCAGACTGCTTGGGGGAGCAGGGGGGCCTTGAAAAAAGGGCGGGAACGAGAGGGAACCTGGCAGCACCGGGCGGAGCGGGGGCAAAGTGCCGCTGAAACGCCGGAGAGGAGCCACCGGAGGGAGCGAGCCAAAGGGGCGCTGTTCTCTACGACGGCTTGGCTGGCAACACGCCTGGAGCCCCCGTCCCGCCTTCTCTAAATCCCTCCCTTTCTCTTCACGTTGCCCGATGGTGCCAGAAGTCCGCCAGTTCTGAGGCCTCTGCCGCCCCCTCCTGGAGTCCGGCTGGAGTGCTGCCTCACCCTTCCCCCAGGGGGCGCTCTTCCGGTCTTCCAAGGGGGATCCGGGGTAGCCGGGAAGGGAGAGCGGGAGAGGGAGGGAGGGAGAGACCGAGAAAAAAAGAAAATAGATTGAGCCACCTGTGAGTAAGCCAAGTCTTGGTGCAGGGCTTTAACGCCTCACAAAAGGGAAGAAGAGAGACCAGCATTTTCCATAGTTGGAAGTTGAAGATGAAGGGACTTAAATTCCCAGAATTCCCTGCCCAGCATGAGGAAGTCCATGCATTGTTTGGGAGGGGAACTCTGGGGGTTGAAGTCCATTCCTCCTCAAGTTTGAAAAACTCGAATGCAGACCAGCCCCTCTCCATGTCCTGCCTCCATTTTGGGGAACAACAAAGACCCCTGAAGAGACCCTCAGTCATTGGCTAGCTTGCAGAATGCAGAAAATGTGGTTTCTTATGCGCATCAGAAATGAAACAACCTCTCCCCCAGGCCCCCTCCCTCCCTGCCCTCACCAGGGAGGGGGCGGACTCTCTGCAGACCCCCTGGCACTGCAGGACCCCTGTGTGCCCCCTCCTCACAGCACAGCTCCCTGCCAAACTCTATCTGAATCCAGCCTGTTGGAGGCCACTTGACCAGCGAGAAAGAAGCCAGGCCCAGAGAGGACCCTCAGCCTTGCCCAGCTGGGCGGGAAGGTTGCCCGGAGGCCCCCAGGGGAAGCTGCACAGAAGCGGTTGCCAATGTCTCTTTCCCAGGGCTCCGAGAGAGCGGTTGGTCCAGAGCCTCCTAGCTGGCTTGGCACCCCAGGCAGGACTGGAACTCAGGGCCCCCTGGAATTGGACTACCACCCCACCCGACTGACTCTTGTGAGATCCACACCACCCACTGAACCCGGTCTCTTCCTCAGTAGCTGCATTCACACCTGCACCTTTTAACTGTGATTGTTAGGGATAGCATTGTTTACCCTAACTGGTTTAGGTAAAATAATAAATATGTTATCATGGTTTGTTAGTTAAAGTGTCTGTAACTTTAACTGTAAGAATGTAATTAAGGGAGTGGTTGTAAAAGCACCATAAAAGAAGCAAGGCATGGCAGCTTGCTCTCTCTGGCTTTATGACTATCTGATTAACGCTGCACATTCTGTTTAGCTTGTCTCCTTAACCCTGGTTGGGGAACACAGGCTTAACAGTGATGACCCAAAGGAAACCCAGTCAGAGAATCAGTAGGATTAGCTCCAACTTTGCCCCCAATCTCGTGGTTACCTTCTGGGCTGGAGGAAAACCCTCCCAGGAACAGCCTTGGGCTGCAGAGAATCAAGACCAAAAGGTGGTCAACAAACACTGTAACTAGAAGTCCAATCGAGGCAAGAGGAGGTCATCAGTTCAGTAGGGCAGGAGAAGGAATTCCAGACTTGAAGGCATGGCAATAACTCAACACGGTTGGGAAGACGCCAGGAACACAGATAAGCAAAGTCAACACAAGGTAAACTCACGTTTGCTCCCAGCAGACACCGCACTCAGCTTGCATCTCTTTTAAACTCTCTTCCCAATGGGATGAGCCTGTGGTGCCGCTGCCTCGAATGCCCCCTGCCACCTCTTAGCGTCCCCAAGGGGGCCGTCACAGTGGCACTAAGAGGCAGCAGGGGGGCCTTCAAGGTACCAACCCTGCAGGCTCACCTCATTGACTGTTGCACCACTCCAGAGCCGGTGCCTCGAATGTGGTCATGGCGGCTTTGCTCTAATTTCCCAATGTGCTGCCGTATTTGAGGCACCGGTTTCAGAGTAGTGCAACAGTCAATGGGGTGCTGTGGGGCCGGCACCTCAAACACCCCCCTGCCATCTCTTAGTGGCAGGAGGATGCTGCAACGGCCAGAAGGGTCATAAGTCACTTGGTTCAGTGCCGCTGTAGCTTCTCATGGTTGTAAGTCGAGGACTGCCTCTTTCATGAAATGATCAGTCCCTCTGGATCGAAACAAAAGCTCCCTTCCTCCACCTGAATGAATTTGCCTCAAGAAAGGTGGGGAACCTCTCGCACCATCTTCAAGATTTTAGGGCCTCCCCAGACAACCCTTAAATCCCATCCTGAACTCTGGATCATTTTTGCTTGCTTGGTCTTGCACAGCCCCCTGGGGCCTGAGACTGTGTGGCTCCAGGTGTTTCTCTGGATACACCTCAGGCTCCTTCGCCCTCTCACTTTCTTCCCCTTCTTAGTTAAGGTGGCTGACATGCTGGAAAGCCAAACACGGTCCCTGGCAGGTTCATCTCAACGGAAAAGGACGTTTCCCACAACCAGTTTACCTCTAACACGGGAGAATTGTAGATCTTCTGAGAATGGGATGGAAAGAGAGAGTCTGCTTTGCAAGAGTGGAACCTCCCACTCCAACATTGTCTTCTCTGTAGCCTGGTGACTTGTCTTGGGAACGGGGAAGACTTCTCTGGCTGCCATTTTGAGAGGGTGCCCACAGCAGATGCCCTCCCCCAGATTCAAATAGGCCCCTAGCCTCAAAAGGTTGCCTCAATCGGGGTCTCCCTTTCCTCGCCTTCCTTCTGATGTGCGACTCACATGGAGCTTTGCTTTTTCTGTCTCCCAAGAGCAAAGAGCTGATGAGCCCAGTGAAGAAGTCCTGAAGCATCTGGATGAGCCAGAAAAAAAGCCATTAGAGAGGAAGAGCAGCTGGAGCAAAGTCGGAGTTTCCTGCTCAAGGTAGGAGACCACATGGCTGAATGTTTGAAAATCTACCCTGAACAGGAAGTTCTTTTTTTTTTTTGAAACAAATTTTATTAATTTTAAAGACAAACAACACATCATTAACCATTAAGTACATAAAACCTCTTAACATTATAAATTTTTACAAGTCGGATAAAACATTATTTTTATACAACATAATTCTAATTTATCCCATTTCCATATGGACACATAAATATCTTACAGCAAATTTCTCATTATTTCTCTTTACTCTTATTCAATTTCATTTCTTTTCTATATTTATCCATTTTATAGTCATCATATTCATTTCTTTCTGACTTGTTTACAATTACATTCCTCCAAGGTTTTATTAATTCTTTTTTTTTTTTTTTTTTAAAGATTTTTAACAATTTTACAGAAGACACAATACACAAACATACAAAACACAAAACATAAACAAAACTAAAAGATTTTTTCTGAAGATTGTCTGATCCCAGGTTAAAACTCTTCACACAGACACAAATTCAAATATCATATTCACCCCATATATCCTTCCATATCTTATTATCATTTTCTTTTTTTATATATATATATAAAAACCATTTTTATAAAAACAATGCACAAAGAATCAAGGCATAACAGCTTATAAATTCTTTTCTAGGAAAAAATAATAGTAAAAAACCAATAGAGCATAACAATTCCAAATTATAGTATCAATACTTTATCTATTTAACTTCATATCTTATCCCTACTTCTCCTTTTCATCCAAATTATTTCTTGTTAATTAAAATTTTATTGCCCTTTCACAATATACAAAATCCAAAAAAAAAAAAAAAACCATAACAAAGCCTTTATATATCCTTCCATATCTTATTACCATTTTCAATAACATTCTTTGTCTGTTCTATTTCCAACTATCCATTCATCTTTTTTCTTTTACTATACTTCTCCTATACACCAATTGGAGTAACGTCTATAACTCATTACCCTAACTTAAGAATACCTTGTGTAACAATTTTTCTTGGGATTCTGTTTAAAAGATTCTAAAATTACATAATGAATTTTATACTCTAAATACACATATAAAAGCACAAACCTATGTACCCTCCAGAATCCCTCTCTTATCCTAAATTAAATTCACCCATTGTCTCTAAATAAACTTTTTTTCTTTAGATCTTGCTTCCCCCCACCAAGTCCTCTCCTCCCCCCTTTTCTCTCCTGCTTATTCTTCTCCTTGCCCTTTTTACCCCTTTGTTTTTTCTCCTCTCTTTTTCCACTCCTTTTCCTTTGCTTTCTAACCTTGCCTCCACCTTTTCACTCATTTTTCTCTCCTTTGGTTGTTTTTACAATTCTTAAAATCCCCTTTTTCTTATCCTTTTTCTCCTCCTCTCCGGAAGGGACCCATTGTTCATCAAAGATGGCTTCTTCTTCCTCTTCTTCCTTGTCCCAGTCCTTCTGCTGCGTAATCAACTTTTCATAAGTACATAACGCCATTTCCAAGAATTGAAACAAAGCGCCCAAAGAATCTTCCTTTTTATATTTTTGATATTCAGTCTTTAGTTCATCCACAAACAATGCCATTATGAAAAGAGAAACTTTTCCCAAAACAACCACAAGTATTTTTAATCAAAAACAATTAAAAAAAAAATTCCAAAAGTTAATACTTTTCTTCCTTCTTCTCTTTCTCTTTCTGGGGTTAATGTTTAGTCAAAGAGGTCCAATTACCATATATCTTTCTTTGGGATTCTAGGCAATCTCCTCCTTTTTCAGCTTCTGCTCCAATTTTTTTTTCCTCTCCCTTCCCACTTAAAATGTCAATTTTAAATAATCAGAAATCCATACCTCCAACAAGGGTTTCCAATTTCTTAAATTTTTCAATGTCCAAAAATCCTTTTGTTCCTTAGCTTCAACTCTCAAAACAATTCACTTTCGATGTCCAATATATCCAAACATTTCTGCTGTTTCCATGGGGTGGGAGAGCGAAGAAAAAACGAAAGTTCCCTTTAACAGCTTCTCCGCCGCTTTCGCTCTTCTTAGGGATACAATGTATCCTCCAGCAATTCAAACAGCTCAGTTCCAGGCAATTTAAAAGATGTTACTTGACCCGGCTCAGACAAAACTTTCACTCTTCACATTTCCTCCAGCGCAATCTTACCCGGTTGCTGGCTTCTTCGTGGCGGCCATTGCTGACCGCCGCTCCACCGCCTTGGGAAAAAGGGGTTTTTCCGGAGAAGGGGGGGGGTCTGCGACACCCCCACCTCCCTGTCCGACTCCCCTCTCTCTTCAGCTGTCCCTACAGGGCAGCCATATCCCCCTGACCCATCTGGGTCGGGGGTACCTCGACGGCTAGCACAGCAGGAATTGCGAGCTGTCGCGAATTCCTGCTGCCCCGAAGCCACGCGAAACCGGAAAACCAAGAACAGGAAGTTCTTGAAGAATGGAGACAGTGATTTGCCTGCCCACCAATTCTGCAATCTCCCTCTCTCCCTCTTTCTCTCTCCCTCTTTCTCTCTCCCTCTCTCTCTCTCCCTCTCTCTCTCCCTCCCACCCCCACTCTCTCTTGTCCAGATGTTTCAGTCAGATTTGCGAGTCAGGAGTCTTTTTGAGTTTGGAGGTCTAGGGGAAGAAGAGGCAGAACCTGGGGATGGAGTTAAAAGAGGAATCGCCTAGAATCTCTACATAGCCACAAGCAAACAGTCAACTCCCCTTGAATACCTGCTGCAATGCCTCAAATGAGATGCTGTCTCCAATTGTTGAATTCTCCTTTGTAATGAAATATGTTGTTAAATATGAGTGTTAAAAACAAATTCCACATTTTAGTCCAAACCCCTGGAAAACCACAATACCGGTATTTGCAGTAGTCAAGAAAAGTAGCAGACTGGTCATGCTATGCTTGCATCAAACTCTGCAGACTTTATCTTGGGAGTCTTCATCATTCAAGTTTGAAGTAAGACATTTTTGTGTAAGAGGGAACTTTTGGGCCCCAGAAGAAAGCAACTCTCCATCACTACTTCTTTGGGGCATCTCTTTCCTCTGGCATGAATAGTCTGGGCTTCTGGCTGAGCTCCTAAAAAGAAAAAAATAAAATAGCTGTTCACCTCCTTTCAGGAATCTAGGGGTATTTGCCTCCAAGTTTACTGAATTTAACACCAAGAAAGTACATAAGTTGTACAAGATGACTAGCAAAACGCAAGCCCGGGATCAGAAAGTAAGAACAGAGGGGTGTGTGTGTGTGTGTGTGTGTTGTGTGGTAAAATGAAAGGGATACAAATATAAATAAAGAGAAGGAAGGAAAGCGAACATTTTGTGCAAAAGAAAACCTCAGGAACGAGAGGAATTCTGGTTGAGACTTTTAGGTGGGACTGTGCTCTTTCCTCTTTCTTTCTTTCTTTCTTTCTTTCTTTCTTTCTTTCTTTCTTTCTTTCTTTCTTTCTTTCTTTCTTTCTTTCTTTCTTTCTTTCTTTTTTTCTTTTTTTCTTTCTTTTTTGCTCCTGGCTCTGCCATTGCTGTGTTACGAGCCAGGTGTTGGGTTTTAGAAGAGAGGAGGAGAAATCCTATCTTTAGGAGAGGGAAGACTGCACATGCTCAGGTTGGGGATCAAAGCCGTGGAGTCTTCCAGACACTCCCTGATGGGATTGGAATTCTCGGTGAGTCTCCAGCTCCTTTTGCTGGACTTGGCCCTTTATTAACCAATCAGAATAGAGCTGGAAGGGATCTTGGAGGCCTTCTAGTCCAACCCCCTGCTCAGGCAAGAGACCCTATACTGGAGGTGGGATTCTACCGGTTCGGACTGGTTCTATAGAACTGGTTGTTATGATTCTGCACATTTCAGAGAGCCGGCAAATCGTGTCCCTGTCTGGCCCCGCCCCTCTCCACCCTCCCCTCCTGGGCAGTCTTTATTGTGCCTGCCCGACATCACTGACTGCGTCCTTCCCCACCCAGTCACTCCTGAAGGAATCTTTTCAGGTTCTTTTTCCCTTCCTGATGATCACCTGTGCCGGGATCCCCCTCGCTGTCTTACTGCTTTGCCCAGGACGCTTCCCTGAGGCTCAGAAGGCAAAAGGGTGTGTGGGATGTGTATGTATGCTGTGTGCCCCACCCTGTGCTCCATTTTGTGCCTTCTTGGGCCCCAGAGAAGACGTCTGGGAGCAAAAATGCCCCCCAGGAGGCTTCCCTGAGGTCCAGGAGCCCCCAAAACAAGGGGGGTGCTGCAAAAAAGAAGCCACACCCACTCAGCCACACTCACATTTGTATTCCACCCCTGCCCTATACCATGTCAGACAAGTGGCTGTCCAATCTCCATTCATGGACTTAAACCCTCTTCTTCAAGTTGCCTGCTGAATGCAACTGTAGGGGTCCCTGGGGTGCCAAAAGGGGCTGGCCAAGCAAACGTTGATGATGAAGACATTTTGGGCCACAAATGAAGAGGTAGGTGGTAGAAAGCCTGAAAGCTTTCACTTTTCTTTCTGTTTGTTTGTTTTCATCCCTTCCTCTAGAAGAGGCCCTCCAATATTCTCCAGTCATCTCTCTCCTCCCCAGTTCTGGTTAATAAGACCCAAATCATTGTTACTGTTCTCCTTTTGAGATTTCTGATGATGTTTTCAGAAGAAGGAAGAGGCAAAGAGTGGCTAGCGGCTTCGTCCAGAAACTCCTGGGCCCAGTTGAGTTATTCTGATATCTCCTGTCCCCTATGGCCCTTTGCTCAAAAGCTGCAGCAGCCATCTCCTCACCCTTCCCAGATGCATGGACATCCACAAGAGAACTACCCACAGCCAAAGAGAAGGCATTGAAGCCAAGCAGGTGAGCCGTAATCAGGCCCGGCCCAGCTTGGACCTTGAGGAAAGGAAGACTCATCTCCATTTGCAGTCGAGTTGCATCTAGTAAAAGGTATGCTTTCACTAAAGCCAAGCAGTCATAGCGAAAGCAAGGCTAGATCTGAGGATACCTACATAAACCTGGTAATCTTCCCTTTTTTCTCCCTGGTTGTTAGATCGGGGCGGATCGGTGCTCAATGAGACGCGAGACCATTTGAGTAACGTTCAGCTCTTTATTTAGATATAGTTCAGTGCACGTCCTTGGAGCCGCAGCAATCCTTTATAAAAGGTTTGCTCACGGCTCGGCAGCCAATGACAGCGCTTTGAATCTCCCACGATTGGCTTAGCCAATTGCGGGAGATTCTTGGCGCGCCAATCACGGCTGCTCAGTTAGCCAATCCGGTTGCGGTCCGTGTGGACCAATCAAGTGTCAGGGTTTGGATTATGCTAATATAGCACATCCCTCTGCTCTTGGTTTCGTCTGATGTAGCGTGGTCACGTAGTCGCGCAGGTAGGCGGGGCTTTGTACCTGCCTAGTTGACCTGCGCGGTTCAGTTCCAGTGTGATCCTCGACCGGTTCGGACGAACTCCTAGTTGCTCCGGTTCCTTGGGATGGAACTGCCTGGAAGAGTGAGCCGGGCCTTCTTTGGTAACTTCCTCCCGGTCTACTCCGGCTGGTCGAGCTGCCGCTTCTGTCGTTCCCGCCTGGTTTCTCCAGGCTGGTTGAACAGGCTTGGCTACTTCTTCCAGGTGAAGCTGCCCGGGATTCGTGGTCGGTTGGTTCGACGTCTATTGGTGAGTAAGGTTGGTTTGTTTGGGGTTGGTTTATTCTGGGTGGGGGGTGTTCTGCTTGCATTTTAGGATTTCCCTCTCCTCTTTGCTCATGGTTTGAGGTTTCCCCCCCTCTTATTTCTTGGTCGGGTGTTTGTATGCTGTCTGCGGCTAGTCTTGATATTAGCTGGTCAATGTGCCATTTCCAGCTTCGTCCGTCGGTGGTCTGCAATCGGTAGGACCAGGGGACCGTTATCTGTGTGTTCTTTGCCAGTACCCAGAGTGGGTCCCCTGTAAAATTTTTAGCGTAGACGGTGTCTCCGATGTTAAATGTTCTGTATTTGCTGGATGAGTCCGGGGGTTTCTCAGGGTTATATGTGGGGTGCATTCTGTCTAATGGGGATCTTAGTTTTCTTCCATTAGTAACTCTGCTGGGCTTTTGTTTGTGGTTGAGCTGGGTGTGATGTGCTGGATGAACAGCATTTTATTTATTTTTTCTTGCATGTTGCTGGTTTCAATTTTTTGGATGGTATTTTTGTGTATTGAACCATGCGTTCCACCTGCCCGTTTGCCGCCAGATGAGTGGGCGCGGTTAATGCATGGCATATCCCCTGCTCTGCCAGGAACTTTTTGAATGCTAGTGCGGTAAACTGTGGCCCATTATCTGACACTAGCACATCTGGCAGGCTGTGTGTGGCAAAGAGTTTGCTCAGTTTCTTAATGACGGCTTCTATGGTTGTTGATTCCATGGTGCTTACCTCCAACCAGATGGAGCAAGCATCGACAGTGATCAGGAACGTGTGTCCCTTGGTCAGCCCCGCGAAGTCTATGTGGATTCTCCATAGAGCTGCTTCGAGCATCCAGAGTGGGAGGTGCTCCAGTCTCTGCACTCACAGCCTGAGCTTTAATTGAGAAACGCTCCTTCCCGTCCATGTGACTGCCTCGTAGCATTCCCCAGTTTTAGCTCAGCCTCGTGTGAGAGAGGCAGTTTCTCTCAAAGCTCCTTGGCCGACTCAGGATCTAAGACTTTAATTTCAGGTTTGATCTTTCCTTTTATTTCTTGGCCCCTGTGCAACTGGTCTGCTTAACCTACAAAAAGAGAGGAGCGTTTTTTCACTCCTCAAGGGGGGTAGGAATGGAATAACAGCCTTCACGCCCCCCCTCCACCCCCTCCAATGTCTTGTTTTCTCCCTGCCGTTTTCTTGAAGCCGCTTCTGATTGCAAGCAGCAGCTCGTGTATTGCGCAACTTATCGCGCCTCATTGTTTCTTCCCCCCACGAACGCTTTATTTAGAAGGAGAGCCAATCTCTCCTCCCTGCCCCTCGATTCATCCTTAGTAGGCTGGATTTCTCTTGGGGAGGCTAATTCCGCTGCTGAGCTCTCGTGCTGGCTAACAACCGCCATTTTGGGTACCACCTTGTGGCCAGCCGCCATTTTGTTTTCTATTTATTTCACTGCGGTGAGTGTTCAGGGGCCCAAAGACCGGCAGGTCTGTTTAGAGCTGGTTGATCGTTTAGGCATTGTGGCTCCCAGTCCTATTGCCTATTTCTGAGAAGTGTTGGCTATCCTGCAGCCTGCTCAGAGGCGAAGTAAGAGGCAGCACTAGTACCACCCATTTTGGCTGGGAGGCAACTGCAGGAGGCCCACCCTTTTTCCTTTTGGCCTCAGCGTTCATTTGGCTTATTGGCTAATCTGACCATTTTTTCTTTAATTTCTTAAGTGTTTTGTTTCAACTGGAAATAATTACTATGGTACTCCGGTACTCTAGTCCTTGATTATTCATATTCCCATTTTTTATTATTATTTTATATATTATATAATAATAATAATAATAATAATAATAATAATAATAATAATAATAATAATAATAATAATAATAATAATAATAATAATAATAATAATAGAATAATAATTTTTCCAAAATGGGGACGTGGAACAACTGGAACAACTGTAGGGCATCCGGCCTTGTTGTAGGTCGAACTCCTAGGCGAGCCAACTGCCTCATTTAGTTATTATCATACCTTACTTTTGCTTTTTATTATGGCAGAGGACAACCCCAGAGGACCTTCCTTGAAGGCCAAATCAAAGATGCACCATTTGCTCAGGCAGGCCAAGGAAACATCCAAGGCCTCTCAGAGAGATGCGTTAAGATGCCACAAGGTGCTAGAGAAGGAATTTGATAAATGATCAAGGGGCTCATGTTCTGCACCCCCAGTACTTACTCTTCCCATCCCATCTACCTCAACTCAACCCCCCCTTCCTCCAGATCAGTTTTCTCCCCCCAGGCACAGCTCACCTGCTCAGAGGCTTCAAACCGCTGTCACACCAGCCACCCGGACCCCCGAGGCTACCTTTACTCGGACAGCTGCTGGCCTACGGCAAAAAGAACCATCTGCAGACCTGGTCCCAGACAAGATAAGAGAATGGATGCAGCTGGCTATCCTCCAAGGAATCGCGGAAGGTCTCCAGCAGATGACCAGGCCAGGTTTACTAACGATGGTTCCTGATATCAAATCCGTTTCTGGCAGATCTCTCCCCAGACCGGAACCTCACCAGGGTCAGGTACTTCCCCAGGGGGATATCCCCTTTCCAGAAGGGCAGGAGGAGGAGGAAGAGGAAACAGGTCTAGAACACTTCAGGGAAGAGGAAGAATTTGATATGGGGTCTGTACATTACTCTGAACCCCTTTCAGAGGTGGAACCAATGGAAGGAGAAATGTCGGAGGACGAGGGTATTACCCCTGACCAGCCCGCTTTCCTAGGCTTGTTCAAACCCCACCTGTTCAAGTCCTTATTGTTTAAGACAAAAAATATTTCTGGACTGGTGTCACAGTCACCCTCTGATACTTCCCCATCAACCTCTGGTAACCCAGAGGATTCCATCTTCAAACAAGTGGTTGTGGAAGCTGAAGTGATTCCTACTCCACCCATTTTTTCTGACCTGGTAGCAAAACAATTGGCTTCAACAGGGGTGCTTCCCACCCCCTCCAGTCAGGATAGGAGATTTTTTAATCTCGATGCGGAGTTTTCCACCCTGTTAGAGACTCCTGAGGTTGACGAACCCAAAGTGGCGTTAGCGTCATCCCCTACCCCAAGCAATGTTTTGGAAGCTCTAAAACCAGAGGACAAATGGGGTGAAATGGCGCTATGCTGGGCGCATCAATCTAATGCTTGGGCCATTCGAGCAGCTACGGCTGCATCCTTTTTTACATGATCCTCCATTAGATGGCTCCGTCAATTAAAGCAGCATGTTCCCCCCATCCAATACCAGGGCACACCAGGACATTGCCAAGCTTACGGCAGCAGCAGAATTCTCGGCCAACGCCACCTTCCATTCCGTTAAATTTTCCACCAGGGCTATCTCATCCCAGGTTACAGCCCGTCGTCTGCTCTGGCCTCAAGCATTGGCAAGCAGACGTCAAAAACAAAGTAAAATTGGCTTCTGCTCCCATCTCGGGAGGCAAACTCTTCGGTCTGGCCCTTGACCCTTTATTAATGGAAAGCCAAAATAAGAAAAAATTTCTTCCGTCTCTCTTTCGCAGATCTGAAGTCAGAGTTTCCCAGCCCTTTTGGAGGGAATCCTTTCGAACCTACTATCAGACACCTTTCTCTCCCAGGTTTCAGAGAGCCCCACCCTTTCGGTCGGTCCAACCCCAGGATCGGTCCAACCCCAAGATCGAACTGACCCTGGTGATAGGAACAGAAGAGGTGCCAACTACAAGAGACCCTTTCCGGGCGCAGGTAGTAAACCTTTCCGGCGCCCAAGATAGGTCCCTCACCCCCCATCCCATTGGTGGCCGCCTCAAATATTTTGCCGACCAATGGGAAGCCTCTACATCTGATGCCTGGGTTAGGGACACCATCAAATTTGGCCTCTCCCTTGAATTTCAGTCCCCTCCCCCCGAGCATTTCATGGTATCCCCTCTTTCCAAAGATCGCACCAAATGTGGTCTCGTAGATGCCGTTATCAAACATCTCATTGAAATCAAGGTGATACAGCCCGTCCCACCCTTGCAACAGGGAAGAGGGTTTTACTCTCACCTTTTCATCGTTCCCAAACACTCCGGAGGGTGGAGGCCCATATAAGATTTGAAAAGACTTAACTGATACATGATCTGGCATAAATTTAAGATGCACATGCTACAGTCTATTCTTCAGGGTACCAGGAAGGGAGACTGGCTCACTTCCATTGACCTCTCAGAGGCATACCTACACATCGCTATTCAACCCTCCCATTTCAAATTTCTGCAATTTTGCTAGAACAGTCAACACTTTCAGTATGTGGCCCTTCCCTTTGGTTTGGCCTCGGCCCCGAGGACCTTTACCAAGGTTCTCGCGGCTCTAGCAGCTCACCTTAGAGATTTCCCCATCCATATTCACTGTTATCTGGATGACATCCTCATCCTTTCCCCTTCCAAACGCCAAGCAGAAAGGGACACCAGAACCACCCTCTCTGCTCTCCAGGCACATGGTTTCTCATTAATTGGGAAAAAAGCCAGCTATCTCCATCCACCCAAATAGCACACCTGGGAACAGTGTTTGATTCGGTTAAGGGAAGGGTCTTCCTATCTCCCGAAAGATTTCTCAGCATCCAGAAATCACTCAGGGAGATCAGGCGAGCAAAAAAGGTGGCATTACTGGACTTGTCAAAATTGCTTGTCAAATTGGTTTCATGCATTTCCATTGTTCCCTGGGCCCATTTGCATACCAGATCCCTTCAGTGGTTCCTGCTTCCATATCAGCGATCAGGAAGACGCAACTCAAAGACCGTGGTGAAGGTACCTCCAAGGGTTCTCGCATCCCTCCTCTGGTGGACCAGACCTACCATCAACAAAGGACATTACTTCAAGGAGCCCCAGAGGGTCACCCTCACCACAGACGCCAGCCTATCTGGATGCGGCACTCATCTCCACTTGCTCTCAGCTCAGGGCACATGGTCAACAACCGAGCAACGGTGCAGCATAAATTGGCTGGAGCTTCACGCGGTATACCTGGCCCTACACAGCTTCCTCCCCCAGGTACGCAGATGCCACGTCCTCATTCTGACAGACAACATCACAGCCAAGGCGCACAGCAACAGACAGGGGGTCACACATTCCATTCAGCTCGTGAGGGAGGCCAAGCATCTCTGTCACTGGGCAGAGACCAACCTCTTATCCATCAAGGCAGATCACATCTCGGGGGCCTCAAATATTCAGGCAGACTGGTTGAGCAGGGCCACTGTAGACCAGTCAGAATGGTGCCTGCACCCCTCCCTGTTCAGGGATCAGCAATCTTTGGCCAACCACTAGTGGATCTATTCGCATCTCCACTCAAAGCCCAACTCCCGAGATTCCTCTCGAGGTACCCCGCTCAAGGGGCAGAGAACCACAACACCCTACATTGTCCCTGGCCCATAGGGCTTCTATATGCTTTCCCCCCACTACCGTTGATCTCCAGAGTGATCCAAAAGCTGATTCACGAGAGGGCGGAACTCCTCCTGGTTACCCCATACTGGCCCAGGAGACCGTGGTTTGTGGACCTTCGCAACCTGTCAGTGGCCCTTCCCTGGAGGATCCCACTGGACAGAGTCTCATTATCCCAGGGACCCCTCCTGCATCCGAACCCGCAGTGGCTTCAGCTAGCCGTCTGGAGGTTGAGCGGGATTGTTTAAGGAAAGAAGGGTTTGCCAACCAGGTTATCGATAACATTCTGGCAGCAAGACGGCCCTCAACCACCCGTATATATAATGCCACTTTTTGTAGATGGTGTCACAAATTGCATATTGATCCACTCTCTCCATCTATTGTGCAAATATTAGCCTTCATGCAACAGGGACTAGATAAAGGGCTAGCCCCTAATACCTTGAGATGACAGGTTGCAGCCTTATCAACCGTCATCTCCTATGGCAATATTGGCTCACTTTCACACCATCCTCATATCCGAGCATTCCATAGAGGAGCCACCAATTTGCATCCCCCAGCGGTACACCGATACCCAACCTGGGATCTTAATAAGGTCCTATTGTCACTTACTAAACCTCCCTTCGAACCCATAAGGGAGACATCACTTCAATTCCTAACATTCAAGGTAGTTTTTCTTGTGGCAGTCACATCTGCTCATCGGACATCTGAAATTGCAGCTCTGTCTGTCAGAAAGGACCTCTGCATTTTTCACACTGATCGGGTGGTCCTACGACCAGAACCTTCCTTTCTGCCCAAGTTAACTCAGCCTTTCACAGATCACAGCAACTCATTCTTCCTAACTTTTGCCCCAGACCCTCTCTCAAGAGGGAAAGACAGTGGCATACTCTTGATGTCAGGCGTGTGCTACGTATTTATATCAACCGCACTCATCCTTTCAGGAGGTCGGAATCATTATTCCTTTCATTTCAACTTAAGACGCTGGGTTTCAAAGTATCCCCGTCAACTATAGGCCATTGGATCAGAGCAACAATCTCCAAGGCCTACTTAGTTCAAGCACTTCCTGTTCCCAGCGGAATAACTGCACATTCCATAAGGAGTGCGGCTACCTCAGCAGCTTGGGCTACTCAGGCATCGATAAATGACATCTGTCGAGCGGCCACCTGGTCATCCCTGTCACCCTTCATTCGTCATTACAAGATTGCTGTGTTTGCTTCAGCAGAAGCGTCCTTTGGCAGACGAGTCCTACAACAAGTTGTCCGAGAACCAGATGAGATTCCGACCCAGATGGAGTCCTTCCCGTAGGACAAGCCATGCTTTGGTATGTCCCACTCTGGATGCTCGAAGCAGCTCGATGGAGAATGGGCGTTGGTGCTTAACTGATACGCCCTTTCTCGTCGAGCTGCGCAGATCATCCAGCCCCACCCTAATTTAGCCATCTGGTGGGGAATCCTGTTTCAGCCAATGAATCAATGAGTCAAGGAGTTAATGTTTATTACAATAGTTAGGGTGAGATGATAGTTGTTTGTCTTCTCATCTTCGTAAAACTGGGGAACGCTACGAGGCAGTCATATGGACAGGGAGGAGCATTCCTCAATTAAAGCTCAGCCTGTGAGTGCAGAGACTGGAGCACCTCCCACTCTGGATGATCTACGCAGCTCGACAAGAAAGGGCATATCAGATAAGCACCAACATCCATTCTAGGCCAGGGCCCCCTTGGAGTTTCCCATTCTCGGATCGGAGCGGAGGGGGGGCTTGGTCTTGTATCCTGGCACCTTTTGCATGTGGCTACCCAGTTTTCTATTTGTTTGTCCATTCCTGGCCACCAGGCGTAGCTCCTGGCCAGGCTTTTCATTTTAACCATACCTGGGTGCCCCTCATGTAACATTGACAAAACCCTTTTTTGCAAAGTCTCTGGAATTATAACTCTGCCCCCCCAAAGTATGCAGCCCTTCTGGGTAAAGAGTTCAGTTTGTCGGTTCCGGAAGGGTTTGAATTGTTCGTCTCTGTCACCTTCCAGCCACCCTTTTCCCACCCAGCTCAAGACCCGCACCAGCTGTTTGTCTTTATTGGTTTCTCTGGCAATGTCTGGTGTGGTCAGGAGTGGGTTGGGCAATGTCTCTATTTGCAGGGTTGTCGTTGTGGGTGCCAGATTGTTCTCTAGGTCTGGCAGGGGGGAACGGCTCAATGCATCCATGTGGGAGATGTCCTTGCCGGGTCACCTGGTAATTGTAGGCGGCAAGGAACTCGGACCACCTTGTCATCCTCGGTGATAGGATGTTTGGGGTGGCCTTGTTCCCTGCCAGGATCCCTAGCAGTGGCTTGTGATCAGTGATGATGGAAAAAGTCCTACCGTAAAGGTACTGTCAGCCTCAAGATATCTTCTGCATCTTATCTGCTGCATCTTCTCTGCTGCTATGCTCATTTCTTTCGGCTGTCATTAGCAATGGGGGGAATGGCAACTTGGAGGGGAAGAAAGCTGGAGGTGTTGCATTCTTGTGCTGTGGGTAAGAAAGGGGAGGCGGTGTATAAATTCCTTTCTTTAACTTTCTATTTCCTTGCTAGCTTGCTTTCCCTTTGCGCAGATGCGAAGTTTTATCAAAATATGTCAAGATCAACGGACAGAGGCCTCATCACCACCTGAAGATTCCCACATGATCATATTCAGAACTTTTAATTGGAAGAGTCATTTGGACTTTGGGGGGTGGGAACAATTCCATTCCTTTGTATATGTGATCTGCGTGCCAATTCCTCAGATTCGGAATTCAATCTGTAGCTTCCACTTTGATTTCCAGTAAAAGGATAACTTTGCTCTAATCCATGGAGTCTGAGTATTTTTTTTCTTGGATCTTGAAAGGAGCACAGACTGACATTATTCTGAATCTCCCCATCAGCCCACCTGAAGAAAATATCAACTTTTCTTCCGAGGGGGTTTCACATCATGTCATCTCCAGTCAGCGATGAAGATGACCAGGGAGCTGTGGGGGGGGCAGCCGATGCTGCTACCGGAGGTGCCGGCCGCCGACCTGCTGGCCGAACTTACTCTGGAAGAAGTCCCAGCTGAAAGGCCCAGATGGTCGTTGGGTGTTGGATGGAGGGATCCCGAAAACCCCCCCTCCTGGGATCACTGTAGGCTGAAGAGGTGTGAGGGAACGGCTGTTTCGAGAGAGGGAGGAGATGGAATGCAGGCTGGATCAAGCTGGACAAGGTACTCATGGAATCTTTTGACACCGGCGACAACTGCTAGGGCCTCCTTGTCCAGCTGACTGTAGTTTCTTTCCGGTTTGGAAAGTGTCCTCGAGAAGAAGGCAATGGGTGCTTCCTTCCTGTCCGGTAGTTTGTGGCTGAGGATGGCTCCGACGCCGAAGGGTGACATGTCGCATGTCACAGTCAGTGGCAGGGTCTCGCTATACTGGATGAGAACTGCATCGGACGTTAGTAGGTTTTGTGTGTGTGTGAAAGCGTTTTCTTCCCGCTTCCCCCAGGTCCAGATGGCTGTTTTGTCCAACAACCTATGCAACGGTTCCTCCACGGTCGCCTTTTGGGGCAGGAAAACATTGTAAAAGTTAATGAGCCCCAGAAAAGCCTGCAGTTTGGTTTTGTTTCTTGGTCTGGGGGCTTCCTTGATGGCTCTGAGTTTTTTTTCTGTGGGGTGGATCCCGTGTCTGTCTAGGAGGTACCCCAGGAATTCGACCCTTTCCGCCCGTAACTGGCATTTCTCTTTCTTAACCTTTAGTCCCGAGTCTTTGAGTCTTTTTAGTACCTCCCTTAGTTGGGCTTCCAATTGTTTCTCATTCGTAGCGGCCACTAACACATCATCAAAATAGGGCACCACCCCTTTTATGCCTTGCAGTAGGGTACCACCCCTTTTATGCCTTTTATGGCTCTCCATTAGGCTCTGAAAAACCCCTGGCACCACGCTGACCCCGAATTGGAGCCGATTACACCGGAAAGCCCCTCGGTGGGTCACAATGGTCTGAGCTTCTGCAGTTGCGGCATCGACCAGCAGTTGCTGGTAGGTTGTGCCAGGTCGAGTTTCGCAAAGACCCGGCTTCCCCCCAGTGAGTGCAGAAGGTGCTGTACCACTGGGATGGGGTAGGCACTCTGTTGGAGCGCGTGGTCGAGGGTGGCCTTGTAGTCACCGCAGATTCTCACGGACCCATCTGGCTTGATGGGTGTGACTATGGGGGTCTCCCACCGGGCGTGATCAATTGGTTCCAACACCCCTTGCATGATGAGCTTATCTAGTTGCTCATCTATCTTGGGTTTGAGTGTGAATGGCACTCGCCATGGTTTAAGGCAGATTGGGGCGATGCTAGGGTCTAGATTAAATGAAATTGGGGAGCCCCGGTACTTGCCTAGGCTGTTGTCGGAGACCTCTTGGAAGTCCCTCACGAGCATCACTTCCCAGTCTGCCTCATTGATGCAGTGGATGCCAGTCACCTCGATGCCCAGAGGTGCGAACCACTGCAATCCCAGGAGGCTCAGGTGGTCTCGGTCAATGATGGTGAGCGGCAACACTTCCGTACGCCCCTTGAATGTGATTTTAAAATGTCCGACTCCGACTACAGGGATACGGTTTCCCTGGTAGTCCTTGAGGGTTTGCTTCTGGCTTTCCAGGTCGCGGCGGCGGATGGTAGGCACCAGGAGCTTGATTGTGAACCAGGAAACAATAGAGAGGTAGGATCCGGAATCCACTTCCATCTCACATGGTTGCTCCTCGATGCCCATCTCCACGTGTACTTTCCGGGCATCTATGGTTGAGGAATGACTGATGACGACCGTTTGATGTCCATCTCACCTTGCTGAGTCGCTTGCTCTGGCCATCCCTACTCCAGAGGCTCTCTGTGTGGCGGTCTCTGGCCTGGGGGAGTGCCGCTCGCCATCTGGGGCTCTCCTCTCATCATCATGGGCTGTAGTTCCATTTGTTCCGGCACACCTTGGCAATGTTCCCCCGCTTTTCACAATGTCGGCAGAAGGCATCGAGAAAACGGCATTCTGAGCGGGGGTGATCGCCTCCACAGCCAGCACACTGGAACCTCGACTTATGTCCCCTCTGTTCCCACCGATCTCATGCTGTCTGGAGTCGGTGGATCTCCTCCTCTTCATCCTTGGTATCCAAGAAGGAGTGACGGTCTCCCGATGTCCGGTTTCTGTGCATTTCTCTGGTGCTGGGGCCGTCTTGGTGGCCGCCGACCGGTCAGTCATGTTTGCCTGCCGCATCCGGGCTGCCTATTTTCAGATCGCTTCAGTGGCAGCTGCCTTGGCGAGGGAGATGTCGCCCTTTGCCATGAGTCAGCTCTGTAGGACTGGGTCCTGGAGTCCTAGGACGACGCGGTCTCGCAAGGCCTCGGCGAGGTCAGTGAAGTCACATAGGCCCCCGAGGTCCCTCAGTGCTGCCACAAAATCGCTGAGGCCCTCGCTCTCATGCTGGTCCCACTCGTAGAAGTCGTGCCTCCAGATGAGGATGGGCACGGCAGGGGCATAATGGTTCCGTAGTTTGGGCTCGAGATCATCCCAATCCATTTCTTTGCAATCAGCTGGTTTGGCCAGGGCTTGGGCCATTTTGAACACTGCGGGCCCGCAGTGTGTCAGGAACACGGCCCTTTTTTTCTGGCCGTTGGCATCCTTGAGGTTGCTGCATTCTAGGAACATTTGGAATCTATCGGTGTAAATTTCCCAATCCTCAGCAGCAGGGTTGAAGGGTGCGGGTGGTGAGGTAATGCTAGCCATGCTGCCGGTTGTGCTGTGCCGCTTCACCACGTGCTTGGTTGGTCTCTTGTCTCACGATCCCATCCTCGTTGCCAGTGTTAGATCGGGGCGGATTGGTTCTCAATGAGATGCAAGACCATTTGGTAACGTTCAGCTCTTTATTTAGATATAGTTCAGTGCATGTCCTAGGAGCCGCGGCAATCCTTTATATGGGGTTTGTCCGCGGCTCGGCGGCCAATGACAATGCTTTCAATCTCCCGCGATCAGCTTAGCCAATCGTGGCAGATTCTTGGTGCGCCAATCATGGCCACTTAGTTAGCCAATCCAGTTGTGGTCTGTGTGGACCAATCAAGTGTCAGGGTTTGGAGTATGCTAATATAGCACACTGGTCATCTACAATCCTGTCCACTGAAGGCCAATCATGCAGAAGTAAAAGTATTCCTTTCAATATTTTAGGGAGGAAGCGGGGGAATCCCATCTCTTTGCTCACTCACGCCAGACCAACACAACACTCTTCTATAATAACAAGCAAACATCTGCATCCAGTGGCTACACCATTACGTCTCCTTGCTGAATGGCTGTTGTCCACCATGAAACTGGGATGAAAAGGGCAGAGTTGGACCGTGAAAATTAAGCAAATGAACTTGGATTGTTCTTGGTATAAACAAGTGATGGATTTTTCCAAGAAGTTCTAGCTTTGTGATCTTTGGAGCCATCCAAGGAATAAGGCGGAAAGACAACAGGCAGCTGATAGAAAAAAACAAAAGGGCCTAGAATGGCAAAATGACCATGTGTGAGATTTAGTATGTGTTCAACATACTGTACATTCCAAAAAGATAAAATATGACCGGACTGATGATCAGATTGATGTCCATGCTTGAAGCATAGAAAAACAAGGCTTTGTGTATATCTGGATGTCCTTCGGGTGTTGTGATGGTCAGATAGGGCTCACAGTTTAGGAGCAGACTGAGCTCACTTTCAAAGGTTCCCCTAAAACTTGCGTGTTCTCAATATACACAGCAAACACACCCACACAATATGTCCCCTTCCCAAGAATGGGGACAGACCCACCATGGTGCACTCAAAATAGAAAGGGATCAGGATACGTTTTAGGATGGGAGACTTCTCCTGTGGCCCCTGGACTTAAACCCAAGACAATGTTTCAGAGATTCCTTAGCTCAGGTGTTGTACCAAGAAAAACAGGGGCAGTCGGGCCTAAAGAAGGTGCATCCTGTAAAATGGCGTTTCCAGAACCTTCCATCTCCGCCTTCATTCCTCAAATGAAACAATGGCATTGTTTATGGAGCCTACCCATCTTCTGGGAAACGCACAGCCTATTTTTTTTTTTTTTGCATGAATTGCCTTTCAATTTGAGTGAGCTTCCTGACAATAATTGATTTAGGACTTGTTGGTTGTATCGGCCAAGATTTGGGAGGCTTTGAGTTCTAATCCTCCCTCAGGCAGGAAAACTTCCTGGGGGACTTTGAGTGGATCATCAGGAGACTTTTGAATTCCAGTCCTGCCTTAGTTCTTATTGAATTTGGGGTGGGAAATTTGGGAACATTTTCTCAGATTAATGTGAGATACTAAAATTGGAGATTCCTAGAGTGTGAGATGGCCGAGTGTCCAATGTTGTGGGTAGTGATGGAGGAAAGTGAAATTGTGGGATAATCACTGTGGTAGGGATCATTTTTTTTTTTTACTACTGGTTCTGTGGGCATGGCTTTGTGGGCAAGGCAGTGGAACGTTACTTCAAGGTTACTTCAAAAGCCCATTCCTTCCTCTCCCGACTAACCTGCTTTCCAGCTCCGTTCTCCTGTGCATGGCAACCAATCCAGCCAATCAGCTGGGACTCAGTGGGAGGCAGAGAAGAGATGGGGGTGAGATGGTATTTGCCAGCTCTCCAAACCACTCAAAATTTCCACTACCAGTTCTCCAGAACTGGTCAAAACCTACTGAATTCCACCTCTGGATAAATGCCTCTTCCATGTGACACAAAGCCACAAGTCTCGGCCTTCTTCTACTGCTTGTGCAAGAATCAGAGGGATTTGTGTGAATCTTAGACTGACCTTCTTCTGATCCACCAGAGCTTTTCTTATCTCCTTAAAATGGAATTTGCAAAGGGATCCTATTCGCAGTTAGGAGCCATTATGAGACATAAAAATTGATTCCCAATTGATCAGCAATCTCTGTGGTTGGAGAGCAGAGCAGCTTCCATGGGTGCCTCTTCCTAGAAACCGAGGAAGTCCCCCCCACTTATTCAGCCCCTTCTTGGACCTGGATGGACATTATGCAGCATTGGAGGTTTGTGACCTGGTCAATGATGTGGCTGCCTTGAGACAGGATCCCTGCAACCTCCTCCTGGGAAGAGTCCCAAGGTCCCCTTTCTCTGGACATCTTCTCCAGCCCTTTACAGATGAGACAGGCTTGGAGGAGGAGCAGAGAAATGCTTTAAGTACAAATTGTAGAGTGGAAAATTAAAGAGCCTGAAAACGGCTATTTTATTTCTCTGGTTGATGAAAGAAAAAAGATATACAATGGAAATTTTTTTATACACTTCATTTTTTTATTTCCTTTTTTTTTTTTTTGCTGTACATACAATCCCAAACTGAAATCCCAGACAGCTGTTCTGCTGAATTCTTTCTGCAAAGGAGGTTTTATCAGGAAATCATGAAAGACCCATATATGAGGAATGAAGATTTCCCTCCTCAGCTGGGCGCCAGTCAAGCATGGCATTTCACATCATTCTGGCATTTTTAGGCAACCAGGCTGGTGTTTGGTTCCCACTGCTTCCTCCTGACCTCTTTTCCTACACATTCTCTCACAACCCACCCACTCACATGTTTAGCTGCTGTCAGTGGGAACAAGTGCGTCAATCATTTTTTATAAGGTATCATGTTCAGTAGCTGTTGCTGAACAGCTGAATTCCTCTGAATTTTACAGTGGTCTCTTTAGCAATATTTATTGAGATGGGAAGGAACTGCAAGAATTACAGTCGTCCAACAATTCCCCATTTTGTAACATACAGATATCATTTTCTTTGACTCCTGCATACTATCAAATTGGAAATCAAATAAAAGAAACTTTAACATTTCTTCCACTATCATAATGATGTTATATCTCATGTTTTTACATTTGTTTTGGCTGTGAGATGCTCCTTTGTGTTCAGCTCTGGTCTCAGAAGGATAATGTAGCACTTGGGGATGAAGATGCAGACCAGCAGACCAGCACTGGAGGCCAGGATGGCAAAGACCTGCACAGCCACCATGTGTTTCCCTTTGGTGCTCAGGTAGGTGGGCACAAAAGTCACCCAAACACTGCAGAAGACCAGCATGCTGAAGGTGATCAGTGGGGCTTCATTGAAGGCCCCAGGCAGATTCCTGGCCAGGAAAGCCACCATGAAGCAGCCAGCAGCCAGGAAGCCCATTTAGCTGAAGGTGACATAGAACATGACAACGGCCCCTTGGTTGCATTGCAGGATGATCTCTCCAGGCTGGGAGTGGAAATCAGAGTCAGGGAAGGGGGGAGAAACTCCCAGCCAGATGGAGCAGATGATAACTTGGACACCAGAAAAAGACAGGATGATGGAGTTGGCCAAGCTCTTCCCCAACCATCTCTTCACTCGGTTTCCTGGTTTTGTGGCCAGGAAAGCCAGCACCACTATGATGGTTTTGGCCAAGAGAGAAGAAACAGCAACCGAGAAGATGATGCTGAAAACTGTTTGTTGGAGAAAGCAGGTGGCTTTCCTTGGTTGACCAATGAAGAGAGAAGAAGACAAGAAGCAAAGCAGGAGGGAGACCAGGAGGATGTAGGAGAGGTCCCTGTTGTTGGCTTTGACAAGGGGAGTTTCTCGGTATTTAATGAAGACGATTAAAACAAGGCCTGTGGTTAGGAACAAGAATAGGGCAAAAGAGACCAGGATGATGCCCAGATGTTCTTCATAAGACAGGAAGGTTATCACTTTGGGGATACATTGGACTCTTTTTTTATTTGGGAATTTATCATCCGGACATTTGGTGCATTTTTCTGTATCTGAGAAAATAAACAACCAACCCCATATTTCTTTGTCCTTTGCATTTCAAGATATATTGGACATTCTTTTGGAATAAGTGATTATCAGAAGCATTTTCCAGGATGGATTTCTTAATATTTCCAGAGACAAAAAATAAGTCTTATCACTTTTTTAAAAAAATATAGCTACAGTATATTTTTGATAGGCTATGAAATTAAGGGAAGTTTTGGACTTGAAAGATTTCCTTTGTAATGTTCAGAATATTGATAGGAACCTCCATTACTAAAAGACAATAATGAATCAATTAATCTTTCTAGAGAAACTTACGTGCAAGATGGCAATTCTTGTCATACTTGCCTCAGAGGTGGCTGGCAGATCAAGTGACTGTTGCAAATAATTTGGAATGGCCTTTGGATCAGTGGTGATACGAGTGCAGACACATACAGGCACACCTATCCATGCCGCCACATTGTGTATCTCGTACATCAGTAAGACCTTTTCAGTGTTCCTCAAAGGGAACCCATGTAGACTGCATTGCAATCCTCCTTTCAGGAGGTGGACCTAAAACAATTCCTCGTGTTTCAAGGAACTCAGGTGTTCCTAGAGAAGTAAATGTGGAAGGAAGGACACATCGAAGCTAAAAAGAAGAAATATTTTCTCTGGCAGTAGTAAAGCTTGTCCAATCTGCCACAGCCACCTCTCTCTATCCAGCCCTTCCTTCACAGTCTTTTTGCGCTTCTGTTTAGATAAGAAATGAGGCATTTCGGAAATAAACCAGAAACCAATTAAGCTTAAAAGTGTGTTTTAATTCACACTTTCATGACAATGCTCTGGATGCATCCAGTTCCACCAGGCCTCCCATTTTCCTCTGGTGTCACCCACCTTTCTGAATGGAGCAGGTCCCCTCCAGACAAGGAACGCAGTCGTAACAGCAAACTGGCTCTCCTTCTCGAGCCCTCTTGACAAATCCAGGATGACAACTTTCCACACATTCAGATTGAGGAAAGGACTGAGCAGGAAAAAAACAAGATTGCCAAAGGAAATGTGTGAGGACTCTCCGTCCATGGAAAATGTAGGTAAAAATGGATATTAGACAAGATATTAGATATTAGCCTCTGGTCTTCACTTAAGTAAATACAAAATCTCTCACGATTACCAAATGGTTGGAGATATAACTTCTGGAAGATTCTTCCATTAGTTCCTGTCTTTTGCTTTTGGCATCTCACATTGCCCCCCAAAAAAGGACTTTATTAAATAGAAAAGTCTGGAGAGATGGTACCAGTGGTGGGATTGTACTGGTTCTGTCCAGTTCTATAGAACCAGTTGTTATGATTCTGCACAGTTCGGAGAACCAGCAAATTGCACCACTGACTGGCCCCGCCCCTCTCTGCCCGCCTCTCCTTTCTGCTCCCAGTCAGTCCTTATCGTGCATGCGCAGCATCGCCTGCAGGCTGCTTTTGCCCACTCACCAGTCCAGCCATTGCTGCATGCCTTTCTTTGTGGCCCTACCTGATCTCCCTGGGTGAGTGAGGCTCTGCAAGCTCCGGGGCCCAGGCGCTTACCTGCCACTACCAGTCACCTTTGACCACCACCCCACTTGCCTTTTGCTGCTGCCACCCACCGCCCTCACCCTCAGCAGATAAGGCCCAGCAGCTGTGGTGACTCCCGGTGAGGGGTGAGATGCAGACTGGTGGGGACCTGAGCTACATTTCGCTGTACTGGAAGACATGTGGAGAGGCTCGTGTCCCCCTACTGCTGGGAGAGTAAGAGAGTCTTTCCCGGCACAGCTCTGGGAGGCAGAGAGAAACAGGATTCAAGCTGGCTACTTCTCTGTTGCCCAGAGCCACCCATTTCCCTATTGGAGGGGAAGTTGCAAACTTTTCGCTGTGCCAGGAAAGACTCTCTTGCTTTCCCAGCAGCAGGAGAACATGAGCCTCTCCACATGTCCTCCGGTACAGTAAAATTTAGCTGGGATTCACCGCAGGTGCTGGGCCTTACCTGCTGGGGTTTAGGGGTCCAGGTGGCAGCGGCAAAAGGCAAGTGAGGTGGGGGGGGTAAAGGTGACTGGCAGTCCGGTTGTACCCATGTCAGCAACAGGTATCATCATTTCAAAGTTGAGGGAGAATTTGGAGAAAGAGATGGAGAGTCCTGCAGTGGCCGGCACAGGATCGCCATTGAGAAGCAGGGAAGTGGCCTTCTGGTGGTCCAACCTGGTGTTCAGGCTGGAGGCGAGCCACAGGAAGTCAGAGCAGTGAGAGAAAGGGGAACTGCCAGGGGGAGCTGCCCTCTCCTAGAATTGGGACCATTTGGGGTAGTCTTAGGAATTAGGTGAGTCGAGGTGCAGGTCCTTGCCTTCTTAGCTCAGGGAATGGCCTTTTTGTGCAGGAGGAAGACTGCGGATGGGGGAGGTCTACCTGAATGTCTCCTCTGCCGTGTTCACAAGATTATTTGGACACTTACAAGCAAGCACAGCTAAAGGCACTGCTGTCACATGTCAGCCCAGACCTCACCCTGTGGCTCCGTAAAGCCAACACCAAAGAAGTGTTTGGGAGACCCTTCTCCTCCCTTTCCTCCTCCTCTCATAACCAGCCATTGTGGCAGGGCTTGGAGGGTGCATGTGCACGGGGAGATGCTCCTCAAGCAAATGCCAAAGCACAACAAAACCTGGTATGGGGTGGGTGGATGCTCACTTGAGGAGCGAGCGTCTCCCCACACAAGTGCACCCTCCTGATCCATCCACAGTTGCTGGGTGTGAGAGGAGGAGGAAAAGGAGGAGGATCGCCCAAATGGATGCTTCCACCGCAGTCTGGTAATTGTTTTTCAGCCAGTCCAGACTTGAAAAAGAAGAAATGAAAGAAGTAGCGAAGAGCACCAAGGAGAGCTTGCTGGCTTGAGGGAGACACAGACACATTCACAGATACACACAAACACAGAGAGTGGGAGAGAGAGAGGGGAAGATAGGGACCCGGCCGCTTCGCTATCCCCCACCATCACCCTTCCCTTCTCGCATTGCTCCATTTTGTGAACAACTATGGTTTAGGATCTCCTTCAAACTGATGAGAATACCACAAGGGCTGGGGAATGTGTCACTAAGATCTCCAGATTTGTTTGCTCCTTGTGCCCAAACTGGCAAAGAAAAAAGGGAATTCTGTTGACCAGGGCCTTGAATTCAGATGAATTTGAATCATGATTGGTTGGAGGTCCTTTTGGTCCCATTGCAAGAAGCTTCGTCCTGCTTGGGGAAAAGTGTCCCCTGAAAGGGCCGGTTCATAGTTGGGGAGGTTCTTAAAGAGACCAGACCTGGTCAGACTTACCCATGCCTCTCTTTTACACACACACACACACACACACACACACAGTGGAGGGGGGGAGTTAGAGAAAGAGAGGGAAAAAGTGAAATAGTGGGAATGAGAGATGAGGAAGAGAGAGACAAGAAAGGAAAGAGAAAGAAATAAAAGAGAGAAGGGAGGCAAAAGGAGGAAAATAGATAGAAAAAGAAAGGGAAAGATGGAAGGAAGCGACAAAGAAAGAAAAAGAAAGGAAGAGATGGAGGGAGGAGAAAGTGAATGAGATATATGGATTGCTAGATAAATACATGGAAGGAGGGAGGGAGAGAGAGAGAAAAAAAAGGAGAGGAAGGAAGGACACAAACCCTGGCTTCAGAAGACTCTTTGAAGCAGCACAGCAATCTAGGGCT
Organism: Hydrophis major; assembly: GCA_033807585.1. Taxonomy (NCBI): domain Eukaryota; kingdom Metazoa; phylum Chordata; class Lepidosauria; order Squamata; family Elapidae; genus Hydrophis; species Hydrophis major. The sequence goes on from JAUCBL010000306.1 coordinate 94,662, forward strand.
GGCCTGCAAGGGATCTCGGAGGTCATCTAGTCCAACCCCCTGCTCCAGCAGGAGATCCTTACAGAATCAAAGAATAGCAGGATCAAAAGGCAATGTGCACATGTGTGTTTGTGTGTTTGTGTGTTTGTGTTTATGGTTGTCAAAACTCCAAAACCAGGTCAATGAGCTCTGGGGAGATCAGTCATAAATTAGAACACTTACTAAGCAACTGGCCTTACTAAGCGAGGACCACTTGTATTTGGTTTGCCAGTCACATGGCCACCTGGCCATGCCCTTCTGGTCACATGACCATCAAGCCAGACCCACAAATTAAGCCACGCCCACAGAACCGGTTGTTACAAAATTTAAATCCCACCCCTGGATGGAACTGAGAAAAGATTTCAGCATTAAGTGATAACCAGCCGGTTCCTTCTCATGACCCCATTAACACGCATTTCTCCCCTCTTCTCACACTCTTAATTTTAAGGTGTGATATCAGAACAATCTTGATAATTTCAGGTGAACTGAAAGCCTTGGAGCTGCTTCCTAGGAGCAGAAAGCCCATTGCGCCATCCCAGGGAGGGTGAAAGGGAGGCATGGAGAGCTCTGGCCAGGTCTGGCCTCCTTAAGAGCCTCCCAGATTACAGAGCTGCCCCTTCAGGGGACACTTTTCCCCAAGCAGGACGAGAAGAACCTTCTTTCCTCCAATGGGGCCAAAAGGTCCTCCGTCCACTCACGATTCAATCCCATGGTCCAAGCCTGGATTCAGGCCCCGGTCAGCAGAATTTCTGTCTTTGTTGCTTTCTGGGCACAAGGAGCAAACCACCAGAAGATACGAGGGACACATTCCCCAGCCCTTGTGGGATTCTCACCCGTTCGATGGAGACCCTTAATTGTACGTGGTCCACAAAATGGAACAATACCGATGCCTCCCAAGCAGCCTTAGGGAAAAAATTCGGTTTCTACTGCCCAGATTCAATTCTTGGTGAAGGTCAACCACCTTTGGGGAATAGCATCAGCCCTCTTGAAATGGGACCTCAGGCTTTGGAAAATGGAGAGAAGACACCAAACTTTCTCTTACCTTGTTGAGCAACTTTAGCCGTGAAAGAGCATCTTTGTCGATATAAAGTCTCTGTCTTACAAAATACGCCACAGTCTCTCTCCTGGGATCATCCCTGGGAAGAACCAAGAAGCCCCAAATGCCCTGATCTGCTGCTACCTCTCCATTTGGGTCCATATAGAGTTCAAAGTTCGAAATATTGACAAACTCATTCTTCACCAGGAAAGGATGGAACTAGAATGGGAATATGCAGCAATTTTTAAAGCAGAAAACTTTGTTTCTTATCCCAGACGCTTTTTCACATTTGAATCTTTCTTCTGTAGTTGTCTTATTTACAGACAATGTTCATTAGGAAAATGGGTGTTACCACTATCTTACAAGTGAAAGGAAAAAGTTCACAAAAATTTGTCGATCATATTTTAACAAAATAGATTTTGACAAAATATAGTTGAACAACAGAAAAAAGGAGATTTATGAACTCCCTGAAAGCAACAGTGTTAAGTTCCACGCATGGGTGCAAGGAATGGAGACAAGACAGTGAATAGTGAACTTCAACTCTTTATTAATCATTCTGAACAGAGCAAAAACCTAGGGCAGCAGCAGCCCTTTTATAGGCAGGCTGCTGATCCAGTAACCAATAAGAAATATGGAGTGTTAAACCCCTTAACCAATGAGAGTGGCTCATTAACAGCCAATCATATTCCCCTGAATGGACCAATCCGATATCGCTATTATCAGCCAATCAGAAGTGCAGGACTAGAACCCTGCTATTTTCTAAAGGTTTTGATAAACTTTATTTAAGCTTTTTATTAGTTCATAACAAAGAGATTGTTTATCAGAAACACAGATTTGTCAAGAAGAAAATTGTCAGGGTGATCCTCTCCCAGGAAGCCCAGACAGGAAACCTGAGCTTGGCCCACTTCGCTGTAATGCTGCACTGACAGGATTTGGGGAGCCAGAAAGTACAAATCTCCCACCGACCCTTTTTTTATGCAGCTGTAGGTGTCCTCCTCTTATCTGCTTCTTCCCCAGGCAGAATCTCTCCTCCACCCCCCCAAAAGTCATTCCCTCCTATCACTGCCCTTTCTAAATGGATCGTGGGAAAGGGGGGGATATAACTTATGTGCTCTATGCAAGTCATCCTCACATATTATTTCATTTCCTAAATACATTATGGAAATACTGCTGATATAACTCGATCTCAGGAAAGAGTAACAAACAATTTTGTGATGTGATCAGAAACCCGGTTAAGTGAGGGGTAGATAGTATGATAATTAAGTGGATAAAAACTGATTTAAAAATGGTACTCAAATAATCTTTAGGTTTTTTAATCTTTGTCATGAAAGTGGGAAGATACAACATTTTGTCGTTAGGTCATCAATTTTTATATGTTGTCATTAATATAATAGTGTTGATAAATCGCTATTATACAAGATTTATAACAATTCTCAGGCAAATATACTTTTATGTTATTTAAACATTACCAACTTTCCAGAAAAATATTTATGATTTCCTCCTAGAAACAACTGTATGACTAAAAAGCAATAGAAAACTATCTGGGTTTTAGGATTTGATAAATTATAGTATCTCATATAAGAACATTAATGATGCACGGGAAGAAGGATTGTGTCAAGCTTGATAAATATGTAAGGGAGCCAGTTTGCTCTACTGGTTAAGCCTCCGAAGTAGAAAGCAAGAGGCTATGAGTTCAAGTCCCACCTTGGTCATGAAGCAGACTGGGGGATTGAGGGCCAGTCTCTCAGCCCAACTCAACTCACAGGGTTGTTGTTGTGGGGAAAATGAACACACAACTACTCATTGGTACTCAGCCCCCGGGGCTTCTGCAGGGAAGGGCTTTTAAGGATGGGGGATGAGTTAGTGCACTTAGTGAACTCAAACAAGGTCTCAAAGACCTGGAAATCCAACAAGATGGGGCTGCTCTTCCCAAGAATGTTTATTTGAGCAGCCTTTACAGCAACGAGATATTTATATCGAATAATCCTGCCAAGAGTCCAAAGGGAATTAACCTCCGAGAGCTGCAACGGAGTTCCCAGAGCCATTTCAGGGGGTCGATACAAAGAAAGAACGCCTGAGCTGAGACTGGGCCCCTGTGGATAAGGGGCCACTCAAACTGCAGCTCACGCAGAGGTGGTATTCAACTGATTCTCACCAGCTCAGGTGAACTGATGGTCAACCCTTATTGGCCACACCCCTGAACCGAGTCGCCCGCTTGTCCCAGTCACTCTCCTAGCTTTCCCTACCATGTGATGGCTGTGGCGCAGATCGGGCAGATGTCTCAGGGATGTTGCACATGTGCACTACCTGCCTGCCCACCCTCTCAGATTATGTTTTCTTCCTTCTCCCAGCGGATGTGACTCTTCCAGCCCAGCCTGGCCAGCCAGCAGGTGGGTGGGCGGATGTCCCGGGTCTTCTCATCCCCCTTGTGGCGATATGCCTACAGGAGCCCCTCAGCCAGCTGAGCCGGGAGCCGCCATTTCCAGGCTTCTACACTCCCATGCTTGGTCAACACCTCTTCACCTTGCCTGAAGTGGCTGGCCCTGCCCCTCACCCTCCCCTCCCTCACCTGGTCTGAGAAGGTAAGGGGGACAGTGGGAGATAGCGAAGAGGCCGGGTCCCTATCTTCCCCTCTCTCTCCCCCACTCTCTGTGTCTGTGTCTGTGTGTGTGTGTGTGAGACAGACACACACACAGAGAGAGAGAGGGGGGGAGCAAGAGAAGAAAGAAAGAAAGAAAGAAAGAGCAAGAAAGAAAGAGGGAGAGAAAGAAAGAAAGGGAGAATGGAGAAAGTGAATGAGATATATGGATGGATAGATAAATACATGGAAGGAGGGAGGGAGAGGGAGAGAAAAAAAGGAGAGGAAGTTAGGACACAAACCCTGGCTTCAGAAGACTTTTTGAAGCAACACAACAATCTAGGGCTGGCATGCAACAAATCTCGGAGGTCATCTAGTCCAACCCCCTGCTCCAGCAGGAGATCCTTGGAGAATCAAAGAATAGCAGGGTTAGAAAGCTCTCTCTCTGTGTGTGTGAGTGAGTGTGTGTGCATATGTGTTTGTGTGTGTATGTTTATGGTGGTCAAAACTCCAGAAAAAGGACAAGTAGCTCTGGGGAGATCAGTCATAAATTAGAACACTTGCTATGTAACCGGCCATTAAGCGAGGACCACTTGTATTTGGTTTGCCAGTCACATGGCCCCCTGGGCAAGCCCACTCAGTCACATGGCCACAAAGCCATGCCCATCTGGTCACCTGACCACCAAGCCACGCCCACAAATTCAAGCCATGCCCACAGAACCAGTAGTAAAAAAATTTGAATCCCACCAGTGAGTTCACAGCCAGCTTTGAGGCATCTCCTATCAGGACTCAGGGATTCACTTTGTGACGCCTCTCCGAATAAAATATCTGGGAAATACGGAACTCTTTTATGTGCAACTGCAGTTATCAGATCAGTAGGAAGGAGTTTCTCTGAATGGGGCCAAATTCTGTTCTGATGTCATGCAAAATGATGTATTTATTTATTTAGGACATTTATATTGTCACATATTCACACATGACTCAGCATTAGGCAGACTCGAACTGCCCATTGACTGTTGTTTATTTTTATTTTTCTCCATTATTATTATTATTATTATTAATTGTAATGCTGGTCTCTGACTGTACTTAAAGTGCATTGGATGAAGGAGGAAGCTGTGTTGGAGACATTTGCCATCTTGAGTTATTTGTAAATAAATACATGTTTATGAAAACAATCTCAAAATCGTACTTGACTGCAACCTGAAACTGAGTCTTGAGAGAAGACAAGGAGGAGATTATGAGAGCAGCTTCTCCAACTTACAAAATCTCTCAGTTGGACAAGGGAGGAGTCAACACTCTTCCAATGATGGAAGGAGGTGTTGGGAGTAGTTAAAACCCTCCCCTCTCCTAGGAAAAAGAAATATTTTAGGATATACTCAAAAGGGAGAATATATTTCCCCTAAATAGAAAAGTAGAAACTCAGAGAGGCTGAAACTCCACCCCCCTCCCAGCTTTGCTAATGGACCATTACTCTGGCCGAGGCCAGTTTATTTTACATAACAAAGATCTACTCCAGGTAAAGCTATATAGGAATTGCCCAAAGCCCTTTCTGTCGTGTCTGTCGGCAAGGAGACCACGAGGCAGTGACTACTGTTTCAGCTCTTATTTAAGCCCCAGAACCGAACTGGGAACCAAGGAAAAACTTGTGGCTTTTTATTCTCAAGCTGCGGCGGCTGCGGCCAATGGCACCGCTTTGAATCTCCTGCGATTCGTATCCGCCAATCGCGGGAGATTCTTAGTGGGCCAATCAGCGCGGCTTTCTAGACCAATCAGATTACCCCGCGCTTTGACCAATCAAAGCGCGGGGTTTCAAGAATGTAAATGAAGAACACCCCTCACCTCTTGGTTCAGTCCTACGTAACATAGTCCCGTAAGTAGGTGGGGCTCCGCACTTGCCTACTGGACCTGCACAGGTCAGTCGTTGGTTGGCTCCCGGCTGGTTCGGTTGGGTTCTCTGTGTCTCTCGGCCTCGTCGATGGAACCGCCTGGTAGGCCTTGCTGGGCCGCTTGTCGCAGCTCCCTCCCAGTCTACCCGGGCTCGTTGAGCTGCGGTTCTCACCACTCCTGCCCGGTCTTTCTGGGCTGGTTGAGCTGGCCTGACTGCTTCTCCCTGGTGAGGCTTTGAGCTGGCTCTTGCTTGTGAGTATGTTTGGTTTTCTTCTGGGATTTGGTTCCCGTGGTATTCCCTCCCCTCTTGGCTTGTGTTAAGGGGATTTTCTGTGTCTGGTTGCGTGTCAGTTGTGTTTCTTGTGGCCGTTCTTGATCTTATTTGATCGATGTGGCATTTCCACGCTCGTCCGTCAGTTGTCTGCAGCCAGTACGAGTGGGGGCCTGTCATTTGGGTTATGGTTGCTGGTATCCATAGTGGGTCCCCCATTAGGTTTTTCATGTAGACGGTGTCGCTTGGTGAAAAAACCCAGTGCTTGCTGGAGGAGTTTGGGGGTTTTCCGGGTTGTATGTGGGGTGTAGTCTGTCGAGTGGTGACCTTAATTTCCTCCCCATCAGTAGCTCTGCCGGGCTTTTGTTTGTTGTTGTGTTCGGGGTTATATGTTGGATAAAAAGCATTTTATTTATTTTGTCCTGGATTTCCCCGTGTTCGATTTTCTGGATGGTTTTTTTTCGTGAATTGAACCACCCGTTCTGCCCTTCCGTTCGCTGCCGGATGCGCCGGAACTGTCAGTGCGTGTCGGATGCCCCGTTCTGCTAGGAATTTTTCAAATTCCAGTGAGGTGAATTGGGGCCCGTTGTCCAACACGATGACATCCGGGAGGCCGTGGGTTGCGAATAGTTTGCACAGTTCCTTGGTCACAGCCTCTGCGGTGGTGGATTTCATGTTGCTTACCTCCAGCCAGTTGGAGTAAGTATCTACTGTTACCAAGAATGTATGCCCCTTGGTGGGCCCAGCAAAATCTATGTGGATCCTAGACCAGGGTCCCCTAGGGGTTTCCCATTCCAGGACCGGTGCCGCGGAAGGGCTTGATCTGGTTTCTTGGCAGCGTTGACACCTTGCTACCCAGGCCTCGATTTGCTTGTCCATCCCTTGCCACCAAGCGAAACTTCTGGCCAGGGCTTTGGTTTTGACTATGCTGGGTGCCCTTCGTGTAACAACCCCAATATCTTCTCTTGCAGTTTTTCGGGGATAACCACCCTATCTCCCCACAGTACACACCCTTTTTGCAGTGATAGTTCCGTTTGCCGGTTCCGGAATGTTTTAAATGCTTCGTCGTTGTCCTTTTCCGGCCACCCTTTCTCTACCCAATGTAACACCCGCGCCAGACGTTTATCTTTATTGGTTTCTCGGGCAATGTCTGACGCGGTTATGGGTAGATCGGGCAGAGTCTCTATGCTGAGGGTGCTCGTTGTGGGTTCTGGGTCGGTGTCTAGGTCGGGTAGCGGTGAGCGGCTCAAAGCGTCTGCCTGTGTAATAGTTTTACCAGGTCGGTGTGTGAGCCGGTAGCTGTAGGCGGCAAGGAATTCGGACCACCTTGTCATCCTGGGAGATAAAATGTTTGGGGTGGCCCGGTTTCCTGCCAGGATGCCCAGCAATGGCTTGTGGTCCGTGATGATTGTGAAGGTGCAGCCGTAGAGGTACTCGTGGAACCTCTTCACTGCTGCGACGATGGCTAGGGCCTCCTTGTCCAGCTGGCTATAGTTCTGCTCTGGTTTGGTGAGTGTCATGGAGAAAAAGGCGATGGGCACTTCTCTCCCATCCGGAATGGTGTGGCTGAGGACGGCACCGACGCCGAAGGGTGAAGCGTCGCATGTGACGGCGAGTGGTAGGATCTCATTGTATTGGATGAGGACGCCATCTGAGGTGAGCAGGTCTTTGGTTTTCCTGAAGGCGGCTTCTTCCCGTTTCCCCCAAGTCCAGGTAGGCACCTTGTCCAAGAGCCTATGCAAAGGCTCCGCCGCGATTGCCTTCTGGTGCAGGAAAACATAAAAATTAAGCAGTCCCAGAAATGCCTGCAGTTCCATTTTATTCCTGGGTGTGGGGGCCTCCTTAATGGCTCTGATTTTTGTCTCGCTGGGGTGGATGCCGTGCCGGTCAAGGAGGTAGCCCAAGAATTTGACCCGCTCTGTGTAAAGCTGGCACTTTTCCCTCTTCACCTTTAGCCCGGTTTCTTTAAATTTGGTTAACACCACCCTTAGCCGACCCTCTAGTTCTTGCTGGTTGGTAGCCGACACCAGCACATCGTCGAAGTAGGGCACCATCCCCTTGATGCCCTGTAAGAGTCTTTTCATGAGGCTCTGGAATATTCCGGGCGCCACGCTAACTCCGAACTGGAGTCGGTTACATCGGAAAGCTCCCCGGTGGGTGACTATGGTTTGCGCCTCTGTGGTTTCTGCGTCGACCGGCAGCTGCTGATATGCTTGGGCCAGGTCGAGCTTTGCAAAAACCTTGCCTCCCCCCAGTGAGTGTAGGAGGTGCTGCACTACTGGGACGGGGTAGGCGCTTTGTTGCAAGGCGCAGTTTAGGGTGGCCTTATAGTCCCCGCAGATTCTCACCGACCCGTCGGGCTTGACGGGGGTGACTATTGGGGTCTCCCACCGGGCATGATCAATTGGTTGTAGGACCCCTTGCTTGACAAGCTTGTCAATTTGCTCGTCAATTTTTGGCCGGAGTGCAAAGGGCACCCTCCTTGGTTTTAGGCATCTTGGGGGGATGTTAGGGTCTAGGCTGAAGGAGATGGGGGGCCCTCGGTACTTGCCTAGGGTGCCGTCGAACACTTCCTGAAAGTCCCGTGCCTGTTGCTGCTCCCAATCGGCCTCGGCAATGTGGTTGATGCCCGTGACTTCGATGCCGAGCGGCACGAACCATTGTAGTCCCAAAAGGCTGGGCCGGTCTCGGTCCACAATGGTGAGGGGAAGCTTTTCTGTGCGGCCCTTAAAGGTTACCTTGAAGTGTCCGGTTCCGACTACTGGGATGCGATTCCCCTGGTAGTCTTTGATGATTAGCCTCTGGTTTTCCAGTCCCCTCTTTTGGATTGCCAGGTGACCATGAAAAGGTAGGACCTGGAGTCCACTTCCATCCTGCACGACTCACCTTCGATGCCTACCTCCACGTAGACCTTTCGGGCATCAGTGGTTGATGCGTGGCTGATGATGACCATCTGGTGGGTTTCCTCCCTCCACCGGGCCTCTCCGCCTCGTCGGGTTCGGCCGCTCTGGTCCCATCGGCTGGCAATTAGGCGATCCCTGGCTCTGGGGGGTTTACTGTCCCATCTCCGCTCACTGTGGTCCCGCCGTCTGGGGCTGTAGGCTTGCTTGAGACGGCAGACGCGGGCGATGTGGCCCTTCTTTTCGCAATGCCGGCAGACTGCATCGAAGAAACGGCACTCAGATCTCGGTTGGTCGCCTCCGCAACCGGCATACGTGGTCCCTGACTTATGACCCCACTGATTCCGCTGGTCATGTCCCGCCTGGAGCTGGTGGATTTCCTCCTCGTCATCCGAGGTGTCGGAGGCGGAGTGGAATTCGCCATGGTGGTGACTTGCTTTCGGTTGGGCCTCGGTCGCCCGTCCCGAGTCGGTGGTCGCAGCGCGGTCCCCGGCGTCCAATATCCACATGCGGTTTGCCGACTTCCGGGTAGCCTCAGCTGTGGTGGCTTCAGCGATGGCATCGGCGAGGGCGATGTCGCCTTTGGCCATCAGTCGGCTCTGGAGCACGGGATCCCGCAGTCCGAGCACGACTCGGCCCCGAAGGGCCTCGTCCATGTCGGAGAATCCGCACATGCCTCCCAGGTTCTGCAACTCGGCCACGAAGTCGCTGGTGCTTTTGGCTGGTTGCTGGTCCCGCCGGTAGAAGTCATGCCACCTGATGAGGGTGGGCACGGTGGGGGCGTAGTGGTTTCGGAGCAAAGGTTTCGGAGCAAAGGTTTCAAGGTCATCCCAGTCCATCTCCTTGATGTCAGCGGGTTTCGCAAGGGCTTTCGCCATCTTGAACACTGCGGGCCCGCAGTGAGTCAGGAAGACGGTTCGTTTCTTCAGCCCGGTGGCATCCTTCATGTTGCTGCATTCAAGGAACATGAGGAATCTGTCCGTGTAGGATTCCCAGTCCTCGCTAGTGGGCTTGAAGGGCGCGGGTGGTGGGATGCTGGCCATCTCGTCGGTCTTGCTTCCGGCGGACACGTGCTCAATGGGGTTCAGCCTTGGGATCCCATCCTCGTCGCCAGTGTCGTGTCCGTCGGCAAGGAGACCAGGAGGCAGTGACTACTGTTTCAGCTCTTTATTTAAGCCCCAGAACCTAACTGGGAACCAAGGGAAAACTTGCGGCTTTTTATTCTCAAGCCGCGGCGGCCGTGGCCAATGGCACCGCTTTGAATCTCCCGTGATTCGTATCCCCCAATCGCGGGAGATTCTTAGCGGGCCAATCAGCGCGGCTCGCTAGACCAATCAGATTACCCTGCGCTTTGACCAATCAAAGCGTGGGGTTTCAAGAATGTAAATGAAGGTACAGAACACTTTCATTACATCACCATCATCCAGAAAGGCTCAACCAAGCCTGAGACTCAGGACAGCCTACAGAGTTGCCCCTGCATGGCCCCATGGGGGCCTGACAACCGATCAGAATACAAGCTCCAATTCAAATCCCAACAGAGGGCATCAAACATTTGCATTCTCAGCATCTCAGCCCTTCTTTCCTCAACCAAGGCATGTGCTCCTGTCCACCATTAAACCATCTTCCAAGCAGTCACCATGTTTCCAGCATCTTTCTTCCCCACTTGGAACTGAACCCAGAAGGAGATTTCTTCCAACAGAGGCTAGGCAGAAACTTCAGATCTGCTCCCTGTTATTCCAGAGCGTCAGACAGTAGCAATTCGATGGTGCAAATCTCTTGACCTTTTGCAGCACAAGAAGGTTGAGATGTTCTCCTCCTTCTCCTCTGGGTTCCTTCTCCAAAGGAACTCAGATTAATGGATCCCTATCAGGACCCCCCCCCCCCCATACCTGCCATGGATGCAGTCTCGGAGCCCCCAACCTCTTTTCTCCCTCCTTCCATCCCCTCCTCGATCTGGAGGAATAAGCGGCATTCATGGCCTGTGATAGAGTCTGAATGATACTGCAGCGATGAGCGTTATTTATGATCCGTTTCCTGTTCCTTTTCTCCTGGGTCTCCAGTGGGGCTTTCTGGGTGCATCTTCTGCGGCCTTTGACAGAAAAGACATGCTTGGAAAGGGAACAGCAAAAATAATGATCTTGAAACAGATCTTCCACAAAAAAATGGGGTTCAAAGGCAGCATTTGTTGGCCTTTTTTTTGACAGATAACCAAATTTCAAAATACTTTGGATGTATTTGAGAAATCTGTCCTTCTTTATTGTTTACGGTGAAAAATTTGTGAGTATCCAGACTTTCCCTTCAATGCGTCCTGACAAATGCATAAGTGCTTCATGGAAAGGAAGAATTCTGTTCTAGATGGAAATATATTCTATGAAGTGGACAAAGACGTTGATTTGTCTCCACTTAGAGAGGGCCTCCCTGAGGGGTGCTGTATGTCCAGTTGCTGTGAATCGTTTTGATATAACCACACAAATTCCATTCCTGACAAGCATCGGAGGGAAAGTCCTCATGAAATTATCTCCATTCTCTGTGTCTGAAGCAAAGAGGCCAATCAGGGTCCATCTGAAATGGAGGAGCAGCTGGACAATTGCTGGGTTTTGAAATCCTTCTTTGGGGAGCATCTGGTGGAAAAAAGGGAATCTCCTTTTATCACTCAGAGCTTCTGAAGGAATTAGAGCAGTGATCTGAAAAAGTAATGAAGAATGCTGTGTTATAATGTGGTCCAAATCAACTCCAAAATATTACTTATTGACAAACCCAATGTTGTTTTGATGAATATATAAGAATAGTTTGTTCCTTAGTCATGGTTTAAAATATTTAAGACAGAATATTAACAAGATTGTATATAAAAATGGAACGCAAAATCATATTAAAGAAAAAAAACCCAATAAAAATGCAATGTAAATTTCTGTGTCACCCATACAATTCCAAATATTAGATTCAAATTAGCAGATGTTAGATAAAATGTCTGGATCTAAGATATAGGGTTGTATTATATGCTATTTCTGAGTACTAAAACCTCTTTCTCAACTTCTATGTCCCAAATTCTTTGTGAAGGAATTTTTCAGCTTCTTCTCTAGATGTACAAGAGCAAAACTGCTAAAAGAATAATTATGAGTACATGAAATGGATACACATAAGAAAAATTAGAAGAAATAGTAGGACAGTGACTGTAGGCAGATTGGTGCACGTATGCATGCCCCCTACAGACCTCTTAGGAAAGGGGTGAGGTCAATCGTAGACAGTTGTACAATCCAATAAGTCTTTAATTGAAATTTTGTCTGTTTTGGGACTATATGTCTGTTTCATCACTTTAATTTTAACCCAATAATTATATATCCTGAATTTATACAAAGCAGAAATTGTGTAAATTAACAATTATCTATGAGGGCAGGAGCTGAACTCCTTTTATCCATCCCAAAGATACTCTTCTTGGTCTGAATATTTTTTATACATAGACAGGACTATTGCCAACTTGATTCCAATTGGATAAGGCAGATATTATTGATATGTGAAAATGAACATTCTAATCGAGGACCTCAAAACCTGGATAGTTTTTCAATAGTAGAATATTCTGTAGAATATCCTCTACAGGGACCTTATGGCTCTTCAGGCCTTTAATGGTCAATTTGAAGATGAACATAATAGACTAAAACATCGTTGATATGTTCTCTAATATTCTGAAAAGCTGCTCTTGAATTTTATGAAGATATTGGATCTGTTGTTCATCCCCACCACCCCACTCACCTTACCAGATAGAGAAAAACACACAAACCTGTGGGACTTTGTAGGTGCCTACAAATGATGACATCTGGATGGAGATGTCCCTGGTAGCTCCATCAATCAGAGCCAGGAGGTTCTCCTTCCTCCCACAGCCATAATTGGGGACATTGGATTCTCCAGTGGAGAGCATGTCCTGCAAGACATCTGAAGTGTGTAAAGTGTTTATATAGTTGTCATGGATGTTGTAACCAAGTGTGAGATTGTGTAGGAGCTGGGAATTCTTGCTGACCATTTGAATAGCAGAAACTGATTTTAGGGTATTTGTTAGATCAGAACTCTTCCTATTGTAAAAACAATATTCATGTTATTATACTAAAAAAAAAACACAAATGTTTTTAAAATATATAATCCTTCACAAAGCTACTAAGCCTTAGGCCAACATTGATCCAAATCGAATGATCAATTATGCAAATGAGAGAGGCAAGTACAATTGTTTCAGTCACTACTTAAACAAAGGTCATTATTCAAGTGATGAACTCAGGAATGAACTGAGAAAGGAAAATCATCT
>JAUCBL010000309.1:0-104899 GCA_033807585.1 Hydrophis major
AAATAGAATAGAATAGAGATAGAATAGAATGAAATAGAATAGAAATTAGAATAGAGTAGAGCAGAATAGAAATACATAATAGAGTAGAATTAGAATTAGAATTAGAGTTAGAATTAGAATTAGAATTAGAATTAGAATTAGAATTAGAATTAGAATTAGAATTAGAATTAGAATCAGAATTGGAAATTGGAATTGGAATTGGAATTGGAATTGGAATTGGAAGTAGAATTAGAATTAGAATAGAATACAGAATAGAGTAGATAAGAGTAGAATCGAATTAGAATAGAGTAGAATAGAATAGAATAGAATAGGAGTAGAGTAGAGTAGAGTAGAGTAGAGTAGAATAGAATAGAATAGAATAGAATAGAATAGAATAGAATAGAATAGAATAGAATAGAATGGAATGGAATAGAATTAGAATAGAGTAGCGTAGTTTAGAATAGAGTAGCGTAGTTTTAGAATAGAATTAGGTTAGAGTAGAATAGAATTGAATTGAATTGAATAAAATAGAACAGAATAGAAGAGAAGTTAGAATCGAGTAGAGCAGAATAGAATACAGAATAGAGTAGAATCAGAATCGATCAGAATCAGAATCAGAATCAGAAAACAGAAACAGAAACAGAAACAGAAACAGAAACAGAAACAGAAACAGAAACAGAAACAGAATTAGAATTAGAATTAGATATAGAATTAGAATTAGAATTAGAATTAGAATTAGAATTAGAATTAGAATTAGAATTAGAATTAAGAATTAGAATTAGAATTAGAATTAGAATTAGAATTAGAATTATTGAATTAGAATTAGAATTAGAATTAGAATTAGAATTAGAGTAGAATAGAATAGAATACAGAATAGAGTAGATAAGAGTAGAATCGAATTAGAATAGAGTAGAGTGGAATAGAATTAGAATGAAGAAGAGAAGAGTAGAGTAGAATAGAATAGAATTAGAATAGCGATAAAGTAGAGTAGAGAATAGAATGAGCATTAGAATAGAGTAGAGTAGAGTAGAATTACAATAGAGTAGACTAGAAAAGAGTAGAGTAGAATAGAATACAGAATAGAGAAGAATAGAATAGAATGGAATGGAATAGAATTAGAATAGAGTAGAATAGAGTAGAATAGAATAGAATAGAATTAGAATTAGAATTAGAATTAGAATTAGAATTAGAATTAGAATTAGAATTAGATATTAGAATTAGAATTTAAATTAGAATTGGAATTGGAATTGGAATTGGAATTGGAATTGGAATTGAATTGGAATTGGAATTGGAATTGGAATTGGAATTGGAATTGGAATTGGAAGTTGAATTGGAATTGGAATAGAATACAGAATAGAGTAGATAAGAGTAGAATCGAATTAGAATAGAGTAGAGTGGAATAGAATTAGAATACAGAAGAGAAGAGTAAAGTAGAGTAGAGCAGAGTAGAGTAGAATAGAATAGAATTAGAATAGCGTAAAGTAGAGTAGAGTAGAATTAGAATTAGAATAGAGTAGAGTAGAGTAGAGTAGAATTAGAATAAAGCAGAGTAGAGTAGAATCGAATTAGAACAGAGTAGAGCAGAGTAGAGCAGAATAGATTAGAGTAGAATAGAATTAGAATAGAGGAGAATAGAATAGAATAGAATAGAATAGAATAGAATAGAATTAGAATAGAGTAGAGTAGAATAGAATTAGAATACAGTAGAGAAGAGTAGATTAGAGTAGAGCAGAGTAGAGTAATAGTAGAATTACAATAGAGTACACTAGAATTAGAATTAGAATTAGAATTAGAATTAGAATTAGAATTAGAATTAGAATTAGAATTAGAATTAGAATTAGAATTAGAATTAGAATTAGAATTACGAATTAGAATTAGAATTAGAATTAGAATTAGAATTAGAATTAGAATTAGAATTAGAATAGAATTAGAATTAGAATAGAACTAGAACTAGAACTAGAACTAGAACTAGAACTAGAACTAGAACTAGAACTAGAACTAGAACTAGAATTAGAATTAGAATTAGAAATTAGAATTAGAATTAGAATTAGAATTAGAATTAGAATTAGAATTAGTATTAGAATTAGAATTAGAATAGAATACCAGAATAGAGTAGATAAAAGTAGAATTGAATTAGAATAGAGTAGAGTGGAATAGAATTAGAATACAGAAGAGAAGAGTAGAGTAGAATAGCGTGAAGTAGATTAGAGTAGAATTAGAATTAGAATAGAGTAGAGTAGAGTAGAGTAGAATTACAATAGGGTAGACTAGAGTAGAGTAGAGTAGAATAGAATACAGAATAGAGAAGAATAGAATAGAATGGAATGGAATAGAATTAGAATAGAGTAGAATAGAATAGAATAGAATAGAATGGAATAGAATAGAATAGAATAGAATAGAATAGAATAGGAATAGAATGAAATAGAATAGAATAGAAATAGAATAGAACTAGAATAGAATAGAATAGAATAGAATAGAATAGAATAGAATAGAATAGAATAGAATAGAATAGAATGAAAATAGAATAGAAATTAGAATAGAGAGTAGAGCAGAATAGAATACAGAATAGAGTAGAATTAGAATTAGAATTAGAATTAGAATTAGAATTAGAATTAGAATTGGAATTGGAATTGGAATTGGAATTGGAATTGGAATTGGAATTGGAATTGGAATTGGAATTGGAATTGGAATTGGAATTGGAATTGGAATTGGAATTGGAATTGGAATTAGAATTAGAATTGAATACAGAATAGAGTAGATAAGAGTAGAATCGAATTAGAATAGAGTAGAGTGGAATAGAATTAGAATAGAGTAGAAAAGAATAGAATAGAATAGAATAGGAGTAGAGTAGAGTAGAGTAGAGTAGAGTAGAGTAGAGTAGAGTAGAGTAGAGTAGAATAGAATAGAATAGAATAGAATAGAATAGAATAGAATAGAATAGAATAGAATAGAATGGAATGGAATGGAATAGAATTAGAATAGAGTAGCGTAGTTTAGAATAGAGTAGCGTAGTTTAGAATAGAATTAGGTTAGAGTAGAATAGAATTGAATTGAATTGAATAAAATAGAACAGAATAGAAGAGAAGTTAGAATCGAGTAGAGCAGAATAGAATACAGAATAGAGTAGAATCAGAATCAGAATCAGAATCAGAAACAGAAACAGAAACAGAAACAGAATCAGAATCAGAATCAGAATCAGAATCAGAATCAGAATCAGAATCAGAATCAGAATCAGAATCAGAATCAGAATCAGAATCAGAATCAGAATCAGAATCAGAATCAGAATCAGAATCAGAATTAGAATTAGAATTAGAATTAGAATTAGTATTAGAATTAGAATAGAATACAGAATAGAGTAGCTAAGAGTAGAATAGAATTAGAATAGAGCAGAGTGGAATAGAATTAGAATACAGTAGAGAAGAGTAGAGTAGAGTAGAATTACAATAGAGTACACTAGACTAGAGTAGATTAGAATACAATACAGAATAGAGAAGAATAGAATAGAATAGAATGGAATGGAATGGAATAGAATTAGAATAGAGTAGAATAGAATAGAATAGAATAGAATAGAATAGGAGTAGAGTAGAGTAGAATAGAATAGAATAGAATAGAATAGAATAGAATAGAATAGAATAGAATAGAATAGAATGGAATGGAATGGAATAGAATTAGAATAGAGTAGCGTAGTTTAGAATAGAGTAGCGTAGTTTAGAATAGAATTAGGTTAGAGTAGAATAGAATAGAATTGAATTGAATAAAATAGAACAGAATAGAAGAGAAGTTAGAATCGAGTAGAGCAGAATAGAATACAGAATAGAGTAGAATCAGAATCAGAATCAGAAACAGAAACAGAAACAGAAACAGAAACAGAAACAGAAACAGAAACAGAAACAGAAACAGAAACAGAAACAGAAACAGAAACAGAAACAGAAACAGAATCAGAAACAGAAACAGAAACAGAAACAGAAACAGAAACAGAAACAGAAACAGAAACAGAAACAGAAACAGAAACAGAAACAGAAACAGAATTACAATTAGAATTAGAATTAGAATTAGAATTAGAATAGAGTAGAATAGAATACAGAATAGAGAAGAATAGAATGGAATGGAATGGAATAGAATTAGAATAGAATAGAATAGAATAGAAGGAAATAGAATAGAATAGAATAGAATAAAATAGAATAGAATAGAATAGAATAGAAATTAGAATAGAGTAGAGCAGAATAGAATACAGAATAGAGTAGAATCAGAATCAGAATCAGAATCAGAATCAGAATCAGAATCAGAATCAGAATCAGAATCAGAATCAGAATCAGAATCAGAATCAGAATCAGAATCAGAATCAGAATCAGAATCAGAATCAGAATCAGAATCAGAATTAGAATTAGAATTAGAATAGAATACAGAATAGAGTAGCTAAGAGTAGAATAGAATTAGAATAGAGTAGAGTGGAATAGAATTAGAATACAGTAGAGAAGAGTAGAGTAGAGTAGAGCAGAGTAGAGTAGAGTAGAATTACAATAGAGTACACCAGACTAGAGTAGATTAGAATACAATACAGAATAGAGAAGAATAGAATAGAATAGAATGGAATGGAATGGAATAGAATTAGAATGGAGTAGAATAGAATAGAATAGAATAGAATAGAATAGAATAGAATAGAATAGAATAGAATAGAATAGAATAGAATAGAATAGAATAGAATAGAATAGGAGTAGATTAGTGTAGGGTAGAGTAGAATAGAATAGAAAAGAATAGAATAGAATTAGAGTAGAGTAGAGTAGAGTAGAGCAGAGTAGAGTAGAATAGAATAGAATTAGAATAGCGTAAAGTAGAGTAGAGTAGAATTAGAATTAGAATAGAGTAGAGTAGAGTAGAATTACAACAGAGTAGACTAGAGTAGAGTAGATTAGAATAGAATACAGAATAGAGAAGAATAGAATAGAATGGAATGGAATAGAATTAGAATAGAGTAGAATAGAATAGAATAGAATAGAATGAAATAGAATAGAATAGAAATTAGAATAGAGTAGAGCAGAATAGAATACAGAATAGAGTAGAATCAGAATCAGAATCAGAATCAGAATCAGAATCAGAATCAGAATCAGAATCAGAATCAGAATCAGAATCAGAATCAGAAACAGAAACAGAAACAGAAACAGAAACAGAAACAGAAACAGAAACAGAAACAGAAACAGAAACAGAACTAGAACTAGAACTAGAACTAGAACTAGAACTAGAACTAGAACTAGAACTAGAATTAGAATTAGAATTAGAATTAGAATTAGAATTAGAATTAGAATTAGAATTAGAATTAGAATTAGTATTAGAATTAGAATTAGAATAGAATACAGAATAGAGTAGATAAAAGTAGAATTGAATTAGAATAGAGTAGAGTGGAATAGAATTAGAATACAGAAGAGAAGAGTAGAGTAGAATAGCGTGAAGTAGATTAGAGTAGAATTAGAATTAGAATAGAGTAGAGTAGAGTAGAGTAGAATTACAATAGGGTAGACTAGAGTAGAGTAGAGTAGAATAGAATACAGAATAGAGAAGAATAGAATAGAATGGAATGGAATAGAATTAGAATAGAGTAGAATAGAATAGAATAGAATAGAATAGAATAGAATGGAATAGAATAGAATAGAATAGAATAGAATAGAATAGAATAGAATAGAATAGAATAGAATAGAATGAAATAGAATAGAATAGAATAGAATAGAATAGAATAGAATAGAATAGAATAGAATGAAATAGAATAGAAATTAGAATAGAGTAGAGCAGAATAGAATACAGAATAGAGTAGAATTAGAATTAGAATTAGAATTAGAATTAGAATTAGAATTAGAATTAGAATTAGAATTAGAATTAGAATTAGAATTAGAATTGGAATTGGAATTGGAATTGGAATTGGAATTGGAATTGGAATTGGAATTGGAATTGGAATTGGAATTGGAATTGGAATTGGAATTGGAATTGGAATTAGAATTAGAATTGAATACAGAATAGAGTAGATAAGAGTAGAATCGAATTAGAATAGAGTAGAGTGGAATAGAATTAGAATAGAGTAGAAAAGAATAGAATAGAATAGAATAGGAGTAGAGTAGAGTAGAGTAGAGTAGAGTAGAGTAGAGTAGAGTAGAATAGAATAGAATAGAATAGAATAGAATAGAATAGAATAGAATAGAATAGAATAGAATGGAATGGAATGGAATGGAATAGAATTAGAATAGAGTAGCGTAGTTTAGAATAGAGTAGCGTAGTTTAGAATAGAATTAGGTTAGAGTAGAATAGAATTGAATTGAATTGAATAAAATAGAACAGAAGAGAAGAGAAGTTAGAATCGAGTAGAGCAGAATAGAATACAGAATAGAGTAGAATCAGAATCAGAATCAGAATCAGAATCAGAAACAGAAACAGAAACAGAAACAGAAACAGAAACAGAAACAGAAACAGAATCAGAATCAGAATCAGAATCAGAATCAGAATCAGAATCAGAATCAGAATCAGAATCAGAATCAGAATCAGAATCAGAATCAGAATCAGAATCAGAATTAGAATTAGAATTAGAATTAGTATTAGAATTAGAATAGAATACAGAATAGAGTAGCTAAGAGTAGAATAGAATTAGAATAGAGCAGAGTGGAATAGAATTAGAATACAGTAGAGAAGAGTAGAGTAGAGTAGAATTACAATAGAGTACACTAGACTAGAGTAGATTAGAATACAATACAGAATAGAGAAGAATAGAATAGAATAGAATGGAATGGAATGGAATAGAATTAGAATAGAGTAGAATAGAATAGAATAGAATAGGAGTAGAGTAGAGTAGAGTAGAATAGAATAGAATAGAATAGAATAGAATAGAATAGAATAGAATAGAATAGAATAGAATAGAATAGAATGGAATGGAATGGAATAGAATTAGAATAGAGTAGCGTAGTTTAGAATAGAGTAGCGTAGTTTAGAATAGAATTAGGTTAGAGTAGAATAGAATTGAATTGAATTGAATAAAATAGAACAGAATAGAAGAGAAGTTAGAATCGAGTAGAGCAGAATAGAATACAGAATAGAGTAGAATCAGAATCAGAATCAGAATCAGAAACAGAAACGGAAACGGAAACGGAAACGGAAACGGAAACGGAAACGGAAACGGAAACGGAAACGGAAACGGAAACGGAAACGGAAACGGAAACGGAAACGGAAACGGAAACGGAATTGGAATTGGAATTGGAATTGGAATTGGAATTAGAATTAGAATTAGAATTAGAATTGAATACAGAATAGAGTAGATAAGAGTAGAATCGAATTAGAATAGAGTGGAGTGGAATAGAATTAGAATAGAATAGAATAGAATAGAATAGAATAGAATAGAATAGAATAGAATAGAATAGAATAGAATAGAATAGAATAGAATAGAATAGAATAGAATAGAATACAGAATAGAGAAGAATAGAATAGAATGGAATGGAATAGAATTAGAATAGAATAGAATAGAATAGAATAGAATAGAATGGAATGGAATGGAATAGAATAGAATAGAATAGAATAGAATAGAATAGAATAGAATAGAATAGAATAGAATATAATAGAATAGAATAGAAATTAGAATAGAGTAGAGCAGAATAGAATACAGAATAGAGTAGAATCAGAATCAGAATCAGAATCAGAATCAGAATCAGAATCAGAATCAGAATCAGAATCAGAATCAGAATCAGAATCAGAATCAGAATCAGAATCAGAATCAGAATCAGAATCAGAATCAGAAACAGAAACAGAAACAGAAACAGAATTCGAATTCGAATTCGAATTCGAATTCGAACTAGAACTAGAATTAGAATTAGAATTAGAATTAGAATTAGAATTAGAATTAGAATTAGAATTAGAATTAGAATTAGAATTAGAATTAGAATTAGAATTAGAATTAGAATTAGAATTAGAATTAGAATTAGAATTAGAATTAGAATTAGAATTAGAATAGAATACAGAATAGAGTAGATAAGAGTAGAATTGAATTAGAATAGAGTAGAGTGGAATAGAATTAGAATACAGTAGAGAAGAGTAGAGTAGAGTAGAGCAGAGTAGAGTAGAGTAGAATTACAATAGAGTACATTAGACTAGAATAGATTAGAATACAATACAGAATAGAGAAGAATAGAATAGAATAGAATGGAATGGAATGGAATGGAATAGAATTAGAATAGAGTAGTGTAGTTTAGAATAGAATTAGGATAGAGTAGAATAGAATTGAATTGAATTGAATAAAATAGAACCGAATAGAATAGAAGTTAGAATCGAGTAGAGCAGAATAGAATATAGAATAGAGTAGAATAGAATAGAATAGAATTAGAATAGAGTAGAATAGAATAGAATAGAATAGAATATAATAGAATATAATAGAATAGAATAGAATAGAAATTAGAATAGAGTAGAGCAGAATAGAATGCAGAATAGAGTAGAATTAGAATTAGAATTAGAATTAGAATTAGAATTAGAATTAGAATTAGAATTAGAATTAGAATTAGAATTAGAATTAGAATTGGAATTGGAATTGGAATTGGAATTGGAATTGGAATTGGAATTGGAATTGGAATTGGAATTGGAATTGGAATTGGAATTGGAATTGGAATTGGAATTAGAATAGAATACAGAATAGAGTAGATAAGAGTAGAATCGAATTAGAATAGAGTAGAGTGGAATAGAATTAGAATACAGAAGAGAAGAGAAGAGTAGAGTAGAGTAGAGCATAGTAGAGTAGAATAGAATAGAATTAGAATAGCGTAAAGTAGAGTAGAGTAGAATTAGAATTAGAATAGAGTAGAGTAGAGTAGAATTACAATAGAGTAGACTAGAGTAGAGTAGAGTAGAATAGAATACAGAATAGAGAAGAATAGAATAGAATGGAATGGAATAGAATTAGAATAGAGTAGAATAGAATAGAATAGAATAGAATAGAATAGAATAGAATAGAATAGAATAGAATAGAATAGAATAGAATAGAATGAAATAGAATAGAATAGAATAGAATAGAATGAAATAGAATAGAAATTAGAATAGAGTAGAGCAGAATAGAATACAGAATAGAGTAGAATTAGAATTAGAATTAGAATTAGAATTAGAATTAGAATTAGAATTAGAATTAGAATTAGAATTAGAATTGGAATTGGAATTGGAATTGGAATTGGAATTGGAATTAGAATTAGAATTAGAATTAGAATAGAATACAGAATAGAGTAGATAAGAGTAGAATCGAATTAGAATAGAGTAGAGTAGAGTAGAATAGAATAGAATAGAATAGAATAGAATAGAATAGAATAGAATAGAATAGAATGGAATGGAATAGAATTAGAATAGAGTAGCGTAGTTTAGAATAGAGTAGCGTAGTTTAGAATAGAATTAGGTTAGAGTAGAATAGAATTGAATTGAATTGAATAAAATAGAACAGAATAGAAGAGAAGTTAGAATCGAGTAGAGCAGAATAGAATACAGAATAGAGTAGAATCAGAATCAGAATCAGAATCAGAATCAGAATCAGAATCAGAATCAGAATCAGAATCAGAAACAGAAACAGAAACAGAAACAGAAACAGAAACAGAATTAGAATTAGAATTAGAATTAGAATTAGAATTAGAATTAGAATTAGAATTAGAATTAGAATTAGAATTAGAATTAGAATTAGAATTAGAATTAGAATTAGAATTAGAATTAGAATTAGAATTAGAATTAGAATTAGAATTAGGAGTAGAATAGAATAGAATACAGAATAGAGTAGATAAGAGTAGAATCGAATTAGAATAGAGTAGAGTGGAATAGAATTAGAATGAAGAAGAGAAGAGTAGAGTAGAATAGAATAGAATTAGAATAGCGTAAAGTAGAGTAGAATAGAATGAGAATTAGAATAGAGTAGAGTAGAGTAGAATTACAATAGAGTAGACTAGAAAAGAGTAGAGTAGAATAGAATACAGAATAGAGAAGAATAGAATAGAATGGAATGGAATAGAATTAGAATAGAGTAGAATAGAGTAGAATAGAATAGAATAGAATTAGAATTAGAATTAGAATTAGAATTAGAATTAGAATTAGAATTAGAATTAGAATTAGAATTAGAATTAGAATTAGAATTAGAATTAGAATTAGAATTAGAATTAGAATTTAAATTAGAATTGGAATTGGAATTGGAATTGGAATTGGAATTGGAATTGGAATTGGAATTGGAATTGGAATTGGAATTGGAATTGGAATTGGAATTGGAATTGGAATTGGAATTGGAATTGGAATTGGAATTGGAATTGGAATAGAATACAGAATAGAGTAGATAAGAGTAGAATCGAATTAGAATAGAGTAGAGTGGAATAGAATTAGAATACAGAAGAGAAGAGTAAAGTAGAGTAGAGCAGAGTAGAGTAGAATAGAATAGAATTAGAATAGCGTAAAGTAGAGTAGAGTAGAATTAGAATTAGAATAGAGTAGAGTAGAGTAGAGTAGAATTAGAATAAAGCAGAGTAGAGTAGAATCGAATTAGAACAGAGTAGAGCAGAGTAGAGCAGAATAGATTAGAGTAGAATAGAATTAGAATAGAGGAGAATAGAATAGAATAGAATAGAATAGAATAGAATAGAATAGAATAGAATAGAATAGAATAGAATAGAATAGAATAGAATAGAATAGAATTAGAATAGAGTAGAGTAGAATAGAATTAGAATACAGTAGAGAAGAGTAGATTAGAGTAGAGCAGAGTAGAGTATAGTAGAATTACAATAGAGTACACTAGAATTAGAATTAGAATTAGAATTAGAATTAGAATTAGAATTAGAATTAGAATTAGAATTAGAATTAGAATTAGAATTAGAATTAGAATTAGAATTAGAATTAGAATTAGAATTAGAATTAGAATTAGAATTAGAATTAGAATTAGAATTAGAATTAGAATTAGAATTAGAATTAGAATTAGAATTAGAATTAGAATTAGAATTAGAATTAGAATTAGAATTAGAATTAGAATTAGAATTAGAATTAGAATTAGAATTAGAATTAGAATTAGAATTAGAATTAGTATTAGAATTAGAATAGAATACAGAATAGAGTAGCTAAGAGTAGAATAGAATTAGAATAGAGGAGAGTGGAATAGAATTAGAATACAGTAGAGAAGAGTAGAGTAGAGTAGAGCAGAGTAAAGTAGAGTAGAATTACAATAGAGTACACTAGACTAGAGTAGATTAGAATACAATACAGAATAGAGAAGAATAGAATAGAATGGAATGGAATGGAATAGTATTAGAATAGAGTAGAATAGAATAGAATAGAATAGGAGTAGAGCAGAGTAGAATAGAATAGAATAGAATAGAATGGAATGGAATAGAATGAGAATAGAGTAGCGTAGTTTAGAATAGAATTAGGATAGAGTAGAATAGAATTGAATTGAATTGAATAAAATAGAACCGAATAGAATAGAAGTTAGAATCGAGTAGAGCAGAATAGAATATAGAATAGAGTAAAATAGAATAGAATAGAATTAGAGTAGAGTAGAGTAGAATAGAATAGAATAGAATAGAATAGAATAGAATAGAAATTAGAATACAGTAGAGCAGAATAGAATACAGAATAGAGTAGAATCAGAAACAGAATTAGAAACAGAATTAGAAACAGAATTAGAATTAGAATTAGAATTGGAATTGGAATTGGAATTGGAATTGGAATTGGAATTGGAATTGGAATTGGAATTGGAATTGGAATTGGAATTGGAATTGGAATTGGAATTGGAATTGGAATTAGAATTAGAATTAGAATTAGAATAGAATACAGAATAGAGTAGATAAGAGTAGAATCGTATTAGAATAGAGTAGAGTGGAATAGAATTAGAATACAGAAGAGAAGAGTAGAGTAGAGTAGAGCAGAGTAGAGTAGAATAGAATAGAATTAGAATAGCGTAAAGTAGAGTAGAGTAGAATTAGAATTAGAATAGAGTAGAGTAGAGTAGAATTACAATAGAGTAGCCTAGAGTAGAGTAGATTAGAATAGAATACAGAATAGAGAAGAATAGAATGGAATGGAATGGAATAGAATTAGAATAGAATAGAATAGAATAGAAGGAAATAGAATAGAATAGAATAGAATAAAATAAAATAGAATAGAATAGAATAGAAATTAGAATAGAGTAGAGCAGAATAGAATACAGAATAGAGTAGAATCAGAATCAGAATCAGAATCAGAATCAGAATCAGAATCAGAATCAGAATCAGAATCAGAATCAGAATCAGAATCAGAATCAGAATCAGAATTAGAATTAGAATTAGAATAGAATACAGAATAGAGTAGCTAAGAGTAGAATAGAATTAGAATAGAGTAGAGTGGAATAGAATTAGAATACAGTAGAGAAGAGTAGAGTAGAGTAGAGCAGAGTAGAGTATAGTAGAATTACAATAGAGTACACCAGACTAGAGTAGATTAGAATACAATACAGAATAGAGAAGAATAGAATAGAATAGAATGGAATGGAATGGAATAGAATTAGAATGGAGTAGAATAGAATAGAATAGAATAGAATAGAATAGAATAGAATAGAATAGAATAGAATAGAATAGAATAGAATAGAATAGAATAGAATAGAATAGAATAGGAGTAGATTAGTGTAGAGTAGAGTAGAATAGAATAGAAAAGAATAGAATAGAATTAGAGTAGAGTAGAGTAGAGTAGAGCAGAGTAGAGTAGAATAGAATAGAATTAGAATAGCGTAAAGTAGAGTAGAGTAGAATTAGAATTAGAATAGAGTAGAGTAGAGTAGAATTACAACAGAGTAGACTAGAGTAGAGTAGATTAGAATAGAATACAGAATAGAGAAGAATAGAATAGAATGGAATGGAATAGAATTAGAATAGAGTAGAATAGAATAGAATAGAATAGAATAGAATAGAATAGAATAGAATAGAATTAAATAGAATAGAATAGAATAGAAATTAGAATAGAGTAGAGCAGAATAGAATACAGAATAGAGTAGAATCAGAATCAGAATCAGAATCAGAATCAGAATCAGAATCAGAATCAGAATCAGAATCAGAATCAGAATCAGAATCAGAATCAGAATCAGAATCAGAATCAGAATCAGAATCAGAAACAGAAACAGAAACAGAAACAGAAACAGAAACAGAACTAGAACTAGAACTAGAACTAGAACTAGAACTAGAACTAGAATTAGAATTATAATTATAATTATAATTAGAATTAGAATTAGAATTAGAATTAGAATTAGAATTAGAATTAGAATTAGTATTAGAATTAGAATTAGAATTAGAATAGAATACAGAATAGAGTAGATAAGAGTAGAATTGAATTAGAATAGAGTAGAGTGGAATAGAATTAGAATACAGAAGAGAAGAGTAGAGTAGAATAGCGTGAAGTAGATTAGAGTATTATTAGAATTAGAATAGAGTAGAGTAGAGTAGAATTACAATAGAGTAGACTAGAGTAGAGTAGAGTAGAATAGCATACAGAATAGAGAAGAATAGAATAGAATGGAATGGAATAGAATTAGAATAGAGTAGAATAGAATAGAATAGAATAGAATAGAATAGAATAGAATAGAATAGAATAGAATAGAATAGAATAGAATAGAATGAAATAGAATAGAAATTAGAATAGAGTAGAGCAGAATAGAATACAGAATAGAGTAGAATTAGAATTAGAATTAGAATTAGAATTAGAATTAGAATTAGAATTAGAATTAGAATTAGAATTGGAATTGGAATTGGAATTGGAATTGGAATTGGAATTGGAATTGGAATTGGAATTGGAATTGGAATTGGAATTGGAATTGGAATTGGAATTAGAATTAGAATTGAATACAGAATAGAGTAGATAAGAGTAGAATCGAATTAGAATAGAATAGAGTGGAATAGAATTAGAATAGAGTGGAAAAGAATAGAATAGAATAGGAGTAGAGTAGAGTAGAGTAGAATAGAATAGAATAGAATAGAATAGAATAGAATAGAATAGAATAGAATAGAATAGAATAGAATAGAATAGAATAGAATAGAATAGAATGGAATAGAATTAGAATAGAGTAGCGTAGTTTAGAATAGAGTAGCGTAGTTTAGAATAGAATTAGGTTAGAGTAGAATAGAATTGAATTGAATTGAATAAAATAGAACAGAATAGAAGAGAAGTTAGAATCGAGTAGAGCAGAATAGAATACAGAATAGAGTAGAATCAGAATCAGAATCAGAATCAGAATCAGAATCAGAATCAGAATCAGAATCAGAAACAGAAACAGAAACAGAAACAGAAACAGAAACAGAAACAGAACTAGAACTAGAACTAGAACTAGAACTAGAACTAGAACTAGAATTAGAATTAGAATTATAATTATAATTAGAATTAGAATTAGAATTAGAATTAGAATTAGAATTAGAATTAGAATTAGAATTAGAATTAGAATTAGTATTAGAATTAGAATTAGAATTAGAATAGAATACAGAATAGAGTAGATAAGAGTAGAATTGAATTAGAATAGAGTAGAGTGGAATAGAATTAGAATACAGAAGAGAAGAGTAGAGTAGAATAGCGTGAAGTAGATTAGAGTATTATTAGAATTAGAATAGAGTAGAGTAGAGTAGAATTACAATAGAGTAGACTAGAGTAGAGTAGAGTAGAATAGCATACAGAATAGAGAAGAATAGAATAGAATGGAATGGAATAGAATTAGAATAGAGTAGAATAGAATAGAATAGAATAGAATAGAATAGAATAGAATAGAATAGAATAGAATAGAATAGAATAGAATAGAACAAAATAGAACAGAACAGAATAGAATAGAATAGAATAGAATAGAATAGAATAGAATAGAATAGAATAGAATAGAATAGAATAGGAGTAGATTAGTGTAGAGTAGAGTAGAATAGAATAGAAAAGAATAGAATAGAATTAGAGTAGAGTAGAGTAGAGTAGAGCAGAGTAGAGTAGAATAGAATAGAATTAGAATAGCGTAAAGTAGAGTAGAGTAGAATTAGAATTAGAATAGAGTAGAGTAGAGTAGAGTAGAATTACAATAGAGTAGACTAGAGTAGAGTAGAGTAGAATAGAATACAGAATAGAGAAGAATAGAATAGAATGGAATGGAATAGAATTAGAATAGAGTAGAATAGAATAGAATAGAATAGAATAGAATAGAATAGAATGGAATGGAATGGAATAGAATAGAATAGAATAGAATAGAATAGAATAGAATAGAATAGAATAGAATAGAATAGAATAGAATGAAATAGAATAGAAATTAGAATAGAGTAGAGCAGAATAGAATACAGAATAGAGTAGAATTAGAATTAGAATTAGAATTAGAATTAGAATTAGAATTAGAATTAGAATTGGAATTGGAATTGGAATTGGAATTGGAATTGGAATTGGAATTGGAATTGGAATTGGAATTGGAATTGGAATTGGAATTGGAATTAGAATTAGAATTGAATACAGAATAGAGTAGATAAGAGTAGAATCGAATTAGAATAGAATAGAGTGGAATAGAATTAGAATAGAGTGGAAAAGAATAGAATAGAATAGGAGTAGAGTAGAGTAGAGTAGAGTAGAATAGAATAGAATAGAATAGAATAGAATAGAATAGAATAGAATAGAATAGAATAGAATAGAATAGAATAGAATAGAATGGAATGGAATAGAATTAGAATAGAGTAGCGTAGTTTAGAATAGAGTAGCGTAGTTTAGAATAGAATTAGGTTAGAGTAGAATAGAATTGAATTGAATTGAATAAAATAGAACAGAATAGAAGAGAAGTTAGAATCGAGTAGAGCAGAATAGAATACAGAATAGAGTAGAATCAGAATCAGAATCAGAATCAGAATCAGAAACAGAAACAGAAACAGAAACAGAAACAGAAACAGAAACAGAAACAGAAACAGAAACAGAAACAGAAACAGAAACAGAAACAGAAACAGAAACAGAAACAGAAACAGAATTAGAATTAGAATTAGAATTAGAATTAGAATTAGAATTAGAATTAGAATTAGAATTAGAATTAGAATTAGAATTAGAATTAGAATTAGAATTAGAATTAGAATTAGAATTAGTATTAGAATTAGAATTAGAATAGAATACAGAATAGAGTAGCTAAGAGTAGAATAGAATTAGAATAGAGCAGAGTGGAATAGAATTAGAATACAGTAGAGAAGAGTAGAGTAGAGTAGAATTACAATAGAGTACACTAGACTAGAGTAGATTAGAATACAATACAGAATAGAGAAGAATAGAATAGAATAGAATGGAATGGAATGGAATAGAATTAGAATAGAGTAGAATAGAATAGAATAGAATAGAATAGAATAGAATAGGAGTAGAGTAGAGTAGAGTAGAGTAGAGTAGAGTAGAGTAGAATAGAATAGAATAGAATAGAATAGAATAGAATAGAATAGAATAGAATAGAATAGAATAGAATAGAATAGAATGGAATGGAATGGAATGGAATAGAATTAGAATAGAGTAGCGTAGTTTAGAATAGAGTAGCGTAGTTTAGAATAGAATTAGGTTAGAGTAGAATAGAATTGAATTGAATTGAATAAAATAGAACAGAATAGAAGAGAAGTTAGAATCGAGTAGAGCAGAATAGAATACAGAACAGAGTAGAATCAGAATCAGAATCAGAATCAGAATCAGAATCAGAATCAGAATCAGAATCAGAATCAGAATCAGAATCAGAATCAGAATCAGAATCAGAATCAGAATCAGAATCAGAATCAGAATCAGAATCAGAATCAGAATCAGAAACAGAAACAGAAACAGAAACAGAAACAGAAACAGAAACAGAAACAGAAACAGAAACAGAAACAGAAACAGAAACAGAAACAGAAACAGAAACAGAAACAGAAACAGAAACAGAATTAGAATTAGAATTAGAATTAGAATTAGAATTAGAATTAGAATTAGAATTAGAATTAGAATTAGAATTAGAATTAGAATTAGAATTAGAATTAGAATAGAGTAGAATAGAATACAGAATAGAGAAGAATAGAATGGAATGGAATGGAATAGAATTAGAATAGAATAGAATAGAATAGAATAGAAGGAAATAGAATAGAATAGAATAGAATAAAATAGAATAGAATAGAAATTAGAATAGAGTAGAGCAGAATAGAATACAGAATAGAGTAGAATCAGAATCAGAATCAGAATCAGAATCAGAATCAGAATCAGAATCAGAATCAGAATCAGAATCAGAATCAGAATCAGAATCAGAATCAGAATCAGAATCAGAATCAGAATCAGAATCAGAATTAGAATTAGAATTAGAATTAGAATTAGAATAGAATACAGAATAGAGTAGCTAAGAGTAGAATAGAATTAGAATAGAGTAGAGTGGAATAGAATTAGAATACAGTAGAGAAGAGTAGAGTAGAGTAGAATTACAATAGAGTACACTAGACTAGAGTAGATTAGAATACAATACAGAATAGAGAAGAATAGAATAGAATAGAATGGAATGGAATGGAATAGAATTAGAATAGAGTAGAATAGAATAGAATAGAATAGAATAGGAGTAGAGTAGAGTAGAGTAGAGTAGAGTAGAGTAGAGTAGAATAGAATAGAATAGAATAGAATAGAATAGAATAGAATAGAATAGAATAGAATAGAATAGAATAGAATAGAATAGAATGGAATAGAATGGAATAGAATGGAATAGAATTAGAATAGAGTAGCGTAGTTTAGAATAGAGTAGTGTAGTTTAGAATAGAATTAGGTTAGAGTAGAATAGAATTGAATTGAATTGAATAAAATAGAACAGAATAGAAGAGAAGTTAGAATCGAGTAGAGCAGAATAGAATACAGAATAGAGTAGAATCAGAATCAGAATCAGAATCAGAATCAGAATCAGAATCAGAATCAGAATCAGAATCAGAATCAGAATCAGAATCAGAAACAGAAACAGAATCAGAATCAGAATCAGAATCAGAATCAGAATCAGAATCAGAATCAGAAACAGAAACAGAAACAGAAACAGAAACAGAAACAGAAACAGAAACAGAAACAGAAACAGAAACAGAAACAGAAACAGAAACAGAAACAGAAACAGAAACAGAAACAGAAACAGAAACAGAAACAGAATTAGAATTAGAATTAGAATTAGAATTAGAATTAGAATTAGAATTAGAATTAGAATTAGAATTAGAATAGAGTAGAATAGAATACAGAATAGAGAAGAATAGAATTGAATGGAATGGAATAGAATTAGAATAGAATAGAATAGAATAGAAGGAAATAGAATAGAATAGAATAGAATAAAATAGAATAGAATAGAATAGAATAGAATAGAATAGAAATTAGAATAGAGTAGAGCAGAATAGAATACAGAATAGAGTTGAATCAGAATCAGAATCAGAATCAGAATCAGAATCAGAATCAGAATCAGAATCAGAATCAGAATCAGAATCAGAATCAGAATCAGAATCAGAATCAGAATCAGAATCAGAATCAGAATCAGAATCAGAATCAGAATCAGAATCAGAAACAGAAACGGAAACGGAAACGGAAACGGAAACGGAAACGGAAACGGAATTGGAATTGGAATTGGAATTGGAATTGGAATTGGAATTGGAATTGGAATTGGAATTGGAATTAGAATTAGAATTGAATACAGAATAGAGTAGATAAGAGTAGAATCGAATTAGAATAGAGTAGAGTGGAATAGAATTAGAATAGAGTAGAAATGAATAGAATAGAATAGAATAGGAGTAGAGTAGAGTAGAGTAGAGTAGAGTAGAGTAGAATAGAATAGAATAGAATAGAATAGAATAGAATAGAATAGAATAGAATAGAATAGAATAGAATAGAATAGAATAGAATGGAATGGAATAGAATTAGAATAGAGTAGCGTAGTTTAGAATAGAGTAGCGTAGTTTAGAATAGAATTAGGTTAGAGTAGAATAGAATTGAATTGAATTGAATAAAATAGAACAGAATAGAAGAGAAGTTAGAATCGAGTAGAGCAGAATAGAATACAGAATAGAGTAGAATCAGAATCAGAATCAGAATCAGAATCAGAATCAGAAACAGAAACAGAAACAGAAACAGAAACAGAAACAGAATCAGAATCAGAATCAGAATCAGAATCAGAATCAGAATCAGAATCAGAATCAGAATCAGAATCAGAATCAGAATCAGAATCAGAATCAGAATCAGAATCAGAATCAGAATTAGAATTAGAATTAGAATTAGTATTAGAATTAGAATAGAATACAGAATAGAGTAGCTAAGAGTAGAATAGAATTAGAATAGAGCAGAGTGGAATAGAATTAGAATACAGTAGAGAAGAGTAGAGTAGAGTAGAATTACAATAGAGTACACTACACTAGAGTAGATTAGAATACAATACAGAATAGAGAAGAATAGAATAGAATAGAATGGAATGGAATGGAATAGAATTAGAATAGAGTAGAATAGAATAGAATAGAATAGAATAGAATAGAATAGAATAGAATAGAATAGAATAGAATAGAATAGAATAGAATAGAATAGAATAGGAGTAGAGTAGAGTAGAGTAGAGTAGAGTAGAATAGAATAGAATAGAATAGAATAGAATAGAATAGAATAGAATAGAATAGAATAGAATAGAATAGAATGGAATAGAATTAGAATAGAGTAGCGTAGTTTAGAATAGAGTAGCGTAGTTTAGAATAGAATTAGGTTAGAGTAGAATAGAATTGAATTGAATTGAATAAAATAGAACAGAATAGAAGAGAAGTTAGAATTGAGTTGAGCAGAATAGAATACAGAATAGAGTAGAATCAGAATCAGAATCAGAATCAGAATCAGAAACAGAAACAGAAACAGAAACAGAAACAGAAACAGAAACAGAAACAGAAACAGAAACAGAAACAGAAACAGAAACAGAAACAGAAACAGAAACAGAAACAGAAACAGAAACAGAAACAGAAACAGAAACAGAAACAGAAACAGAAACAGAAACAGAAACAGAAACAGAAACAGAAACAGAATTAGAATTAGAATTGGAATTGGAATTGGAATTGGAATTGGAATTGGAATTGGAATTGGAATTGGAATTGGAATTGGAATTAGAATTAGAATTGAATACAGAATAGAGTAGATAAGAGTAGAATCGAATTAGAATAGAGTGGAGTGGAATAGAATTAGAATAGAGTAGAATAGAATAGAATAGAATAGAATAGAATAGAATAGAATAGAATAGAATAGAATAGAATAGAATAGAAATTAGAATAGAGTAGAATAGAATACAGAATAGAGAAGAATAGAATAGAATGGAATGGAATAGAATTAGAATAGAATAGAATAGAATAGAATAGAATAGAATAGAATAGAATAGAATAGAATAGAATAGAATAGCATGAAATAGAATAGAATAGAATAGAATGAAATTGAATAGAAATTAGAATAGAGTAGAGCAGAATAGAA
The DNA here is from genome assembly GCA_033807585.1 of Hydrophis major. Lineage (NCBI taxonomy): Eukaryota > Metazoa > Chordata > Lepidosauria > Squamata > Elapidae > Hydrophis > Hydrophis major. The sequence goes on from JAUCBL010000309.1 coordinate 20,407, forward strand.
TACAGAATAGAGTAGAATTAGAATTAGAATTAGAATTAGAATTAGAATTAGAATTAGAATTAGAATTAGAATTAGAATTTGAATTTGAATTAGAATTAGAATTAGAATTAGAATTAGAATTAGAATTAGAATTAGAATTAGAATTGGAATTGGAATTGGAATTGGAATTGGAATTGGAATTGGAATTGGAATTGGAATTGGAATTGGAATTGGAATTGGAATTGGAATTGGAATTAGAATTAGAATTGAATACAGAATAGAGTAGATAAGAGTAGAATCGAATTAGAATAGAATAGAGTGGAATAGAATTAGAATAGAGTGCAAAAGAATAGAATAGAATAGGAGTAGAGTAGAGTAGAGTAGAGTAGAATAGAATAGAATAGAATAGAATGGAATGGAATAGAATTAGAATAGAGTAGCGTAGTTTAGAATAGAGTAGCGTAGTTTAGAATAGAATTAGGTTAGAGTAGAATAGAATTGAATTGAATTGAATAAAATAGAACAGAATAGAAGAGAAGTTAGAATCGAGTAGAGCAGAATAGAATACAGAATAGAGTAGAATCAGAATCAGAATCAGAATCAGAAACAGAAACAGAAACAGAAACAGAAACAGAAACAGAAACAGAAACAGAATTAGAATTAGAATTAGAATTAGAATTAGAATTAGAATTAGAATTAGAATTAGAATTAGAATTAGAATTAGAATTAGAATTAGAATTAGAATTAGAATTAGTATTAGAATTAGAATTAGAATAGAATACAGAATAGAGTAGCTAAGAGTAGAATAGAATTAGAATAGAGCAGAGTGGAATAGAATTAGAATACAGTAGAGAAGAGTAGAGTAGAGTAGAATTACAATAGAGTACACTAGACTAGAGTAGATTAGAATACAATACAGAATAGAGAAGAATAGAATAGAATAGAATGGAATGGAATGGAATAGAATTAGAATAGAGTAGAATAGAATAGAATAGAATAGAATAGGAGTAGAGTAGAGTAGAGTAGAGTAGAATAGAATAGAATAGAATAGAATAGAATAGAATAGAATAGAATAGAATAGAATAGAATAGAATGGAATGGAATGGAATAGAATTAGAATAGAGTAGCGTAGTTTAGAATAGAGTAGCGTAGTTTAGAATAGAATTAGGTTAGAGTAGAATAGAATTGAATTGAATTGAATAAAATAGAACAGAATAGAAGAGAAGTTAGAATCGAGTAGAGCAGAATAGAATACAGAATAGAGTAGAATCAGAATCAGAATCAGAATCAGAATCAGAATCAGAATCAGAATCAGAATCAGAATCAGAATCAGAATCAGAATCAGAATCAGAATCAGAATCAGAATCAGAATCAGAATCAGAAACAGAAACAGAAACAGAAACAGAAACAGAAACAGAAACAGAAACAGAATTAGAATTAGAATTAGAATTAGAATTAGAATTAGAATTAGAATTAGAATTAGAATTAGAATTAGAATTAGAATTAGAATTAGAATAGAGTAGAATAGAATACAGAATAGAGAAGAATAGAATGGAATGGAATGGAATAGAATTAGAATAGAATAGAATAGAATAGAAGGAAATAGAATAGAATAGAATAGAATAGAATAAAATAGAATAGAATAGAAATTAGAATAGAGTAGAGCAGAATAGAATACAGAATAGAGTAGAATCAGAATCAGAATCAGAATCAGAATCAGAATCAGAATCAGAATCAGAATCAGAATCAGAATCAGAATCAGAATCAGAATCAGAATCAGAATCAGAATCAGAATCAGAATCAGAATCAGAATCAGAATCAGAATCAGAATCAGAATTAGAATTAGAATTAGAATTAGAATACAGAATAGAGTAGCTAAGAGTAGAATAGAATTAGAATAGAGTAGAGTGGAATAGAATTAGAATACAGTAGAGAAGAGTAGAGTAGAGTAGAATTACAATAGAGTACACTAGACTAGAGTAGATTAGAATACAATACAGAATAAAGAAGAATAGAATAGAATAGAATGGAATGGAATGGAATAGAATTAGAATAGAGTAGAATAGAATAGAATAGAATAGAATAGAATAGAATAGAATAGGAGTAGAGTAGAGTAGAGTAGAGTAGAGTAGAATAGAATAGAATAGAATAGAATAGAATAGAATAGAATAGAATAGAATAGAATAGAATAGAATGGAATGGAATAGAATGGAATAGAATTAGAATAGAGTAGCGTAGTTTAGAATAGAGTAGCGTAGTTTAGAATAGAATTAGGTTAGAGTAGAATAGAATTGAATTGAATTGAATAAAATAGAACAGAATAGAAGAGAAGTTAGAATCGAGTAGAGCAGAATAGAATACAGAATAGAGTAGAATCAGAATCAGAATCAGAATCAGAATCAGAATCAGAATCAGAAACAGAAACAGAATCAGAATCAGAATCAGAATCAGAATCAGAATCAGAATCAGAATCAGAATCAGAATCAGAATCAGAATCAGAATCAGAAACAGAAACAGAAACAGAAACAGAAACAGAAACAGAAACAGAAACAGAAACAGAAACAGAAACAGAAACAGAAACAGAAACAGAAACAGAAACAGAAACAGAATTAGAATTAGAATTAGAATTAGAATTAGAATTAGAATAGAGTAGAATAGAATACAGAATAGAGAAGAATAGAATTCAATGGAATGGAATAGAATTAGAATAGAATAGAATAGAATAGAAGGAAATAGAATAGAATAGAATAGAATAAAATAGAATAGAATAGAATAGAATAGAAATTAGAATAGAGTAGAGCAGAATAGAATACAGAATAGATTTGAATCAGAATCAGAATCAGAATCAGAATCAGAATCAGAATCAGAATCAGAATCAGAATCAGAATCAGAATCAGAATCAGAATCAGAATCAGAATCAGAATCAGAATCAGAATCAGAATCAGAATCAGAATCAGAATCAGAATCAGAATCAGAATCAGAATCAGAATCAGAATTAGAATTAGAATTAGAATAGAATACAGAATAGAGTAGCTAAGAGTAGAATAGAATTAGAATAGAGTAGAGTGGAATAGAATTAGAATACAGTAGAGAAGAGTAGAGTAGAGTAGAGCAGAGTAGAGTATAGTAGAATTACAATAGAGTACACTAGACTAGAGTAGATTAGAATACAATACAGAATAGAGAAGAATAGAATAGAATAGAATGGAATGGAATGGAATAGAATTAGAATGGAGTAGAATAGAATAGAATAGAATAGAATAGAATAGAATAGAATAGAATAGAATAGAATAGAATAGAATAGAATAGAATAGAATAGAATAGAATAGAATAGAATAGGAGTAGATTAGTGTAGAGTAGAGTAGAATAGAATAGAAAAGAATAGAATAGAATTAGAGTAGAGTAGAGTAGAGTAGAGCAGAGTAGAGTAGAATAGAATAGAATTAGAATAGCGTAAAGTAGAGTAGAGTAGAATTAGAATTAGAATAGAGTAGAGTAGAGTAGAATTACAACAGAGTAGACTAGAGTAGAGTAGATTAGAATAGAATACAGAATAGAGAAGAATAGAATAGAATGGAATGGAATAGAATTAGAATAGAGTAGAATAGAATAGAATAGAATAGAATGAAATAGAATAGAATAGAAATTAGAATAGAGTAGAGCAGAATAGAATACAGAATAGAGTAGAATCAGAATCAGAATCAGAATCAGAATCAGAATCAGAATCAGAATCAGAATCAGAATCAGAATCAGAATCAGAATCAGAATCAGAATCAGAATCAGAATCAGAATCAGAATCAGAATCAGAATCAGAATCAGAAACAGAAACAGAAACAGAAACAGAAACAGAAACAGAAACAGAAACAGAAACAGAACTAGAACTAGAACTAGAACTAGAACTAGAATTAGAATTAGAATTAGAATTAGAATTAGAATTAGAATTAGAATTAGAATTAGAATTAGAATTAGAATTAGAATTAGAATTAGAATTAGAATTAGAATTAGAATTAGTATTAGAATTAGAATTAGAATTAGAATAGAATACAGAATAGAGTAGATAAGAGTAGAATTGAATTAGAATAGAGTAGAGTGGAATAGAATTAGAATACAGAAGAGAAGAGTAGAGTAGAATAGCGTGAAGTAGATTAGAGTAGAATTAGAATTAGAATAGAGTAGAGTAGAGTAGAGTAGAATTACAATAGGGTAGACTAGAGTAGAGTAGAGTAGAATAGAATACAGAATAGAGAAGAATAGAATAGAATGGAATGGAATAGAATTAGAATAGAGTAGAATAGAATAGAATAGAATAGAATGGAATAGAATAGAATAGAATAGAATAGAATAGAATAGAATAGAATGAAATAGAATAGAATAGAATAGAATAGAATAGAATAGAATAGAATAGAATAGAATAGAATAGAATGAAATAGAATAGAAATTAGAATAGAGTAGAGCAGAATAGAATACAGAATAGAGTAGAATTAGAATTAGAATTAGAATTAGAATTAGAATTGGAATTGGAATTGGAATTGGAATTGGAATTGGAATTGGAATTGGAATTGGAATTGGAATTGGAATTGGAATTGGAATTGGAATTGGAATTGGAATTGGAATTGGAATTGGAATTAGAATTAGAATTGAATACAGAATAGAGTAGATAAGAGTAGAATCGAATTAGAATAGAGTAGAGTGGAATAGAATTAGAATAGAGTAGAAAAGAATAGAATAGAATAGAATAGGAGTAGAGTAGAGTAGAGTAGAGTAGAGTAGAGTAGAGTAGAGTAGAATAGAATAGAATAGAATAGAATAGAATAGAATAGAATAGAATAGAATAGAATAGAATAGAATAGAATAGAATAGAATTAGAATAGAGTAGCGTAGTTTAGAATAGAGTAGCGTAGTTTAGAATAGAATTAGGTTAGAGTAGAATAGAATTGAATTGAATTGAATAAAATAGAACAGAATAGAAGAGAAGTTAGAATCGAGTAGAGCAGAATAGAATACAGAATAGAGTAGAATCAGAATCAGAATCAGAAACAGAAACAGAAACAGAAACAGAAACAGAATCAGAATCAGAATCAGAATCAGAATCAGAATCAGAATCAGAATCAGAATCAGAATCAGAATCAGAATCAGAATCAGAATCAGAATCAGAATCAGAATCAGAATCAGAATCAGAATCAGAATCAGAATCAGAATCAGAATCAGAATCAGAATCAGAATCAGAATTAGAATTAGAATTAGAATTAGTATTAGAATTAGAATAGAATACAGAATAGAGTAGCTAAGAGTAGAATAGAATTAGAATAGAGCAGAGTGGAATAGAATTAGAATACAGTAGAGAAGAGTAGAGTCGAGTAGAATTACAATAGAGTACACTAGACTAGAGTAGATTAGAATACAATACAGAATAGAGAAGAATAGAATAGAATAGAATAGAATGGAATGGAATAGAATTAGAATAGAGTAGAATAGAATAGAATAGAATAGAATAGAATAGAATAGAATAGAATAGAATAGAATAGGAGTAGAGTAGAGTAGAGTAGAGTAGAGTAGAATAGAATAGAATAGAATAGAATAGAATAGAATAGAATAGAATAGAATAGAATAGAATAGAATAGAATAGAATGGAATAGAATTAGAATAGAGTAGCGTAGTTTAGAATAGAGTAGCGTAGTTTAGAATAGAATTAGGTTAGAGTAGAATAGAATTGAATTGAATTGAATAAAATAGAACAGAATAGAAGAGAAGTTAGAATTGAGTTGAGCAGAATAGAATACAGAATAGAGTAGAATCAGAATCAGAATCAGAATCAGAATCAGAATCAGAATCAGAATCAGAAACAGAAACAGAAACAGAAACAGAAACAGAAACAGAAACAGAAACAGAAACAGAAACAGAAACAGAAACAGAAACAGAAACAGAAACAGAAACAGAAACAGAAACAGAAACAGAAACAGAAACAGAAACAGAAACAGAAACAGAAACAGAAACGGAATTGGAATTGGAATTGGAATTGGAATTGGAATTGGAATTGGAATTGGAATTAGAATTAGAATTGAATACAGAATAGAGTAGATAAGAGTAGAATCGAATTAGAATAGAGTGGAGTGGAATAGAATTAGAATAGAGTAGAATAGAATAGAATAGAATAGAATAGAATAGAATAGAATAGAATAGAATAGAATAGAATAGAATAGAATAGAATAGAATAGAAATTAGAATAGAGTAGAATAGAATACAGAATAGAGAAGAATAGAATAGAATGGAATGGAATAGAATTAGAATTAGAATTAGAATAGAATAGAATAGAATAGAATAGAATAGAATAGAATAGAATAGAATGAAATAGAATAGAAATTAGAATAGAGTAGAGCAGAATAGAATACAGAATAGAGTAGAATTAGAATTAGAATTAGAATTAGAATTAGAATTAGAATTAGAATTAGAATTAGAATTAGAATTGGAATTGGAATTGGAATTGGAATTGGAATTGGAATTGGAATTGGAATTGGAATTGGAATTGGAATTGGAATTGGAATTGGAATTGGAATTGGAATTGGAATTGGAATTGGAATTGGAATTGGAATTGGAATTGGAATTGGAATTGGAATTGGAATTGGAATTGGAATTAGAATAGAATACAGAATAGAGTAGATAAGAGTAGAATCGAATTAGAATAGAGTAGAGTGGAATAGAATTAGAATACAGAAGAGAAGAGAAGAGTAGAGTAGAGTAGAGCAGAGTAGAGTAGAATAGAATAGAATTAGAATAGCGTAAAGTAGAGTAGAGTAGAATTAGAATTAGAATAGAGTAGAGTAGAGTAGAGTAGAATTAGAATAAAGCAGAGTAGAGTAGAATCGAATTAGAACAGAGTAGAGCAGAGTAGAGCAGAATAGATTAGAGTAGAATAGAATTAGAATAGAGGAGAATAGAATAGAATAGAATAGAATTAGAATAGAGTAGAGTAGAATAGAATAGAATAGAATAGAATAGAATAGAATAGAATAGAATAGAATAGAATAGAATAGAATAGAATAGAATAGAATAGAATAGAATAGAATAGAATAGAATGGAATAGAATAGAAATTAGAATAGAGTAGAGCAGAATAGAATACAGAATAGAGTAGAATCAGAATCAGAAACAGAATTAGAAACAGAATTAGAAACAGAATTAGAATTAGAATTAGAATTAGAATTAGAATTAGAATTAGAATTAGAATTAGAATTAGAATTAGAATTAGAATTAGAATTAGAATTAGAATTAGAATTAGAATTAGAATTAGAATTAGAATTAGAATTAGAATTGGAATTGGAATTGGAATTGGAATTGGAATTGGAATTGGAATTGGAATTGGAATTGGAATTGGAATTGGAATTGGAATTGGAATTGGAATTGGAATTGGAATTGGAATTGGAATTGGAATTGGAATTGGAATTGGAATTGGAATTAGAATTAGAATTAGAATAGAATACAGAATAGAGTAGATAAGAGTAGAATCGAATTAGAATAGAGTAGAATAGAATAGAATAGAATAGGAGTAGAGTAGAGTAGAGTAGAGTAGAGTAGAGTAGAGTAGAGTAGAATAGAATAGAATAGAATAGAATAGAATAGAATAGAATAGAACAGAATAGAACAAAATAGAATAGAATAGAATAGAATAGAATAGAATAGAATAGAATAGAATAGAATAGAATAGAATAGAATAGAATAGAATAGAATAGAAGAGAAGAGAATAGGAGTAGATTAGTGTAGAGTAGAATAGAATAGAATAGAAAAGAATAGAATAGAATTAGAGTAGAGTAGAGTAGAGTAGAGCAGAGTAGAGTAGAATAGAATAGAATTAGAATAGCGTAAAGTGGAGTAGAGTAGAATTAGAATTAGAATAGAGTAGAGTAGAGTAGAGTAGAATTACAATAGGGTAGACTAGAGTAGAGTAGAGTAGAATAGAATACAGAATAGAGAAGAATAGAATAGAATGGAATGGAATAGAATTAGAATAGAGTAGAATAGAATAGAATAGAATAGAATAGAATAGAATAGAATAGAATAGAATAGAATAGAATAGAATGAAATAGAATAGAAATTAGAATAGAGTAGAGCAGAATAGAATACAGAATAGAGTAGAATTAGAATTAGAATTAGAATTAGAATTAGAATTAGAATTAGAATTAGAATTAGAATTAGAATTAGAATTAGAATTAGAATTAGAATTAGAATTAGAATTAGAATTAGAATTAGAATTAGAATTAGAATTAGAATTGGAATTGGAATTGGAATTGGAATTGGAATTGGAATTGGAATTGGAATTAGAATTAGAATTAGAATAGAATACAGAATAGAGTAGATAAGAGTAGAATCGAATTAGAATAGAGTAGAATAGAATAGAATAGAATAGGAGTAGAGTAGAGTAGAGTAGAGTAGAGTAGAGTAGAATAGAATAGAATAGAATAGAATAGAATAGAATAGAATAGAATAGAATAGAATAGAATGGAATGGAATAGAATTAGAATAGAGTAGCGTAGTTTAGAATAGAGTAGCGTAGTTTAGAATAGAATTAGGTTAGAGTAGAATAGAATTGAATTGAATTGAATAAAATAGAACAGAATAGAAGAGAAGTTAGAATCGAGTAGAGCAGAATAGAATACAGAATAGAGTAGAATCAGAATCAGAATCAGAATCAGAATCAGAATCAGAAACAGAAACAGAAACAGAAACAGAAACAGAAACAGAAACAGAAACAGAATTAGAATTAGAATTAGAATTAGAATTAGAATTAGAATTAGAATTAGAATTAGAATTAGAATTAGAATTAGAATTAGAATTAGAATTAGAATTAGAATTAGAATTAGAATTAGAATTAGGAGTAGAATAGAATACAGAATAGAGTAGCTAAGAGTAGAATCGAATTAGAATAGAGTAGAGTGGAATAGAATTAGAATGAAGAAGAGAAGAGTAGAGTAGAATAGAATAGAATTAGAATAGCGTAAAGTAGAGTAGAATAGAATGAGAATTAGAATAGAGTAGAGTAGAGTAGAATTACAATAGAGTAGACTAGAAAAGAGTAGAGTAGAATAGAATACAGAATAGAGAAGAATAGAATAGAATGGAATGGAATAGAATTAGAATAGAGTAGAATAGAATAGAATAGAATTAGAATTAGAATTAGAATTAGAATTAGAATTAGAATTAGAATTAGAATTAGAATTAGAATTAGAATTAGAATTAGAATTAGAATTAGAATTAGAATTAGAATTTAAATTAGAATTGGAATTGGAATTGGAATTGGAATTGGAATTGGAATTGGAATTGGAATTGGAATTGGAATTGGAATTGGAATTGGAATTGGAATTGGAATTGGAATTGGAATTGGAATTGGAATTGGAATTGGAATTGGAATTGGAATAGAATACAGAATAGAGTAGATAAGAGTAGAATCGAATTAGAATAGAGTAGAGTGGAATAGAATTAGAATACAGAAGAGAAGAGTAAAGTAGAGTAGAGCAGAGTAGAGTAGAATAGAATAGAATTAGAATAGCGTAAAGTAGAGTAGAGTAGAATTAGAATTAGAATAGAGTAGAGTAGAGTAGAGTAGAATTAGAATAAAGCAGAGTAGAGTAGAATCGAATTAGAACAGAGTAGAGCAGAGTAGAGCAGAATAGATTAGAGGAGAATAGAATTAGAATAGAGGAGAATAGAATAGAATAGAATAGAATAGAATAGAATTAGAATAGAGTAGAGTAGAATAGAATTAGAATACAGTAGAGAAGAGTAGATTAGAGTAGAGCAGAGTAGAGTATAGTAGAATTACAATAGAGTACACTAGAATTAGAATTAGAATTAGAATTAGAATTAGAATTAGAATTAGAATTAGAATTAGAATTAGAATTAGAATTAGAATTAGAATTAGAATTAGAATTAGAATTAGAATTAGAATTAGAATTAGAATTAGAATTAGAATTAGAATTAGAATTAGAATTAGAATTAGAATTAGAATTAGAATTAGAATAGAGTAGAATAGAATACAGAATAGAGTAGCTAAGAGTAGAATCGAATTAGAACAGAGTAGAGTGGAATAGAATTAGAATGAAGAAGAGAAGAGTAGAATTAGAATTAGAATTAGAATTAGAATTAGAATTAGAATTAGAATTAGAATTAGAATTAGAATTAGAATTAGAATTAGAATTAGAATTAGAATTAGAATTAGAATTAGAATTAGAATTAGAATTAGAATTAGAATTAGAATTAGAATTAGAATTAGAATTAGAATTAGAATTAGAATTAGAATTAGAATTAGAATTAGAATTAGAATTAGAATTAGAATTAGAATTAGAATTAGAATTAGAATTAGAATTAGAATTAGAATTAGTATTAGAATTAGAATTAGAATAGAATACAGAATAGAGTAGCTAAGAGTAGAATAGAATTAGAATAGAGGAGAGTGGAATAGAATTAGAATACAGTAGAGAAGAGTAGAGTAGAGTAGAGCAGAGTAAAGTAGAGTAGAATTACAATAGAGTACACTAGACTAGAGTAGATTAGAATACAATACAGAATAGAGAAGAATAGAATAGAATGGAATGGAATGGAATAGTATTAGAATAGAGTAGAATAGAATAGAATAGAATAGAATAGAATAGGAGTAGAGCAGAGTAGAATAGAATAGAATAGAATAGAATAGAATGGAATGGAATGGAACAGAATGAGAATAGAGTAGCGTAGTTTAGAATAGAATTAGGATAGAGTAGAATAGAATTGAATTGAATTGAATAAAATAGAACCGAATAGAATAGAAGTTAGAATCGAGTAGAGCAGAATAGAATATAGAATAGAGTAAAATAGAATAGAATAGAATTAGAATAGAGTAGAGTAGAATAGAATAGAATAGAATAGAATAGAATAGAATAGAAATTAGAATACAGTAGAGCAGAATAGAATACAGAATAGAGTAGAATCAGAAACAGAATTAGAAACAGAATTAGAAACAGAATTAGAATTAGAATTGGAATTGGAATTGGAATTGGAATTGGAATTGGAATTGGAATTGGAATTGGAATTGGAATTGGAATTGGAATTGGAATTAGAATTAGAATTAGAATTAGAATAGAATACAGAATAGAGTAGATAAGAGTAGAATCGTATTAGAATAGAGTAGAGTGGAATAGAATTAGAATACAGAAGAGAAGAGTAGAGTAGAGTAGAGCAGAGTAGAGTAGAATAGAATAGAATTAGAATAGCGTAAAGTAGAGTAGAGTAGAATTAGAATTAGAATATAGTAGAGTAGAGTAGAATTACAATAGAGTAGCCTAGAGTAGAGTAGATTAGAATAGAATACAGAATAGAGAAGAATAGAATGGAATGGAATGGAATGGAATAGAATTAGAATAGAATAGAATAGAATAGAATAGAATAGAATAGAATAGAAGGAAATAGAATAGAATAGAATAGAATAAAATAAAATAGAATAGAATAGAATAGAAATTAGAATAGAGTAGAGCAGAATAGAATACAGAATAGAGTAGAATCAGAATCAGAATCAGAATCAGAATCAGAATCAGAATCAGAATCAGAATCAGAATCAGAATCAGAATCAGAATCAGAATCAGAATCAGAATTAGAATTAGAATTAGAATTAGAATAGAATACAGAATAGAGTAGCTAAGAGTAGAATAGAATTAGAATAGAGTAGAGTGGAATAGAATTAGAATACAGTAGAGAAGAGTAGAGTAGAGTAGAGCAGAGTAGAGTATAGTAGAATTACAATAGAGTACACCAGACTAGAGTAGATTAGAATACAATACAGAATAGAGAAGAATAGAATAGAATAGAATGGAATGGAATGGAATAGAATTAGAATGGAGTAGAATAGAATAGAATAGAATAGAATAGAATAGAATAAAATAGAATAGAATAGAATAGAATAGAATAGAATAGAATAGAATAGAATAGAATAGAATAGAATAGAATAGAATAGAATAGAATAGAATAGGAGTAGATTAGTGTAGAGTAGAGTAGAATAGAATAGAAAAGAATAGAATAGAATTAGAGTAGAGTAGAGCAGAGCAGAGTAGAGTAGAATAGAATAGAATTAGAATAGCGTAAAGTAGAGTAGAGTAGAATTAGAATTAGAATAGAGTAGAGTAGAGTAGAATTACAACAGAGTAGACTAGAGTAGAGTAGATTAGAATAGAATACAGAATAGAGAAGAATAGAATAGAATGGAATGGAATAGAATTAGAATAGAGTAGAATAGAAGAGAAGAGAATATAATAGAATGAAATAGAATAGAATAGAAATTAGAATAGAGTAGAGCAGAATAGAATACAGAATAGAGTAGAATCAGAATCAGAATCAGAATCAGAATCAGAATCAGAATCAGAATCAGAATCAGAATCAGAATCAGAATCAGAATCAGAATCAGAATCAGAATCAGAATCAGAATCAGAATCATAATCATAATCAGAATCAGAATCAGAATTAGAATTAGAATTAGAATAGAATACAGAATAGAGTAGCTAAGAGTAGAATAGAATTAGAATAGAGTAGAGTGGAATAGAATTAGAATACAGTAGAGAAGAGTAGAGTAGAGTAGAGCAGAGTAGAGTATAGTAGAATTACAATAGAGTACACCAGACTAGAGTAGATTAGAATACAATACAGAATAGAGAAGAATAGAATAGAATAGAATGGAATGGAATGGAATAGAATTAGAATGGAGTAGAATAGAATAGAATAGAATAGAATAGAATAGAATAGAATAGAATAGAATAGAATAGAATAGAATAGGAGTAGATTAGTGTAGAGTAGAGTAGAATAGAATAGAAAAGAATAGAATAGAATTAGAGTAGAGTAGAGTAGAGTAGAGCAGAGTAGAGTAGAATAGAATAGAATTAGAATAGCGTAAAGTAGAGTAGAGTAGAATTAGAATTAGAATAGAGTAGAGTAGAGTAGAATTACAACAGAGTAGACTAGAGTAGAGTAGATTAGAATAGAATACAGAATAGAGAAGAATAGAATAGAATGGAATGGAATAGAATTAGAATAGAGTAGAATAGAATAGAATAGAATAGAATAGAATAGAATAGAATAGAATAGAATAGAATAGAATAGAATAGAATAGAATGAAATAGAATAGAATAGAATAGAAATTAGAATAGAGTAGAGCAGAATAGAATACAGAATAGAGTAGAATCAGAATCAGAATCAGAATCAGAATCAGAATCAGAATCAGAATCAGAATCAGAATCAGAATCAGAATCAGAATCAGAATCAGAATCAGAATCAGAATCAGAATCAGAATCAGAATCAGAATCAGAAACAGAAACAGAAACAGAAACAGAAACAGAAACAGAAACAGAAACAGAACTAGAACTAGAACTAGAACTAGAACTAGAACTAGAACTAGAACTAGAATTAGAATTAGAATTAGAATTAGAATTAGAATAGAATACAGAATAGAGTAGATAAGAGTAGAATTGAATTAGAATAGAGTAGAGTGGAATAGAATTAGAATACAGAAGAGAAGAGTAGAGTAGAATAGCGTGTAGTAGATTAGAGTATTATTAGAATTAGAATAGAGTAGAGTAGAGTAGAATTACAATAGAGTAGACTAGAGTAGAGTAGAGTAGAATAGCATACAGAATAGAGAAGAATAGAATAGAATGGAATGGAATAGAATTAGAATAGAGTAGAATAGAATAGAATAGAATAGAATAGAATAGAATAGAATAGAATAGAATAGAATAGAATAGAATAGAATAGAACAGAATAGAACAGAATAGAACAGAATAGAATAGAATAGAATAGAATAGAATAGAATAGAATAGGAGTAGATTAGTGTAGAGTAGAGTAGAATAGAATAGAAAAGAATAGAATAGAATTAGAGTAGAGTAGAGTAGAGTAGAGCAGAGTAGAGTAGAATAGAATAGAATTAGAATAGCGTAAAGTAGAGTAGAGTAGAATTAGAATTAGAGTAGAGTAGAGTAGAGTAGAGTAGAATTACAATAGGGTAGACTAGAGTAGAGTAGAGTAGAATAGAATACAGAATAGAGAAGAATAGAATAGAATGGAATGGAATAGAATTAGAATAGAGTAGAATAGAATAGAATAGAATAGAATGGAATAGAATAGAATAGAATGAAATAGAATAGAATAGAATAGAATAGAATAGAATAGAATAGAATAGAATAGAATAGAATAGAATAGAATAGAATAGAATAGAATAGAATGAAATAGAATAGAAATTAGAATAGAGTAGAGCAGAATAGAATACAGAATAGAGTAGAATTAGAATTAGAATTAGAATTAGAATTAGAATTAGAATTAGAATTAGAATTAGAATTAGAATTAGAATTAGAATTAGAATTAGAATTAGAATTAGAATTAGAATTAGAATTAGAATTAGAATTAGAATTAGAATTAGAATTAGAATTAGAATTAGAATTAGAATTAGAATTAGAATTAGAATTAGAATTAGAATTAGAATTAGAATTAGAATTAGAATTAGAATTAGAATTAGAATTAGAATTAGAATTAGAATAGAATACAGAATAGAGTAGCTAAGAGTAGAATCGAATTAGAATAGAGTAGAGTGGAATAGAATTAGAATAGAGTGGAAAAGAATAGAATAGAATAGGAGTAGAGTAGAATAGAATAGAATAGAATAGAATAGAATAGAATAGAATAGAATAGAATAGAATAGAATAGAATAGAATAGAATAGAATGGAATGGAATAGAATTAGAATAGAGTAGCGTAGTTTAGAATAGAGTAGCGTAGTTTAGAATAGAATTAGGTTAGAGTAGAATAGAATTGAATTGAATTGAATAAAATAGAACAGAATAGAAGAGAAGTTAGAATCGAGTAGAGCAGAATAGAATACAGAATAGAGTAGAATCAGAATCAGAATCAGAATCAGAATCAGAATCAGAATCAGAATCAGAATCAGAATCAGAAACAGAAACAGAAACAGAAACAGAAACAGAAACAGAAACAGAAACAGAAACAGAAACAGAAACAGAAACAGAAACAGAAACAGAAACAGAAACAGAAACAGAAACAGAAACAGAAACAGAAACAGAAACAGAAACAGAAACAGAATTAGAATTAGAATTAGAATTAGAATTAGAATTAGAATTAGAATTAGAATTAGAATTAGAATTAGAATTAGTATTAGAATTAGAATTAGAATTAGAATAGAATACAGAATAGAGTAGCTAAGAGTAGAATAGAATTAGAATAGAGCAGAGTGGAATAGAATTAGAATACAGTAGAGAAGAGTAGAGTAGAGTAGAATTACAATAGAGTACACTAGACTAGAGTAGAATCAGAATCAGAATCAGAATCAGAATCAGAATCAGAATCAGAATCAGAAACAGAAACAGAAACAGAAACAGAATCAGAATCAGAATCAGAATCAGAATCAGAATCAGAATCAGAATCAGAATCAGAATCAGAATCAGAATCAGAAACAGAAACAGAAACAGAAACAGAAACAGAAACAGAACCAGAAACAGAAACAGAAACAGAAACAGAAACAGAAACAGAAACAGAAACAGAAACAGAATTAGAATTAGAATTAGAATTAGAATTAGAATTAGAATAGAGTAGAATAGAATACAGAATAGAGAAGAATAGAATTGAATGGAATGGAATAGAATTAGAAAAGAATAGAATAGAATAGAAGGAAATAGAATAGAATAGAATAGAATAGAATAGAATAGAATAAAATAGAATAGAATAGAATAGAATAGAATAGAAATTAGAATAGAGTACAGCAGAATAGAATACAGAATAGAGTTGAATCAGAATCAGAATCAGAATCAGAATCAGAATCAGAATCAGAATCAGAATCAGAATCAGAATCAGAATCAGAATCAGAATCAGAATCAGAATCAGAATCAGAATCAGAATCAGAATCAGAATCAGAATCAGAATCAGAATCAGAATTAGAATTAGAATTAGAATTAGAATTAGAATAGAATACAGAATAGAGTAGCTAAGAGTAGAATAGAATTAGAATAGAGTAGAGTGGAATAGAATTAGAATACAGTAGAGAAGAGTAGAGTAGAGTAGAGCAGAGTAGAGTATAGTAGAATTACAATAGAGTACACTAGACTAGAGTAGATTAGAATACAATACAGAATAGAGAAGAATAGAATAGAATAGAATGGAATGGAATGGAATAGAATTAGAATGGAGTAGAATAGAATAGAATAGAATAGAATAGAATAGAACAGAACAGAATGGAATAGAATAGAATAGAATGAAATAGAATAGAATAGAATAGAATAGAATAGAATAGAATAGAATAGAATAGAATAGAATAGAATAGAATGAAATAGAATAGAAATTAGAATAGAGTAGAGCAGAATAGAATACAGAATAGAGTAGAATCAGAATCAGAATCAGAATCAGAATCAGAAACAGAAACAGAAACAGAAACAGAAACAGAAACAGAAACAGAAACAGAAACAGAAACAGAAACAGAAACAGAAACAGAAACAGAAACAGAAACAGAAACAGAAACAGAAACAGAAACAGAAACAGAAACAGAAACAGAATTAGAATTAGAATTAGAATTAGAATTAGAATTAGAATTAGAATTAGAATTAGAATTAGAATTAGAATTAGAATTAGAATTAGAATTAGAATTAGAATTAGAATAGAATACAGAATAGAGTAGATAAGAGTAGAATTGAATTAGAATAGAGTAGAGTGGAATAGAATTAGAATACAGAAGAGAAGAGTAGAGTAGAATAGCGTGAAGTAGATTAGAGTAGAATTAGAATTAGAATAGAGTAGAGTAGAGTAGAATTACAACAGAGTAGACTAGAGTAGAGTACAGTAGAATAGCATACAGAATAGAGAAGAATAGAATAGAATGGAATGGAATAGAATTAGAATAGAGTAGAATAGAATAGAATAGAATAGAATAGAATAGAATAGAATAGAATAGAATAGAATAGAATAGAATAGAATGAAATAGAATAGAATAGAACAGAATAGAATAAAATAGAATAGAATAGGAGTAGATTAGTGTAGAGTAGAGTAGAATATAATAGAAAAGAATAGAATAGAATTAGAGTAGAGTAGAGCAGAGTAGAGCAGAGTAGAGTAGAATAGAATAGAATTAGAATAGCGTAAAGTAGAGTAGAGTAGAATTAGAATTAGAATAGTGTAGAGTAGAGTAGAGTAGAATTACAATAGGGTAGACTAGAGTAGAGTAGAGTAGAATAGAATACAGAATAGAGAAGAATAGAATAGAATGGAATGGAATAGAATTAGAATAAAGTAGAATAGAATAGAATAGAATAGAATAGAATAGAATAGAATGGAATAGAATAGAATAGAATAGAATGAAATAGAATAGAATAGAATAGAATAGAATAGAATAGAATAGAATAGAATAGAATAGAATAGAATAGAATAGAATAGAAATTAGAATAGAGTAGAGCAGAATAGAATACAGAATAGAGTAGAATCAGAATCAGAATCAGAATCAGAATCAGAATCAGAATCAGAATCAGAATTAGAATTAGAATTAGAATTAGAATTAGAATTAGAATTAGAATTAGAATTAGAATTAGAATTAGTATTAGAATTAGAATTAGAATAGAATACAGAATAGAGTAGCTAAGAGTGGAATAGAATTAGAATACAGTAGAGAAGAGTAGAGTAGAGTAGAATTACAATAGAGTACACTAGACTAGAGTAGATTAGAATACAATACAGAATAGAGAAGAATAGAATAGAATAGAATGGAATGGAATGGAATAGAATTAGAATAGAGTAGAATAGAATAGAATAGAATAGAATAGAATAGAATAGAATAGAATAGAATAGGAGTAGAGTAGAGTAGAGTAGAGTAGAGTAGAGTAGAGTAGAGTAGAATAGAATAGAATAGAATAGAATAGAATAGAATAGAATAGAATAGAATAGAATAGAATAGAATAGAATAGAATAGAATAGAATGGAATAGAATTAGAATAGAGTAGCGTAGTTTAGAATAGAGTAGCGTAGTTTAGAATAGAATTAGGTTAGAGTAGAATAGAATTGAATTGAATTGAATAAAATAGAACAGAATAGAAGAGAAGTTAGAATCGAGTAGAGCAGAATAGAATACAGAATAGAGTAGAATCAGAATCAGAATCAGAATCAGAATCAGAATCAGAATCAGAATCAGAATCAGAATCAGAAACAGAAACAGAAACAGAATCAGAATCAGAATCAGAATCAGAATCAGAATCAGAATCAGAATCAGAATCAGAATCAGAATCAGAAACAGAAACAGAAACAGAAACAGAAACAGAAACAGAAACAGAAACAGAAACAGAAACAGAAACAGAAACAGAAACAGAAACAGAAACAGAATTAGAATTAGAATTAGAATTAGAATTAGAATAGAGTAGAATAGAATACAGAATAGAGAAGAATAGAATTGAATGGAATGGAATAGAATTAGAAAAGTAGAGTAGAGTAGAATTAGAATTAGAATAGAGTAGAGTAGAGTAGAGTAGAATTACAATAGAGTAGACTAGAGTAGAGTAGAGTAGAATAGCATACAGAATAGAGAAAAATAGAATGGAATGGAATAGAATTAGAATAGAGTAGAATAGAATAGAATAGAATAGAATAGAATAGAATAGAATAGAATAGAATAGAATAGAATAGAATAGAATAGAATAGAATAGAATAGAATAGAACAGAACAGAACAGAACAGAACAGAATAGAATAGAATAGAATAGAATAGAATAGAATAGAATAGAATAGGAGTAGATTAGTGTAGAGTAGAGTAGAATAGAATAGAAAAGAATAGAATAGAATTAGAGTAGAGTAGAGTAGAGTAGAGCAGAGTAGAGTAGAATAGAATAGAATTAGAACAGCGTAAAGTAGAGTAGAGTAGAATTAGAATTAGAATAGAGTAGAGTAGAGTAGAGTAGAGTAGAATTACAATAGGGTAGACTAGAGTAGAGTAGAGTAGAATAGAATACAGAATAGAGAAGAATAGAATAGAATGGAATGGAATAGAATAGAATTAGAATAGAGTAGAATAGAATAGAATAGAATAGAATGGAATAGAATAGAATAGAATAGAATGAAATAGAATAGAATAGAATAGAATAGAATAGAATAGAATAGAATAGAATAGAATAGAATAAAATAGAATAGAATAGGAGTAGATTAGTGTAGAGTAGAGTAGAATATAATAGAAAAGAATAGAATAGAAATTAGAATAGAGTAGAGCAGAATAGAATACAGAATAGAGTAGAATTAGAATTAGAATTAGAATTAGAATTAGAATTAGAATTAGAATTAGAATTGGAATTGGAATTGGAATTGGAATTGGAATTGGAATTGGAATTGGAATTGGAATTAGAATTAGAATTAGAATTGAATACAGAATAGAGTAGATAAGAGTAGAATCGAATTAGAATAGAGTAGAGTGGAATAGAATTAGAATAGGGTGGAAAAGAATAGAATAGAATAGAATAGAATAGGAGTAGAGTAGAGTAGAGTAGAGTAGAGTAGAGTAGAGTAGAGTAGAGTAGAATAGAATAGAATAGAATAGAATAGAATAGAATAGAATAGAATAGAATAGAATAGAATGGAATGGAATAGAATTAGAATAGAGTAGCGTAGTTTAGAATAGAGTAGCGTAGTTTAGAATAGAATTAGGTTAGAGTAGAATAGAATTGAATTGAATTGAATAAAATAGAACAGAATAGAAGAGAAGTTAGAATCGAGTAGAGCAGAATAGAATACAGAATAGAGTAGAATCAGAATCAGAATCAGAATCAGAATCACAATCAGAAACAGAATCAGAATCAGAATCAGAATCAGAATCAGAATCAGAATCAGAATCAGAATCAGAATCAGAATCAGAATCAGAATCAGAATCAGAATCAGAATTAGAATTAGAATTAGAATTAGAATTAGAATTAGAATTAGAATTAGAATTAGAATTAGAATTAGAATTAGAATTAGAATTAGAATTAGAATTAGAATTAGAATTAGAATTAGAATTAGAATTAGAATTAGAATAGAGTAGAATAGAATACAGAATAGAGAAGAATAGAATGGAATGGAATGGAATAGAATTAGAATAGAATAGAATAGAATAGAATAGAATAGAAGGAAATAGAATAGAATAGAATAGAATAAAATAGAATAGAATAGAATAGAATAGAAATTAGAATAGAGTAGAGCAGAATAGAATACAGAATAGAGTAGAATCAGAATCAGAATCAGAATCAGAATCAGAATCAGAATCAGAATCAGAATCAGAATCAGAATCAGAATCAGAATCAGAATCAGAATCAGAATCAGAATCAGAATCAGAATCAGAATCAGAATTAGAATTAGAATAGAATACAGAATAGAGTAGCTAAGAGTAGAATAGAATTAGAATAGAGTAGAGTGGAATAGAATTAGAATACAGTAGAGAAGAGTAGAGTAGAGTAGAGCAGAGTGGAGTATAGTAGAATTACAATAGAGTACACTAGACTAGAGTAGATTAGAATACAATACAGAATAGAGAAGAATAGAATAGAATAGAATAGAATGGAATGGAATGGAATAGAATTAGAATGGAGTAGAATAGAATAGAATAGAATAGAATAGAATAGAATAGAATAGAATAGAATAGAATAGAATAGAATAGAATAGAATAGAATAGAATAGAATAGAATAGAAATTAGAATAGAGTAGAGCAGAATAGAATACAGAATAGAGTAGAATTAGAATTAGAATTAGAATTAGAATTAGAATTAGAATTAGAATTAGAATTAGAATTAGAATTAGAATTAGAATTAGAATTGGAATTGGAATTGGAATTGGAATTGGAATTGGAATTGGAATTGGAATTGGAATTGGAATTGGAATTGGAATTGGAATTGGAATTGGAATTGGAATTGGAATTGGAATTGGAATTGGAATTGGAATTGGAATTGGAATTGGAATTAGAATTAGAATAGAATACAGAATAGAGTAGATAATAGTAGAATCGAATTAGAATAGAGTAGAGTGGAATAGAATTAGAATACAGAAGAGAACAGTAGAGTAGAGTAGAGCAGAGTAGAGTAGAATAGAATAGAATTAGAATAGCGTAAAGTAGAGTAGAGTAGAATTAGAATTAGAATAGAGTAGAGTAGAGTAGAATTACAATAGAGTAGACAAGAGTAGAGTAGAGTAGAATAGAATACAGAATAGAGAAGAATAGAATAGAATGGAATGGAATAGAATAGAATAGAATAGAATAGAATAGAATAGAATAGAATAGAATAGAATAGAATAGAATAGAATAGAATAGAATAGAATAGAATAGAATGAAATAGAATAGAAATTAGAATAGAGTAGAGCAGAATAGAATACAGAAGAGAGTAGAATTAGAATTAGAATTAGAATTAGAATTAGAATTAGAATTGGAATTGGAATTAGAATTGGAATTGGAATTGGAATTGGAATTGGAATTGGAATTGGAATTGGAATTGGAATTGGAATTGT
Source organism: Hydrophis major (assembly GCA_033807585.1). Lineage (NCBI taxonomy): Eukaryota > Metazoa > Chordata > Lepidosauria > Squamata > Elapidae > Hydrophis > Hydrophis major. Next base: position 41,891 of record JAUCBL010000309.1, read on the forward strand.
AATTGTAATTGGAATTAGAATTAGAATTAGAATAGAATACAGAATAGAGTAGATAAGAGTAGAATCGAATTAGAATAGAGTAGAGTGGAATAGAATTAGAATAGAGTAGAATAGAATAGAATAGGAGTAGAGTAGAATAGAATAGAATAGAATAGAATAGAATAGAATAGAATAGAATAGAATAGAATAAAATAGAATAGAATAGAATGGAATGGAATGGAATAGAATTAGAATAGAGTAGCGTAGTTTAGAATAGAGTAGCGTAGTTTAGAATAGAATTAGGTTAGAGTAGAATAGAATTGAATTGTATTGAATAAAATAGAACAGAATAGAAGAGAAGTTAGAATCGAGTAGAGCAGAATAGAATAAAGAATAGAGTAGAATCAGAATCAGAATCAGAATCAGAATCAGAATCAGAATCAGAATCAGAATCAGAATCAGAATCAGAATCAGAATCAGAATCAGAATCAGAATCAGAATCAGAATCAGAATCAGAATCAGAATCAGAATCAGAATCAGAAACAGAAACAGAAACAGAAACAGAAACAGAAACAGAAACAGAATCAGAATCAGAATCAGAATCAGAATCAGAATCAGAATTAGAATTAGAATTAGAATTAGAATTAGAATTAGAATTAGAATTAGAATAGAGTAGAATAGAATACAGAATAGAGTAGCTAAGAGTAGAATCGAATTAGAATAGAGTAGAGTGGAATAGAATTAGAATGAAGAAGAGAAGAGTAGAGTAGATTAGAGTAGAGCAGAGTAGAGTAGAATAGAATAGAATAGAATAGAATAGAATAGAATAGAATAGAATAGAATAGAATAGAATAGAATAGAATAGAATAGAAAAGAATAGAATTAGAGTAGAGTAGAGTAGAGTAGAGCAGAGTAGAGTAGAATAGAATAGAATTAGAATAGCGTAAAGTAGAGTAGAATAGAATGAGAATTAGAATAGAGTAGAGTAGAGTAGAGTAGAATTACAATAGAGTAGACTAGAAAAGAGTAGAGTAGAATAGAATACAGAATAGAGTAGAATAGAATAGAATAGGAGTAGAGTAGAGTAGAGTAGAATAGAATAGAATAGAATAGAATAGAATAGAATAGAATAGAATAGAATAGAATAGAATAGAATAGAATAGAATAGAAAAGAATAGAATAGAATTAGAGTAGAGTAGAGTAGAGTAGAGCAGAGTAGAGTAGAATAGAATAGAATTAGAATAGCGTAAAGTAGAGTAGAATAGAATGAGAATTAGAATAGAGTAGAGTAGAGTAGAGTAGAATTACAATAGAGTAGACTAGAAAAGAGTAGAGTAGAATAGAATACAGAATAGAGAAGAATAGAGTAGAATGTAATGGAATAGAATTAGAATAGAGTAGAATAGAGTAGAATAGAATAGAATTAGAATTAGAATTAGAATTAGAATTAGAATTGGAATTGGAATTGGAATTGGAATTGGAATTGGAATTGGAATTGGAATTAGAATTAGAATAGAATACAGAATAGAGTAGATAAGAGTAGAATCGAATTAGAATAGAGTAGAGTGGAATAGAATTAGAATACAGAAGAGAAGAGTAGAGTAGATTAGAGTAGAGCAGAGTAGAGTAGAATAGAATAGAATTAGAATAGCGTAAAGTAGAGTAGAATAGAATGAGAATTAGAATAGAGTAGAGTAGAGTAGAGTAGAATTACAATAGAGTAGACTAGAAAAGAGTAGAGTAGAATAGAATACAGAATAGAGAAGAATAGAATAGAATGGAATGGAATAGAATTAGAATAGAGTAGAATAGAATAGAGTAGAATAGAATAGAATAGAATAGAATAGAATTAGAATTAGAATTAAAATTAGAATTGGAATTGGAATTGGAATTGGAATTGGAATTGGAATTGGAATTGGAATTGGAATTGGAATTGGAATTGGAATTGGAATTGGAATTGGAATTGGAATTGGAATTAGAATAGAATACAGAATAGAGTAGATAAGAGTAGAATCGAATTAGAATAGAGTAGAGTGGAATAGAATTAGAATACAGTAGAGAAGAGTAGAGTAGAGTAGAGCAGAGTAGAGTAGAGTAGAATTACAATAGGGTAGACTAGAGTAGAGTAGAGTAGAATAGAATACAGAATAGAGAAGAATAGAATAGAATGGAATGGAATAGAATTAGAATAGAATAGAATAGAATAGAATAGAATAGAATAGAATAGAATAGAATAGAATAGAATAGAATAGAATAGAATAGAATAGAATAGAATAGAATAGGAGTAGATTAGTGTAGAGTAGAGTAGAATATAATAGAAAAGAATAGAATAGAATTTGAGTAGAGTAGAGTAGAGTAGAGCAGAGTAGAGTAGAATAGAATAGAATTAGAATAGCGTAAAGTAGAGTAGAGTAGAATTAGAATTAGAATAGAGCAGAGTAGAGTAGAGTAGAATTACAATAGGGTAGACTAGAGTAGAGTAGAGTAGAATAGAATACAGAATAGAGAAGAATAGAATAGAATGGAATGGAATAGAATTAGAATATAGTAGAATAGAATAGAATAGAATAGAATAGAATGGAATAGAATAGAATAGAATGAAATAGAATAGAATAGAATAGAATAGAATAGAATAGAATAGAATAGAATAGAATAGAATAGAATAGAATAGAATAGAATAGAATGAAATAGAATAGAAATTAGAATAGAATAGAGCAGAATAGAATACAGAATAGAGTAGAATTAGAATTAGAATTAGAATTAGAATTAGAATTAGAATTAGAATTAGAATTAGAATTAGAATTAGAATTAGAATTAGAATTAGAATTAGAATTAGAATTAGAATTAGAATTAGAATTAGAATTAGAATTAGAATTAGAATTAGAATTAGAATTAGAATTAGAATTAGAATTAGAATTAGAATTAGAATCAGAATCAGAATCAGAATCAGAATCAGAATCAGAATCAGAATCAGAAACAGAAACAGAAGAAGAAACAGAAACAGAAACAGAAACAGAAACAGAAACAGAAACAGAAACAGAATTAGAACTAGAACTAGAACTAGAACTAGAATTAGAATTAGAATTAGAATTAGAATTAGAATTAGAATTAGAATAGAATACAGAATAGAGTAGCTAAGAGTAGAATAGAATTAGAATAGAGTAGAGTGGAATAGAATTAGAATACAGTAGGGAAGAGTAGAGTAGAGCAGAGCAGAGTAGAGTAGAGTAGAATTACAATAGAGTACATTAGACTAGAGTAGATTAGAATACAATACAGAATAGAGAAGAATAGAATAGAATAGAATGGAATGGAATGGAATAGAATTAGAATAGAGTAGCGTAGTTTAGAATAGAATTAGGATAGAGTAGAATAGAATTGAATTGAATTGAATAAAATAGAACCGAATAGAATAGAAGTTAGAATCGAGTAGAGCAGGATAGAATATAGAATAGAGTAGAATAGAATAGAATAGAATTAGAATAGAGTAGAATAGAATAGAATAGAATAGAATAGAATAGAATAGAATAGAATAGAATAGAATAGAATAGAATAGAATAGAAATTAGAATAGAGTAGAGCAGAATAGAATACAGAATAGAGTAGAATTAGAATTAGAATTAGAATTAGAATTAGAATTAGAATTAGAATTAGAATTAGAATTGGAATTGGAATTGGAATTGGAATTGGAATTGGAATTAGAATTAGAATTAGAATTAGAATTAGAATTAGAATTAGAATTAGAATTAGAATTAGAATTAGTATTAGAATTAGAATTAGAATTAGAATAGAATACAGAATAGAGTAGATAAGAGTAGAATTGAATTAGAATAGAGTAGAGTGGAATAGAATTAGAATACAGAAGAGAAGAGTAGAGTAGAATAGCGTGAAGTAGATTAGAGTAGAATTAGAATTAGAATAGAGCAGAGTAGAGTAGAATTACAATAGAGTAGACTAGAGTAGAGTAGAGTAGAATAGCATACAGAATAGAGAAAAATAGAATGGAATGGAATAGAATTAGAATAGAGTAGAATAGAATAGAATAGAATAGAATAGAATAGAATAGAATAGAATAGAATAGAATAGAATAGAATAGAATAGAATAGAATAGAATAGAATAGAACAGAACAGAACAGAACAGAACAGAATAGAATAGAATAGAATAGAATAGAATAGAATAGAATAGAATAGGAGTAGATTAGTGTAGAGTAGAGTAGAATAGAATAGAAAAGAATAGAATAGAATTAGAGTAGAGTAGAGTAGAGTAGAGCAGAGTAGAGTAGAATAGAATAGAATTAGAACAGCGTAAAGTAGAGTAGAGTAGAATTAGAATTAGAATAGAGTAGAGTAGAGTAGAGTAGAGTAGAATTACAATAGGGTAGACTAGAGTAGAGTAGAGTAGAGTAGAATAGAATACAGAATAGAGAAGAATAGAATAGAATGGAATGGAATAGAATAGAATTAGAATAGAGTAGAATAGAATAGAATAGAATAGAATGGAATAGAATAGAATAGAATAGAATGAAATAGAATAGAATAGAATAGAATAGAATAGAATAGAATAGAATAGAATAGAATAGAATGAAATAGAATAGAAATTAGAATAGAGTAGAGCAGAATAGAATACAGAATAGAGTAGAATTAGAATTAGAATTAGAATTAGAATTAGAATTAGAATTAGAATTAGAATTAGAATTAGAATTGGAATTGGAATTGGAATTGGAATTGGAATTGGAATTGGAATTGAAATTGGAATTAGAATTAGAATTAGAATTGAATACAGAATAGAGTAGATAAGAGTAGAATCGAATTAGAATAGAGTAGAGTGGAATAGAATTAGAATAGGGTGGAAAAGAATAGAATAGAATAGAATAGAATAGGAGTAGAGTAGAGTAGAGTAGAGTAGAGTAGAGTAGAGTAGAGTAGAGTAGAATAGAATAGAATAGAATAGAATAGAATAGAATAGAATAGAATAGAATAGAATAGAATAGAATAGAATAGAATGGAATGGAATAGAATTAGAATAGAGTAGCGTAGTTTAGAATAGAGTAGCGTAGTTTAGAATAGAATTAGGTTAGAGTAGAATAGAATTGAATTGAATTGAATAAAATAGAACAGAATAGAAGAGAAGTTAGAATCGAGTAGAGCAGAATAGAATACAGAATAGAGTAGAATCAGAATCAGAATCAGAATCAGAATCACAATCAGAAACAGAATCAGAATCAGAATCAGAATCAGAATCAGAATCAGAATCAGAATCAGAATCAGAATCAGAATCAGAATCAGAATCAGAATCAGAATTAGAATTAGAATTAGAATTAGAATTAGAATTAGAATTAGAATTAGAATTAGAATTAGAATTAGAATTAGAATTAGAATTAGAATTAGAATTAGAATTAGAATAGAGTAGAATAGAATACAGAATAGAGAAGAATAGAATGGAATGGAATGGAATAGAATTAGAATAGAATAGAATAGAATAGAATAGAAGGAAATAGAATAGAATAGAATAGAATAAAATAGAATAGAATAGAATAGAATAGAAATTAGAATAGAGTAGAGCAGAATAGAATACAGAATAGAGTAGAATCAGAATCAGAATCAGAATCAGAATCAGAATCAGAATCAGAATCAGAATCAGAATCAGAATCAGAATCAGAATCAGAATCAGAATCAGAATCAGAATCAGAATCAGAATTAGAATTAGAATAGAATACAGAATAGAGTAGCTAAGAGTAGAATAGAATTAGAATAGAGTAGAGTGGAATAGAATTAGAATACAGTAGAGAAGAGTAGAGTAGAGTAGAGCAGAGTGGAGTATAGTAGAATTACAATAGAGTACACTAGACTAGAGTAGATTAGAATACAATACAGAATAGAGAAGAATAGAATAGAATAGAATGGAATGGAATGGAATAGAATTAGAATGGAGTAGAATAGAATAGAATAGAATAGAATAGAATAGAATAGAATAGAATAGAATAGAATAGAATAGAATAGAATAGAATAGAATAGAATAGAATAGAAATTAGAATAGAGTAGAGCAGAATAGAATACAGAATAGAGTAGAATTAGAATTAGAATTAGAATTAGAATTAGAATTAGAATTAGAATTAGAATTAGAATTAGAATTAGAATTAGAATTAGAATTAGAATTAGAATTAGAATTAGAATTGGAATTGGAATTGGAATTGGAATTGGAATTGGAATTGGAATTGGAATTGGAATTGGAATTGGAATTGGAATTGGAATTGGAATTGGAATTGGAATTGGAATTGGAATTGGAATTGGAATTGGAATTGGAATTGGAATTGGAATTGGAATTGGAATTGGAATTGGAATTAGAATTAGAATAGAATACAGAATAGAGTAGATAATAGTAGAATCGAATTAGAATAGAGTAGAGTGGAATAGAATTAGAATACAGAAGAGAACAGTAGAGTAGAGTAGAGCAGAGTAGAGTAGAATAGAATAGAATTAGAATAGCGTAAAGTAGAGTAGAGTAGAATTAGAATTAGAATAGAGTAGAGTAGAGTAGAATTACAATAGAGTAGACAAGAGTAGAGTAGAGTAGAGTAGAATAGAATACAGAATAGAGAAGAATAGAATAGAATGGAATGGAATAGAATAGAATAGAATAGAATAGAATAGAATAGAATAGAATAGAATAGAATAGAATAGAATAGAATAGAATAGAATAGAATAGAATAGAATAGAATAGAATAGAATAGAAATTAGAATAGAGTAGAGCAGAATAGAATACAGAAGAGAGTAGAATTAGAATTAGAATTAGAATTAGAATTAGAATTAGAATTGGAATTGGAATTAGAATTGGAATTGGAATTGGAATTGGAATTGGAATTGGAATTGGAATTGGAATTGGAATTGGAATTGGAATTGTAATTGGAATTAGAATTAGAATTAGAATAGAATACAGAATAGAGTAGATAAGAGTAGAATCGAATTAGAATAGAGTAGAGTGGAATAGAATTAGAATAGAGTAGAATAGAATAGAATAGGAGTAGAGTAGAATAGAATAGAATAGAATAGAATAGAATAGAATAGAATAGAATAGAATAGAATAGAATAGAATAAAATAGAATAGAATAGAATGGAATGGAATGGAATAGAATTAGAATAGAGTAGCGTAGTTTAGAATAGAGTAGCGTAGTTTAGAATAGAATTAGGTTAGAGTAGAATAGAATTGAATTGTATTGAATAAAATAGAACAGAATAGAAGAGAAGTTAGAATCGAGTAGAGCAGAATAGAATAAAGAATAGAGTAGAATCAGAATCAGAATCAGAATCAGAATCAGAATCAGAATCAGAATCAGAATCAGAATCAGAATCAGAATCAGAATCAGAATCAGAATCAGAATCAGAATCAGAATCAGAATCAGAAACAGAAACAGAAACAGAAACAGAAACAGAAACAGAAACAGAATCAGAATCAGAATCAGAATCAGAATCAGAATCAGAATTAGAATTAGAATTAGAATTAGAATTAGAATTAGAATTAGAATAGAGTAGAATAGAATACAGAATAGAGTAGCTAAGAGTAGAATCGAATTAGAATAGAGTAGAGTGGAATAGAATTAGAATGAAGAAGAGAAGAGTAGAGTAGATTAGAGTAGAGCAGAGTAGAGTAGAATAGAATAGAATAGAATAGAATAGAATAGAATAGAATAGAATAGAATAGAATAGAATAGAATAGAATAGAAAAGAATAGAATAGAATTAGAGTAGAGTAGAGTAGAGTAGAGCAGAGTAGAGTAGAATAGAATAGAATTAGAATAGCGTAAAGTAGAGTAGAATAGAATGAGAATTAGAATAGAGTAGAGTAGAGTAGAGTAGAATTACAATAGAGTAGACTAGAAAAGAGTAGAGTAGAATAGAATACAGAATAGAGTAGAATAGAATAGAATAGGAGTAGAGTAGAGTAGAGTAGAATAGAATAGAATAGAATAGAATAGAATAGAATAGAATAGAAGAGAATAGAATAGAATAGAATAGAATAGAATAGAATAGAATAGAATAGAATAGAAAAGAATAGAATAGAATTAGAGTAGAGTAGAGTAGAGTAGAGCAGAGTAGAGTAGAATAGAATAGAATTAGAATAGCGTAAAGTAGAGTAGAATAGAATGAGAATTAGAATAGAGTAGAGTAGAGTAGAGTAGAATTACAATAGAGTAGACTAGAAAAGAGTAGAGTAGAATAGAATACAGAATAGAGAAGAATAGAGTAGAATGTAATGGAATAGAATTAGAATAGAGTAGAATAGAGTAGAATAGAATAGAATTAGAATTAGAATTAGAATTAGAATTAGAATTGGAATTGGAATTGGAATTGGAATTGGAATTGGAATTGGAATTGGAATTAGAATTAGAATAGAATACAGAATAGAGTAGATAAGAGTAGAATCGAATTAGAATAGAGTAGAGTGGAATAGAATTAGAATACAGAAGAGAAGAGTAGAGTAGATTAGAGTAGAGCAGAGTAGAGTAGAATAGAATAGAATTAGAATAGCGTAAAGTAGAGTAGAATAGAATGAGAATTAGAATAGAGTAGAGTAGAGTAGAGTAGAATTACAATAGAGTAGACTAGAAAAGAGTAGAGTAGAATAGAATACAGAATAGAGAAGAATAGAATAGAATGGAATGGAATAGAATTAGAATAGAGTAGAATAGAATAGAGTAGAATAGAATAGAATAGAATAGAATAGAATTAGAATTAGAATTAAAATTAGAATTGGAATTGGAATTGGAATTGGAATTGGAATTGGAATTGGAATTGGAATTGGAATTGGAATTGGAATTGGAATTGGAATTGGAATTGGAATTGGAATTAGAATAGAATACAGAATAGAGTAGATAAGAGTAGAATCGAATTAGAATAGAGTAGAGTGGAATAGAATTAGAATACAGTAGAGAAGAGTAGAGTAGAGTAGAGCAGAGTAGAGTAGAGTAGAATTACAATAGAGTACATTAGACTAGACTAGATTAGAATACAATACAGAATAGAGAAGAATAGAATAGAATAGAATGGAATGGAATGGAATAGAATTAGAATAGAGTAGTGTAGTTTAGAATAGAATTAGGATAGAGTAGAATAGAATTGAATTGAATTGAATAAAATAGAACCGAATAGAATAGAAGTTAGAATCGAGTAGAGCAGAATAGAATATAGAATAGAGTAGAATAGAATAGAATAGAATTAGAATAGAGTAGAATAGAATAGAATAGAATAGAATAGAATAGAATAGAATAGAATAGAATAGAAATTAGAATAGAGTAGAGCAGAATAGAATACAGAATAGAGTAGAATTAGAATTAGAATTAGAATTAGAATTAGAATTAGAATTAGAATTAGAATTAGAATTAGAATTAGAATTAGAATTGGAATTGGAATTGGAATTGGAATTGGAATTGGAATTGGAATTGGAATTGGAATTGGAATTGGAATTGGAATTGGAATTGGAATTGGAATTGGAATTGGAATTGGAATTGGAATTAGAATAGAATACAGAATAGAGTAGATAAGAGTAGAATCGAATTAGAAAAGAGTAGAGTGGAATAGAATTAGAATACAGAAGAGAAGAGAAGAGTAGAGTAGAGTAGAGCAGAGTAGAGTAGAATAGAATAGAATTAGAATAGCGTAAAGTAGAGTAGAGTAGAATTAGAATTAGAATAGAGTAGAGTAGAGTAGAGTAGAATTAGAATAAAGCAGAGTAGAGTAGAATCGAATTAGAACAGAGTAGAGCAGAGTAGAGCAGAATAGATTAGAGTAGAATAGAATTAGAATAGAGGAGAATAGAATAGATTAGAATAGAATTAGAATAGAGTAGAATAGAATAGAATAGAATAGAATAGAATAGAATAGAATAGAATAGAATAGAATAGAATAGAATAGAATAGAATAGAATAGAAATTAGAATAGAGTAGAGCAGAATAGAATACAGAATAGAGTAGAATAGAGTAGAATGGAATGGAATAGAATTAGAATAGAGTAGAATAGAATAGAATAGAATAGAATAGAATAGAATAGAATAGAATAGAATAGAATAGAATGAAATAGAATAGAATTAGAATAGAGTAGAATAGAATAGAATAGAGAAGAATAGAATAGAATAGAATAGAATAGAATAGAATAGAATAGAATAGAATAGAATAGAATAGAATAGAATAGAATAGAGTAGAGTAGAGTAGAGTAGAATAGAATAGAATAGAATAGAGAAGAATAGAATAGAATAGAATAGAATAGAATAGAATAGAATAGAATAGAATAGAATAGAATAGAATAGAATAGAATTAGAATAGAGTAGAATAGAATAGAATAGAATTAGAATAGAGTAGAATAGAATAGAATAGAATAGAATAGAATAGAAATTAGAATAGAGTAGGTCAGAATAGAATACAGAATAGAGTAGAATCAGAATCAGAATCAGAAAGAGAAACAGAAACAGAAACAGCGACAGAGACAGAGACAGAGACAGAGACAGAGACAGAGACAGAGACAGAGACAGAATTAGAATTAGAATTAGAATTAGAATTAGAATTAGAATTAGAATTAGAATTAGAATTAGAACTAGAACTAGAACTAGAACTAGAACTAGAACTAGAACTAGAACTAGAACTAGAACTAGAACTAGAACTAGAACTAGAACTAGAACTAGAACTAGAACTAGAATTAGAATTAGAATTAGAATTAGTATTAGAATTAGAATTAGAATAGAATGTAGAATAGAGTAGCTAAGAGTAGAATACAATTAGAATAGAGGAGAGTGGAATAGAATTAGAATACAGTAGAGAAGAGTACAGTAGAGTAGAGCAGAGTAAAATAGAGTAGAATTACAATAGAGTACACTAGACTAGAGTAGATTAGAATACAATACAGAATAGAGAAGAATAGAATAGAATAGAATGGAATGGAATGGAATAGAAATAGAATAGAATAGAATAGAATAGAATAGAATAGAATAGAATAGAATAGAATAGAATAGAATAGAATAGAATAGAATAGAATAGAATAGAAATTAGAAAAGAGTAGAGTAGAATAGAATACAGAATAGAGAAGAATAGAGTAGAATGGAATGGAATAGAATTAGAATAGAGTAGAATAGAATAGAATAGAATAGAATAGAATAGAATAGAATAGAATAGAATAGAATGAAATAGAATAGAATTAGAATAGAGTAGAATAGAATAGAATAGAGAAGAATAGAATAGAATAGAATAGAATAGAATAGAATAGAATAGAATAGAATAGAATAGAATAGAATAGAATAGAATAGAATAGAATAGAATTAGAATAGAGTAGAGTAGAGTAGAGTAGAATAGAATAGAATAGAGAAGAATAGAATAGAATAGAATAGAATAGAATAGAATAGAATAGAATAGAATAGAATAGAATAGAATAGAATTAGAATAGAGTAGAATAGAATAGAATAGAATAGAATTAGAATAGAGTAGAATAGAATAGAATAGAATAGAATAGAATAGAATAGAAATTAGAATAGAGTAGAGCAGAATAGAATACAGAATAGAGTAGAATCAGAATCAGAATCAGAAAGAGAAACAGAAACAGAAACAGCGACAGAGACAGAGACAGAGACAGAGACAGAGACAGAGACAGAGACAGAGACAGAGACAGAGACAGAATTAGAATTAGAATTAGAATTAGAATTAGAATTAGAATTAGAATTAGAATTAGAATTAGAATTAGAATTAGAACTAGAACTAGAACTAGAACTAGAACTAGAACTAGAACTAGAACTAGAACTAGAACTAGAACTAGAACTAGAATTAGAATTAGAATTAGACTTAGTATTAGAATTAGAATTAGAATAGAATGTAGAATAGAGTAGCTAAGAGTAGAATACAATTAGAATAGAGGAGAGTGGAATAGAATTAGAATACAGTAGAGAAGAGTACAGTAGAGTAGAGCAGAGTAAAATAGAATAGAATTACAATAGAGTACACTAGACTAGAGTAGATTAGAATACAATACAGAATAGAGAAGAATAGAATAGAATAGAATGGAATGGAATGGAATAGAAATAGAATAGAATAGAATAGAATAGAATAGAATAGAATAGAATAGAATAGAATAGAAATTAGAATAGAGTAGAGCAGAATAGAATAGAATACAGAATAGAGTAGAATCAGAATCAAAATCAGAATCAGAAACAGAAACAGAAACAGAAACAGAATAAGAATTGGAATTGGAATTGGAATATGAATTGGAATTGGAATTGGAATTGGAATTGGAATTGGAATTGGAATTGGAATTGGAATTGGAATTGGAATTGGAATTGGAATTGGAATTAGAATTAGAATTAGAATTAGAATAGAATACAGAATAGAGTAGATAAGAGTAGAATCGAATTAGAATAGAGTTGAGCGGAATAGAATTAGAATACAGAAGAGAAGAGTAGAGTAGAGTAGAGTAGAGCAGAGTAGAGTAGAATAGAATAGAATTAGAATAGCGTAAAGTAGAGTAGTGTAGAATGAGAATTACAATAGAGTAGAGTACTGTAGAATTACAATAGAGTAGACTAGACAAGAGTAGAGTAGAATAGAATAGAGAATAGAGAAGAATAGAATAGAATGGAATGGAATAGAATTAGAATAGAGTAGAATAGAATAGAATAGAATAGAATAGAATAGAATAGAATAGAGTAGAGTAGAGTAGAGTAGAATAGAATAGAATAGAATAGAATAGAATAGAATAGAATAGAATAGAATAGAATTAGAATAGAGTAGAGCAGAATAGAATACAGAATAGAGTAGAATCAGAATCAGAATTAGAATTAGAATTAGAATTAGAATTAGAATTAGAATTAGAATTAGAATTAGAATTAGAATTAGAATTAGAATTAGAATTAGAATTAGAATTAGAATTAGAATTAGAATTAGAATTAGAATTAGAATTAGAATTAGAATTAGAATTAGAATTAGAATTAGAATTAGAATTAGAATTAGAATTAGAATTAGAATTAGAATTAGAATTAGAATTAGAATTAGAATTAGAATTAGAATTAGAATTAGAATTAGAATTAGAATTAGAATAGAATACAGAATAGAGTAGCTAAGAGTGGAATAGAATTAGAATAGAGGAGAGTGGAATAGAATTAGAATACAGTAGAGAAGAGTAGAGTAGAGTAGAGCAGAGTAAAGTAGAGTAGAATTACAATAGAGTACACTAGACTAGAGTAGATTAGAATACAATACAGAATAGAGAAGAATAGAATAGAATAGAATGGAATGGAATGGAATAGTATTAGAATAGAGTAGAATAGAATAGAATAGAATAGAATAGAATAGAATAGAATAGAATAGAATAGAATAGAATAGAATAGAATAGGAGTAGAGTAGAGTAGAATAGAATAGAATAGAATGGAATGGAATAGAATTAGAATAGAGTAGCGTAGTTTAGAATAGAATTAGGATAGAGTAGAATAGAATTGAATTGAATTGAATAAAATAGAACCGAAGAGAATAGAAGTGAGAATCCAGTAGAGCAGAATAGAATATAGAATAGAGTAAAATAGAATAGAATAGAATTAGAATAGACTAGAGTAGAGTAGAGTAGAATAGAATAGAATAGAGAAGAATAGAATAGAATAGAATAGAATAGAATAGAATAGAATAGAATAGAATAGAATAGAATAGAATAGAATAGAATAGAATAGAATAGAATAGAATAGAATTAGAATAGAGTAGAATAGAATAGAATAGAATAGAATAGAATAGAATAGAATAGAATAGAATAGAATAGAATAGAATAGGAGTAGAGTAGAGTAGAGTAGAGTAGAATAGAATAGAATAGAATGGAATGGAATAGAATTAGAATAGAGTAGCGTAGTTTAGAATAGAATTAGGATAGAGTAGAATAGAATAGAATTGAATTGAATAAAATAGAACCGAATAGAATATAAGTTAGAATCCAGTAGAGGAGAATAGAATATAGAATAGAGTAAAATAGAATAGAATAGAATTAGAATAGAGTAGAGTAGAGTAGAATCGAATTAGAACAGAGTAGAGCAGAGTAGATTAGAGTAGAATAGAATTAGAATAGAGGAGAGGAGAGTAGAATAGAGTAGAATAGAATAGAATAGAATAGAATAGAATAGAATAGAATAGAATAGAATAGAATAGAATAGAATAGAATAGAATAGAATAGAATAGAATAGAATAGAATAGAATAGAATTAGAATAGAGTAGAGCAGAATAGAATACAGAATAGAGTAGAATCAGCATCAGAATCAGCATCAGAATCAGAATCAGAATCAGAATCAGAATCAGAATCAGAATCAGAATCAGAATCAGAATCAGAATCAGAATCAGAATCAGAATCAGAATCAGAATCAGAATCAGAATCAGAATCAGAATTAGAATTAGAATTAGAATTAGAATTAGAATTAGAATTAGAATTAGAATAGAATACAGAATAGAGTAGCTAAGAGTGGAATAGAATTAGAATAGAGGAGAGTGGAATAGAATTAGAATACAGTAGAGAAGAGTAGAGTAGAGTAGAGCAGAGTAAAGTAGAGTAGAATTACAATAGAGTACACTAGACTAGAGTAGATTAGAATACAATACAGAATAGAGAAGAATAGAATAGAATAGAATGGAATGGAATGGAATAGTATTAGAATAGAGTAGAATAGAATAGAATAGAATAGAATAGAATAGAATAGAATAGAATAGGAGTAGAGTAGAGTAGAATAGAATAGAATAGAATAGAATGGAATGGAATAGAATTAGAATAGAGTAGCGTAGTTTAGAATAGAATTAGGATAGAGTAGAATAGAATTGAATTGAATTGAATAAAATAGAACCGAATAGAATAGAAGTTAGAATCCAGTAGAGCAGAATAGAATATAGAATAGAGTAAAATAGAATAGAATAGAATTAGAATAGAGTAGAGTAGAGTAGAGTAGAATAGAATAGAATAGAGAAGAATAGAATAGAATAGAATAGAATAGAATAGAATAGAATAGAATAGAATAGAATAGAATAGAATAGAATAGAATAGAATTAGAATAGAGTAGAATAGAATAGAATAGAATAGAATAGAATAGAATAGAATGAAATAGAATAGAATAGAATAGAATAGAATAGAATAGAATAGAATAGAATAGAATAGAATAGAATAGAATAGAATAGAATAGAATAGAATAGAATAGAATAGAATAGAATAGAATAGAATAGAATAGAATAGAATAGAATAGAGTAGAGTAGAGTAGAATTAGAATAAAGTAGAGTAGAGTAGAATCGAATTAGAACAGAGTAGAGCAGAGTAGATTAGAGTAGAACAGAATTAGAATAGAGGAGAATAGAGTAGAATAGAGTAGAATAGAATAGAATAGAATAGAATAGAATAGAATAGAATAGAATAGAATAGAATAGAATAGAATAGAATAGAATAGAATTAGAATAGAGTAGAATTAGAATTAGAATTAGAATTAGAATTAGAATTAGAATTAGAATTAGAATTAGAATTAGAATTAGAATTAGAATTAGAATTAGAATTAGAATTAGAATTAGAATTAGAATTAGAATTAGAATTAGTATTAGAATTAGAATAGAATACAGAATAGAGTAGCTAAGAGTAGAATAGAATTAGAATAGAGGAGAGTGGAATAGAATTAGAATACAGTAGAGAAGAGTAGAGTAGAGTAGAGCAGAGTAAAGTAGAGTAGAATTACAATAGAGTACACTAGACTAGAGTAGATTAGAATACAATACAGAATAGAGAAGAATAGAATAGAATAGAATGGAATGGAATGGAATAGTATTAGAATAGAGTAGAATAGAATAGAATAGGAGTAGAGTAGAGTAGAATAGAATAGAATAGAATAGAATGGAATGGAATGGAATAGAATTAGAATAGAGTAGAGTAGAGTAGAGTAGAATAGAATAGAATAGAATAGAATAGAATAGGAGTAGAGTAGAGTAGAATAGAATAGAATAGAATAGAATGGAATGGAATAGAATTAGAATAGAGTAGCGTAGTTTAGAATAGAATTAGAATAGAGTAGAATAGAATTGAATTGAATTGAATAAAATAGAACCGAATAGAATAGAAGTTAGAATCCAGTAGAGCAGAATAGAATATAGAATAGAGTAAAATAGAATAGAATAGAATTAGAATAGAGTAGAGTAGAGTAGAGTAGAATAGAATAGAATAGAGAAGAATAGAATAGAATAGAATAGAATAGAATAGAATAGAATAGAATAGAATAGAATAGAATAGAATAGAATAGAATTAGAATAGAGTAGAATAGAATAGAATAGAATAGAATAGAATAGAATAGAATAGAATAGAATGAAATAGAATAGAATAGAATAGAATAGAATAGAATAGAATAGAATAGAATAGAGTAGAGTAGAGTAGAGTAGAGTAGAGTAGAGTAGAATAAGAATAAAGTAGAGTAGAGTAGAATCGAATTAGAACAGAGTAGAGCAGAGTAGATTAGAGTAGAACAGAATTAGAATAGAGGAGAATAGAGTAGAATAGAGTAGAATAGAATAGAATAGAATAGAATAGAATAGAATAGAATTAGAATAGAGTAGAATTAGAATTAGAATTAGAATTAGAATTAGAATTAGAATTAGAATTAGAATTAGAATTAGAATTAGAATTAGAATTAGAATTAGAATTAGAATTAGAATTAGAATTAGAATTAGAATTAGAATTAGAATTAGAATTAGAATTAGAATTAGAATTAGAATTAGAATTAGAATTAGAATTAGAATTAGAATTAGAATTAGAATTAGAATTAGAATTAGAATTAGAATTAGAATTAGAATTAGAATTAGAATTAGAATTAGAATTAGAATTAGAATTAGAATTAGAATTAGAATAGAGTAGAATAGAATACAGAATAGAGTAGCTAAGAGTAGAATCGAATTAGAATAGAGTAGAGTGGAATAGAATTAGAATGAAGAAGAGAAGAGTAGAGTAGAGTAGAGCAGAGTAGAGTAGAATAGAATAGAATTAGAATAGCGTAAAGTAGAGTAGAATAGAATGAGAATTAGAATAGAGTAGAGTAGAGTAGAGTAGAATTACAATAGAGTAGACTAGAAAAGAGTAGAGTAGAATAGAATACAGAATAGAGAAGAATAGAGTAGAATGGAATGGAATAGAATTAGAATAGAAT
Organism: Hydrophis major; assembly: GCA_033807585.1. Lineage (NCBI taxonomy): Eukaryota > Metazoa > Chordata > Lepidosauria > Squamata > Elapidae > Hydrophis > Hydrophis major. The sequence continues at coordinate 59,032 of JAUCBL010000309.1, forward strand.
AGAATAGAATAGAATAGAATAGAATAGAATAGAATAGAATAGAATAGAACAGAATGAAATAGAATAGAATTAGAATAGAGTAGAATAGAATAGAATAGAGAAGAATAGAATAGAATAGAATAGAATAGAATAGAATAGAATAGAATAGAATAGAATAGAATAGAATAGAATAGAATTAGAATAGAGTAGAGTAGAGTAGAGTAGAATAGAATAGAATAGAGAAGAATAGAATAGAATAGAATAGAATAGAATAGAATAGAATAGAATAGAATAGAATAGAATAGAATAGAATAGAATAGAATAGAATAGAATTAGAATAGAGTAGAATAGGATAGAATAGAATAGAATTAGAATAGAGTAGAATAGTATAGAATAGAATAGAATAGAATAGAATAGAATAGAATAGAATAGAATAGAAATTAGAATACAGTAGAGCAGAATAGAATACAGAATAGAGTACAATCAGAATCAGAATCAGAAAGAGAAAGAGAAAGAGAAACAGAAACAGCGACAGAGACAGAGACAGAGACAGAGACAGAGACAGAGACAGAGACAGAGACAGAGACAGAGACAGAGACAGAGACAGAGACAGAGACAGAGACAGAATTAGAATTAGAATTAGAATTAGAATTAGAATTAGAATTAGAATTAGAATTAGAATTAGAATTAGAATTAGAACTAGAACTAGAACTAGAACTAGAACTAGAACTAGAACTAGAACTAGAATTAGAATTAGAATTAGACTTAGAATTAGAATTAGAATTAGAATAGAATGTAGAATAGAGTAGCTAAGAGTAGAATACAATTAGAATAGAGGAGAGTGGAATAGAATTAGAATACAGTAGAGAAGAGTACAGTAGAGTAGAGCAGAGTAAAATAGAGTAGAATTACAATAGAGTACACTAGACTAGAGTAGATTAGAATACAATAGAGAATAGAGAAGAATAGAATAGAATAGAATGGAATGGAATGGAATAGAAATAGAATAGAATAGAATAGAATAGAATAGAATAGAATAGAATAGAATAGAATAGAATAGAATAGAATAGAATAGAATAGAATAGAATAGAATAGAATAGAATAGAATAGAAATTAGAATAGAGTAGAGCAGAATAGAATAGAATACAGAATAGAGTAGAATCAGAATCAAAATCAGAATCAGAAACAGAAACAGAAACAGAAACAGAATAAGAATTGGAATTGGAATTGGAATTGGAATATGAATTGGAATTGCAATTGGAATTGGAATTGGAATTGGAATTGGAATTGGAATTGGAATTGGAATTGGAATTGGAATTGGAATTAGAATTAGAATTAGAATTAGAATAGAATACAGAATAGAGTAGATAAGAGTAGAATCGAATTAGAATAGAGTTGAGCGGAATAGAATTAGAATACAGAAGAGAAGAGTAGAGTAGAGTAGAGTAGAGCAGAGTAGAGTAGAATAGAATAGAATTAGAATAGCGTAAAGTAGAGTAGTGTAGAATGAGAATTACAATAGAGTAGAGTAGTGTAGAATTACAATAGAGTAGACTAGACAAGAGTAGAGTAGAATAGAATAGAGAATAGAGAAGAATAGAATAGAATGGAATGGAATAGAATTAGAATAGAGTAGAATAGAATAGAATAGAATAGAATAGAATAGAATAGAATAGAATAGAATAGAATAGAATAGAATAGAATAGAATAGAATAGAATGAAATAGAATAGAATAGAGTAGAATAGAATAGAATAGAATAGAATAGAATAGAATAGAATAGAATAGAATAGAATTAGAATAGAGTGGAGGAGAATAGAATAGAATAGAATAGAATAGAATAGAATAGAATAGAATAGAATAGAATAGAATAGAATAGAATAGAATTAGAATAGAGTAGAGTAGAGTAGAGTAGAATTAGAATAAAGTAGAGTAGAGTAGAATCGAATTAGAACAGAGTAGAGCAGAGTAGATTAGAGTAGAATAGAATTAGAATAGAGGAGAGGAGAGTAGAATAGAGTAGAATAGAATAGAATAGAATAGAATAGAATAGAATAGAATAGAATAGAATAGAATAGAATAGAATTAGAATAGAGTAGAGCAGAATAGAATACAGAATAGAGTAGAATTAGAATTAGAATTAGAATTAGAATTAGAATTAGAATTAGAATTAGAATTAGAATTAGAATTAGAATTAGAATTAGAATTAGAATTAGAATTAGAATTAGAATTAGAATTAGAATTAGAATTAGAATTAGAATTAGAATTAGAATTAGAATTAGAATTAGAATTAGAATTAGAATTAGAATTAGAATTAGAATTAGAATTAGAATTAGAATTAGAATTAGAATTAGAATTAGAATTAGAATTAGAATTAGAATTAGAATTAGAATTAGAATTAGAATAGAATACAGAATAGAGTAGCTAAGAGTGGAATAGAATTAGAATAGAGGAGAGTGGAATAGAATTAGAATACAGTAGAGAAGAGTAGAGTAGAGTAGAGCAGAGTAAAGTAGAGTAGAATTACAATAGAGTACACTAGACTAGAGTAGATTAGAATACAATACAGAATAGAGAAGAATAGAATAGAATAGAATGGAATGGAATGGAATAGTATTAGAATAGAGTAGAATAGAATAGAATAGAATAGAATAGAATAGAATAGAATAGGAGTAGAGTAGAGCAGAATAGAATAGAATAGAATAGAATAGAATGGAATGGAATAGAATTAGAATAGAGTAGCGTAGTTTAGAATAGAATTAGGATAGAGTAGAATAGAATTGAATTGAACTGAATAAAATAGAACCGAATAGAATAGAAGTGAGAATCCAGTAGAGCAGAATAGAATATAGAATAGAGTAAAATAGAATAGAATAGAATTAGAATAGAGTAGAGTAGAGTAGAGTAGAATAGAATAGAATAGAGAAGAATAGAATAGAATAGAATAGAATAGAATAGAATAGAATAGAATAGAATAGAATAGAATAGAATAGAATAGAATAGAATTAGAGTAGAGTAGAGTAGAATCGAATTAGAACAGAGTAGAGCAGAGTAGATTAGAGTAGAATTAGAATTAGAATAGAGGAGAGGAGAGTAGAATAGAGTAGAATAGAATAGAATAGAATAGAATAGAATTAGAATAGAGTAGAGCAGAATAGAATACAGAATAGAGTAGAATCAGAATTAGAATTAGAATTAGAATTAGAATTAGAATTAGAATTAGAATTAGAATTAGAATTAGAATTAGAATTAGAATTAGAATTAGAATTAGAATTAGAATTAGAATTAGAATTAGAATTAGAATTAGAATTAGAATTAGAATTAGAATTAGAATTAGAATTAGAATTAGAATTAGAATTAGAATTAGAATTAGAATTAGAATTAGAATTAGAATTAGAATTAGAATTAGAATTAGAATTAGAATTAGAATTAGAATTAGAATTAGAATTAGAATTAGAATTAGAATTAGAATTAGAATTAGAATAGAATACAGAATAGAGTAGCTAAGAGTGGAATAGAATTAGAATAGAGGAGAGTGGAATAGAATTAGAATACAGTAGAGAAGAGTAGAGTAGAGCAGAGTAAAGTAGAGTAGAATTACAATAGAGTACACTAGACTAGAGTAGATTAGAATACAATACAGAATAGAGAAGAATAGAATAGAATAGAATGGAATGGAATGGAATAGTATTAGAATAGAGTAGAATAGAATAGAATAGAATAGAATAGAATAGAATAGGAGTAGAGTAGAGTAGAATAGAATAGAATAGAATAGAATAGAATGGAATGGAATAGAATTAGAATAGAGTAGCGTAGTTTAGAATAGAATTAGGATAGAGTAGAATAGAATTGAATTGAATTGAATAAAATAGAACCGAAGAGAATAGAAGTGAGAATCCAGTAGAGCAGAATAGAATATAGAATAGAGTAAAATAGAATAGAATAGAATTAGAATAGAGTAGAGTAGAGTAGAGTAGAATAGAATAGAATAGAGAAGAATAGAATAGAATAGAATAGAATAGAATAGAATAGAATAGAATACAATAGAATAGAATAGAATAGAGTTAGAATAGAGTAGAATAGAATAGAATAGAATAGAATAGAATAGAATAGAATAGAATAGAATAGAGTGGAGTAGAATAGAATAGAATAGAATAGAATAGAATAGAATAGAATAGAATAGAATAGAATAGAATAGAATAGAATAGAATTAGAATAGAATTAGAGTAGAGTAGAGTAGAGTAGAATTAGAATAAAGTAGAGTAGAGTAGAATCGAATTAGAACAGAGTAGAGCAGAGTAGATTAGAGTAGAATAGAATTAGAATAGAGGAGAGGAGAGTAGAATAGAGTAGAATAGAATAGAATAGAATAGAATAGAATAGAATAGAATAGAATAGAATAGAATAGAATAGAATAGAATAGAATAGAATAGAATTAGAATAGAGTAGAGCAGAATAGAATACAGAATAGAGTAGAATCAGAATCAGAATCAGAATCAGAATCAGAATCAGAATCAGAATCAGAATCAGAATCAGAATCAGAATCAGAATCAGAATCAGAATCAGAATCAGAATCAGAATCAGAATCAGAATCAGAATCAGAATCAGAATCAGAATCAGAATTAGAATTAGAATTAGAATTAGAATTAGAATTAGAATTAGAATTAGAATTAGAATTAGAATTAGAATTAGAATAGAATACAGAATAGAGTAGCTAAGAGTGGAATAGAATTAGAATAGAGGAGAGTGGAATAGAATTAGAATACAGTAGAGAAGAGTAGAGTAGAGTAGAGCAGAGTAAAGTAGAGTAGAATTACAATAGAGTACACTAGACTAGAGTAGATTAGAATACAATACAGAATAGAGAAGAATAGAATAGAATAGAATGGAATGGAATGGAATAGTATTAGAATAGAGTAGAATAGAATAGAATAGAATAGAATAGAATAGAATAGGAGTAGTGTAGAGTAGAATAGAATAGAATAGAATAGAATGGAATGGAATAGAATTAGAATAGAGTAGAGTAGAGTAGAATTACAATAGAGTAGACTAGAGTAGAGTAGAGTAGAATAGCATACAGAATAGAGAAGAATAGAATAGAATGGAATGGAATAGAATTAGAATAGAGTAGAATAGAATAGAATAGAATAGAATAGAACAGAATAGAATAGAATAGAACAGAATAGAACAGAATAGAACAGAATAGAATAGAATAGAATAGAATAGAATAGAATAGAATAGAATAGAATAGAATAGAATAGAATAGGAGTAGATTAGTGTAGAGTAGAGTAGAATAGAATAGAAAAGAATAGAATAGAATTAGAGTAGAGTAGAGTAGAGTAGAGCAGAGTAGAGTAGAATAGAATAGAATAGAATTAGAATAGCATAAAGTAGAGTAGAGTAGAATTAGAATTAGAATAGAGTAGAGTAGAGTAGAGTAGAATTACAATAGGGTAGACTAGAGTAGAGTAGAGTAGAATAGAATACAGAATAGAGAAGAATAGAATAGAATGGAATGGAATAGAATTAGAATAGAGTAGAATAGAATAGAATAGAATAGAATAGAATAGAATAGAATAGAATAGAATAGAATAGAATAGAATAGAATAGAATAGAATAGAATAGAATAGAATAGAATGGAATAGAATAGAATAGAATGAAATAGAATAGAATAGAATAGAATAGAATAGAATGAAATAGAATAGAAATTAGAAGAGAGTAGAGCAGAATATAATACAGAATAGAGTAGAATTAGAATTAGAATTAGAATTAGAATTAGAATTAGAATTAGAATTAGAATTGGAATTGGAATTGGAATTGGAATTGGAATTGGAATTGGAATTGGAATTGGAATTGGAATTGGAATTGGAATTGGAATTGGAATTGGAATTGGAATTGGAATTGGAATTGGAATTGGAATTGGAATTATAATTAGAATTGAATTCAGAATAGAGTAGATAAGAGTAGAATCGAATTAGAATAGAGTAGAGTGGAATAGAATTAGAATAGAGTGGAAAAGAATAGAATAGAATAGGAGTAGAGTAGAGTAGAATAGAATAGAATAGAATAGAATAGAATAGAATAGAATAGAATAGAATAGAATAGAATAGAATAGAATAGAATAGAATGGAATGGAATAGAATTAGAATAGAGTAGCGTAGTTTAGAATAGAGTAGCGTAGTTTAGAATAGAATTAGGTTAGAGTAGAATAGAATTGAATTGAATTGAATAAAATAGAACAGAATAGAAGAGAAGTTAGAATCGAGTAGAGCAGAATAGAATACAGAATAGAGTAGAATCAGAATCAGAATCAGAATCAGAATCAGAAACAGAAACAGAAACAGAAACAGAAACAGAAACAGAAACAGAAACAGAAACAGAAACAGAAACAGAAACAGAAACAGAAACAGAAACAGAAACAGAAACAGAATTAGAATTAGAATTAGAATTAGAATTAGAATTAGAATTAGAATTAGAATTAGAATTAGAATTAGAATTAGAATTAGAATTAGAATTAGAATTAGAATTAGAATTAGAATTAGAATTAGAATTAGAATTAGAATTAGAATTAGAATTAGAATTAGAATTAGAATTAGAATAGAATACAGAATAGAGAAGAATAGAATGGAATGGAATGGAATAGAATTAGAATAGAATAGAATAGAATAGAATAGAAGGAAATAGAATAGAATAGAATAGAATAAAATAGAATAGAATAGAATAGAATAGAAATTAGAATAGAGTAGAGCAGAATAGAATACAGAATAGAGTAGAATCAGAATCAGAATCAGAATCAGAATCAGAATCAGAATCAGAATCAGAATCAGAATCAGAATCAGAATCAGAATCAGAATCAGAATCAGAATCAGAATCAGAATCAGAATCAGAACCAGAACCAGAATTAGAATTAGAATTAGAATTAGAATTAGAATTAGAATTAGAATTAGAATTAGAATTAGAATTAGAATTAGAATTAGAATTAGAATTAGAATAGAATACAGAATAGAGTAGCTAAGAGTAGAATAGAATTAGAATAGAGTAGAGTGGAATAGAATTAGAATACAGTAGAGAAGAGTAGAGTAGAGTAGAGCAGAGTAGAGTATAGTAGAATTACAATAGAGTACACCAGACTAGAGTAGATTAGAATACAATACAGAATAGAGAAGAATAGAATAGAATAGAATGGAATGGAATGGAATAGAATTAGAATGGAGTAGAATAGAATAGAATAGAATAGAATAGAATAGAATAGAATAGAATAGAATAGAATAGAAAAGAATAGAATAGAATAGAATAGAATAGGAGTAGATTAGTGTAGAGTAGAGTAGAATAGAATAGAAAAGAATAGAATAGAATTAGAGTAGAGTAGAGTAGAGTAGAGCAGAGTGGAGTAGAATAGAATAGAATTAGAATAGCGTAAAGTAGAGTAGAGTAGAATTAGAATTAGAATAGAGTAGAGTAGAGTAGAATTACAACAGAGTAGACTAGAGTAGAGTAGATTAGAATAGAATACAGAATAGAGAAGAATAGAATAGAATGGAATGGAATAGAATTAGAATAGAGTAGAATAGAATAGAATAGAATAGAATAGAATAGAATAGAATGAAATAGAATAGAATAGAATAGAAATTAGAATAGAGTAGAGCAGAATAGAATACAGAATAGAGTAGAATCAGAATCAGAATCAGAATCAGAATCAGAATCAGAATCAGAATCAGAATCAGAATCAGAATCAGAATCAGAATCAGAATCAGAATCAGAATCAGAATCAGAATTAAAATTAGAATTAGAATAGAATACAGAATAGAGTAGCTAAGAGTAGAATAGAATTAGAATAGAGTAGAGTGGAATAGAATTAGAATACAGTAGAGAAGAGTAGAGTAGAGTAGAGCAGAGTATAGTAGAATTACAATAGAGTACACCAGACTAGAGTAGATTAGAATACAATACAGAATAGAGAAGAATAGAATAGAATAGAATGGAATGGAATGGAATAGAATTAGAATGGAGTAGAATAGAATAGAATAGAATAGAATAGAATAGAATAGAATAGAATAGAATAGAATAGAATAGAATAGAATAGAATAGAATAGGAGTAGATTAGTGTAGAGTAGAGTAGAATAGAATAGAAAAGAATAGAATAGAATTAGAGTAGAGTAGAGTAGAGTAGAGCAGAGTAGAGTAGAATAGAATAGAATTAGAATAGCGTAAAGTAGAGTAGAGTAGAATTAGAATTAGAATAGAGTAGAGTAGAGTAGAATTACAACAGAGTAGACTAGAGTAGAGTAGATTAGAATAGAATACAGAATAGAGAAGAATAGAATAGAATGGAATGGAATAGAATTAGAATAGAGTAGAATAGAATAAAATAGAATAGAATAGAATAGAATAGAATAGAATAGAATGAAATAGAATAGAATAGAATAGAAATTAGAATAGAGTAGAGCAGAATAGAATACAGAATAGAGTAGAATCAGAATCAGAATCAGAATCAGAATCAGAATCAGAATCAGAATCAGAATCAGAATCAGAATCAGAATCAGAATCAGAATCAGAATCAGAATCAGAATCAGAATCAGAATCAGAAACAGAAACAGAAACAGAAACAGAAACAGAACTAGAACTAGAACTAGAACTAGAACTAGAATTAGAATTAGAATTAGAATTAGAATTAGAATTAGAATTAGAATTAGAATTAGAATTAGAATTAGAATTAGAATTAGAATTAGAATAGAATACAGAATAGAGTAGATAAGAGTAGAATTGAATTAGAATAGAGTAGAGTGGAATAGAATTAGAATACAGAAGAGAAGAGTAGAGTAGAATAGCGTGAAGTAGATTAGAGTAGAATTAGAATTAGAATAGAGTAGAGTAGAGTAGAATTACAATAGAGTAGACTAGAGTAGAGTAGAGTAGAATAGCATACAGAATAGAGAAGAATAGAATAGAATGGAATGGAATAGAATTAGAATAGAGTAGAATAGAATAGAATAGAATAGAATAGAATAGAATAGAATAGAATAGAATAGAATAGAATAGAATAGAATAGAATAGAATAGAATAGAATAGGAGTAGATTAGTGTAGAGTAGAGTAGAATAGAATAGAAAAGAATAGAATAGAATTAGAGTAGAGTAGAGTAGAGTAGAGCAGAGTAGAGTAGAATAGAATAGAATTAGAATAGCGTAAAGTAGAGTAGAGTAGAATTAGAATTAGAATAGAGTAGAGTAGAGTAGAGTAGAATTACAATAGGGTAGACTAGAGTAGAGTAGAGTAGAATAGAATACAGAATAGAGAAGAATAGAACAGAATGGAATGGAATAGAATTAGAATAGAGTAGAATAGAATAGAATAGAATAGAATAGAATAGAATGGAATAGAATAGAATAGAATGAAATAGAATAGAATAGAATAGAATAGAATAGAATAGAATAGAATAGAATAGAATAGAATAGAATAGAATGAAATAGAATAGAAATTAGAATAGAGTAGAGCAGAATAGAATACAGAATAGAGTAGAATTAGAATTAGAATTAGAATTAGAATTAGAATTAGAATTAGAATTAGAATTAGAATTAGAATTAGAATTAGAATTAGAATTAGAATTAGAATTAGAATTAGAATTAGAATTGGAATTGGAATTGGAATTGGAATTGGAATTGGAATTGGAATTGGAATTGGAATTGGAATTGGAATTGGAATTGGAATTGGAATTGGAATTAGAATTAGAATTAGAATTGAATACAGAATAGAGTAGATAAGAGTAGAATCGAATTAGAATAGAGTAGAGTGGAATAGAATTAGAATAGAGTGGAAAAGAATAGAATAGAATAGGAGTAGAGTAGAGTAGAGTAGAATAGAATAGAATAGAATAGAATAGAATAGAATAGAATAGAATAGAATAGAATAGAGTAGAGTAGAGTAGAGTAGAGTAGAGTAGAATAGAATAGAATAGAATAGAATAGAATAGAATAGAATAGAATAGAATAGAATAGAATTAGAATAGAGTGGAGGAGAATAGAATAGAATAGAATAGAATAGAATAGAATAGAATAGAATAGAATAGAATAGAATAGAATAGAATAGAATAGAATAGAATAGAATTAGAATAGAGTAGAGTAGAGTAGAGTAGAATTAGAATAAAGTAGAGTAGAGTAGAATCGAATTAGAACAGAGTAGAGCAGAGTAGATTAGAGTAGAATAGAATTAGAATAGAGGAGAGGAGAGTAGAATAGAGTAGAATAGAATAGAATAGAATAGAATAGAATAGAATAGAATAGAATAGAATTAGAATAGAGTAGAGCAGAATAGAATACAGAATAGAGTAGAATCAGAATTAGAATTAGAATTAGAATTAGAATTAGAATTAGAATTAGAATTAGAATTAGAATTAGAATTAGAATTAGAATTAGAATTAGAATTAAAATTAGAATTAGAATTAGAATTAGAATTAGAATTAGAATTAGAATTAGAATTAGAATTAGAATTAGAATTAGAATTAGAATTAGAATTAGAATTAGAATTAGAATTAGAATTAGAATTAGAATTAGAATTAGAATTAGAATTAGAATTAGAATTAGAATTAGAATTAGAATTAGAATTAGAATTAGAATTAGAATTAGAATTAGAATTAGAATTAGAATTAGAATTAGAATTAGAATTAGAATTAGAATTAGAATTAGAATTAGAATTAGAATTAGAATTAGAATTAGAATTAGAATTAGAATTAGAATTAGAATAGAATACAGAATAGAGTAGCTAAGAGTGGAATAGAATTAGAATAGAGGAGAGTGGAATAGAATTAGAATACAGTAGAGAAGAGTAGAGTAGAGTAGAGCAGAGTAAAGTAGAGTAGAATTACAATAGAGTACACTAGACTAGAGTAGATTAGAATACAATACAGAATAGAGAAGAATAGAATAGAATAGAATGGAATGGAATGGAATAGTATTAGAATAGAGTAGAATAGAATAGAATAGAATAGAATAGAATAGAATAGAATAGAATAGAATAGAATAGAATAGAATAGAATAGAATAGAATAGGAGTAGAGTAGAGTAGAATAGAATAGAATAGAATAGAATGGAATGGAATAGAATTAGAATAGAGTAGCGTAGTTTAGAATAGAATTAGGATAGAGTAGAATAGAATTGAATTGAATTGAATAAAATAGAACCGAAGAGAATAGAAGTGAGAATCCAGTAGAGCAGAATAGAATATAGAATAGAGTAAAATAGAATAGAATAGAATTAGAATAGAGTAGAGTAGAGTAGAGTAGAATAGAATAGAATAGAGAAGAATAGAATAGAATAGAATAGAATAGAATAGAATAGAATAGAATAGAATAGAATAGAATAGAATAGAATTAGAATAGAGTAGAATAGAATAGAATAGAATAGAATAGAATAGAATAGAGTGGAGTAGAATAGAATAGAATAGAATAGAATAGAATAGAATAGAATAGAATAGAATAGAATAGAATAGAATAGAATAGAATAGAATTAGAATAGAATTAGAATAGAGTAGAGTAGAGTAGAGTAGAATTAGAATAAAGTAGAGTAGAGTAGAATCGAATTAGAACAGAGTAGAGCAGAGTAGATTAGAGTAGAATAGAATTAGAATAGAGGAGAGGAGAGTAGAATAGAGTAGAATAGAATAGAATAGAATAGAATAGAATAGAATAGAATAGAATAGAATAGAATAGAAAAGAATAGAATAGAATAGAATAGAATAGGAGTAGATTAGTGTAGAGTAGAGTAGAATAGAATAGAAAAGAATAGAATAGAATTAGAGTAGAGTAGAGTAGAGTAGAGCAGAGTGGAGTAGAATAGAATAGAATTAGAATAGCGTAAAGTAGAGTAGAGTAGAATTAGAATTAGAATAGAGTAGAGTAGAGTAGAATTACAACAGAGTAGACTAGAGTAGAGTAGATTAGAATAGAATACAGAATAGAGAAGAATAGAATAGAATGGAATGGAATAGAATTAGAATAGAGTAGAATAGAATAGAATAGAATAGAATAGAATAGAATAGAATGAAATAGAATAGAATAGAATAGAAATTAGAATAGAGTAGAGCAGAATAGAATACAGAATAGAGTAGAATCAGAATCAGAATCAGAATCAGAATCAGAATCAGAATCAGAATCAGAATCAGAATCAGAATCAGAATCAGAATCAGAATCAGAATCAGAATCAGAATCAGAATTAAAATTAGAATTAGAATAGAATACAGAATAGAGTAGCTAAGAGTAGAATAGAATTAGAATAGAGTAGAGTGGAATAGAATTAGAATACAGTAGAGAAGAGTAGAGTAGAGTAGAGCAGAGTATAGTAGAATTACAATAGAGTACACCAGACTAGAGTAGATTAGAATACAATACAGAATAGAGAAGAATAGAATAGAATAGAATGGAATGGAATGGAATAGAATTAGAATGGAGTAGAATAGAATAGAATAGAATAGAATAGAATAGAATAGAATAGAATAGAATAGAATAGAATAGAATAGAATAGAATAGAATAGAATAGGAGTAGATTAGTGTAGAGTAGAGTAGAATAGAATAGAAAAGAATAGAATAGAATTAGAGTAGAGTAGAGTAGAGTAGAGCAGAGTAGAGTAGAATAGAATAGAATTAGAATAGCGTAAAGTAGAGTAGAGTAGAATTAGAATTAGAATAGAGTAGAGTAGAGTAGAATTACAACAGAGTAGACTAGAGTAGAGTAGATTAGAATAGAATACAGAATAGAGAAGAATAGAATAGAATGGAATGGAATAGAATTAGAATAGAGTAGAATAGAATAAAATAGAATAGAATAGAATAGAATAGAATAGAATAGAATGAAATAGAATAGAATAGAATAGAAATTAGAATAGAGTAGAGCAGAATAGAATACAGAATAGAGTAGAATCAGAATCAGAATCAGAATCAGAATCAGAATCAGAATCAGAATCAGAATCAGAATCAGAATCAGAATCAGAATCAGAATCAGAATCAGAATCAGAATCAGAATCAGAATCAGAATCAGAAACAGAAACAGAAACAGAAACAGAAACAGAACTAGAACTAGAACTAGAACTAGAACTAGAATTAGAATTAGAATTAGAATTAGAATTAGAATTAGAATTAGAATTAGAATTAGAATTAGAATTAGAATTAGAATTAGAATAGAATACAGAATAGAGTAGATAAGAGTAGAATTGAATTAGAATAGAGTAGAGTGGAATAGAATTAGAATACAGAAGAGAAGAGTAGAGTAGAATAGCGTGAAGTAGATTAGAGTAGAATTAGAATTAGAATAGAGTAGAGTAGAGTAGAATTACAATAGAGTAGACTAGAGTAGAGTAGAGTAGAATAGCATACAGAATAGAGAAGAATAGAATAGAATGGAATGGAATAGAATTAGAATAGAGTAGAATAGAATAGAATAGAATAGAATAGAATAGAATAGAATAGAATAGAATAGAATAGAATAGAATAGAATAGAATAGAATAGAATAGAATAGAATAGAATAGGAGTAGATTAGTGTAGAGTAGAGTAGAATAGAATAGAAAAGAATAGAATAGAATTAGAGTAGAGTAGAGTAGAGTAGAGCAGAGTAGAGTAGAATAGAATAGAATTAGAATAGCGTAAAGTAGAGTAGAGTAGAATTAGAATTAGAATAGAGTAGAGTAGAGTAGAGTAGAATTACAATAGGGTAGACTAGAGTAGAGTAGAGTAGAATAGAATACAGAATAGAGAAGAATAGAACAGAATGGAATGGAATAGAATTAGAATAGAGTAGAATAGAATAGAATAGAATAGAATAGAATAGAATGGAATAGAATAGAATAGAATGAAATAGAATAGAATAGAATAGAATAGAATAGAATAGAATAGAATAGAATAGAATAGAATAGAATAGAATAGAATGAAATAGAATAGAAATTAGAATAGAGTAGAGCAGAATAGAATACAGAATAGAGTAGAATTAGAATTAGAATTAGAATTAGAATTAGAATTAGAATTAGAATTAGAATTAGAATTAGAATTAGAATTAGAATTAGAATTAGAATTAGAATTAGAATTAGAATTAGAATTAGAATTGGAATTGGAATTGGAATTGGAATTGGAATTGGAATTGGAATTGGAATTGGAATTGGAATTGGAATTGGAATTGGAATTGGAATTAGAATTAGAATTAGAATTGAATACAGAATAGAGTAGATAAGAGTAGAATCGAATTAGAATAGAGTAGAGTGGAATAGAATTAGAATAGAGTGGAAAAGAATAGAATAGAATAGGAGTAGAGTAGAGTAGAGTAGAATAGAATAGAATAGAATAGAATAGAATAGAATAGAATAGAATAGAGTAGAGTAGAGTAGAGTAGAGTAGAGTAGAGTAGAATAGAATAGAATAGAATAGAATAGAATAGAATAGAATAGAATAGAATAGAATTAGAATAGAGTGGAGGAGAATAGAATAGAATAGAATAGAATAGAATAGAATAGAATAGAATAGAATAGAATAGAATAGAATAGAATAGAATAGAATAGAATAGAATAGAATTAGAATAGAGTAGAGTAGAGTAGAGTAGAATTAGAATAAAGTAGAGTAGAGTAGAATCGAATTAGAACAGAGTAGAGCAGAGTAGATTAGAGTAGAATAGAATTAGAATAGAGGAGAGGAGAGTAGAATAGAGTAGAATAGAATAGAATAGAATAGAATAGAATAGAATAGAATAGAATAGAATAGAATAGAATAGAATAGAATTAGAGTAGAGTAGAGTAGAATCGAATTAGAACAGAGTAGAGCAGAGTAGATTAGAGTAGAATTAGAATTAGAATAGAGGAGAGGAGAGTAGAATAGAGTAGAATAGAATAGAATAGAATAGAATTAGAATAGAGTAGAGCAGAATAGAATACAGAATAGAGTAGAATCAGAATCAGAATCAGAATCAGAATCAGAATCAGAATCAGAATCAGAATCAGAATCAGAATCAGAATTAGAATTAGAATTAGAATTAGAATTAGAATTAGAATTAGAATTAGAATTAGAATTAGAATTAGAATTAGAATTAGAATTAGAATTAGAATTAGAATTAGAATTAGAATTAGAATTAGAATTAGAATTAGAATTAGAATTAGAATTAGAATTAGAATTAGAATTAGAATTAGAATTAGAATTAGAATAGAATACAGAATAGAGTAGCTAAGAGTGGAATAGAATTAGAATAGAGGAGAGTGGAATAGAATTAGAATACAGTAGAGAAGAGTAGAGTAGAGTAGAGCAGAGTAAAGTAGAGTAGAATTACAATAGAGTACACTAGACTAGAGTAGATTAGAATACAATACAGAATAGAGAAGAATAGAATAGAATAGAATGGAATGGAATGGAATAGTATTAGAATAGAGTAGAATAGAATAGAATAGAATAGAATAGAATAGAATAGAATAGAATAGAATAGAATAGAATAGAATAGAATAGAATAGAATAGAATAGGAGTAGAGTAGAGTAGAATAGAATAGAATAGAATAGAATGGAATGGAATAGAATTAGAATAGAGTAGCGTAGTTTAGAATAGAATTAGGATAGAGTAGAATAGAATTGAATTGAATTGAATAAAATAGAACCGAAGAGAATAGAAGTGAGAATCCAGTAGAGCAGAATAGAATATAGAATAGAGTAAAATAGAATAGAATAGAATTAGAATAGAGTAGAGTAGAGTAGAGTAGAATAGAATAGAATAGAGAAGAATAGAATAGAATAGAATAGAATAGAATAGAATAGAATAGAATAGAATAGAATAGAATAGAATTAGAATAGAGTAGAATAGAATAGAATAGAATAGAATAGAATAGAATAGAGTGGAGTAGAATAGAATAGAATAGAATAGAATAGAATAGAATAGAATAGAATAGAATAGAATAGAATAGAATAGAATAGAATAGAATAGAATAGAATAGAATTAGAATAGAATTAGAATAGAGTAGAGTAGAGTAGAGTAGAATTAGAATAAAGTAGAGTAGAGTAGAATCGAATTAGAACAGAGTAGAGCAGAGTAGATTAGAGTAGAATAGAATTAGAATAGAGGAGAGGAGAGTAGAATAGAGTAGAATAGAATAGAATAGAATAGAATAGAATAGAATAGAATAGAATAGAATAGAATAGAATAGAATAGAATAGAATAGAATAGAATAGAATAGAAAAGAATAGAATAGAATAGAATAGAATAGAATAGGAGTAGATTAGTGTAGAGTAGAGTAGAATAGAATAGAAAAGAATAGAATAGAATTAGAGTAGAGTAGAGTAGAGTAGAGCAGAGTGGAGTAGAATAGAATAGAATTAGAATAGCGTAAAGTAGAGTAGAGTAGAATTAGAATTAGAATAGAGTAGAGTAGAGTAGAATTACAACAGAGTAGACTAGAGTAGAGTAGATTAGAATAGAATACAGAATAGAGAAGAATAGAATAGAATGGAATGGAATAGAATTAGAATAGAGTAGAATAGAATAGAATAGAATAGAATAGAATAGAATAGAATAGAATGAAATAGAATAGAATAGAATAGAAATTAGAATAGAGTAGAGCAGAATAGAATACAGAATAGAGTAGAATCAGAATCAGAATCAGAATCAGAATCAGAATCAAAATCAGAATCAGAATCAGAATCAGAATCAGAATCAGAATCAGAATCAGAATCAGAATCAGAATTAAAATTAGAATTAGAATAGAATACAGAATAGAGTAGCTAAGAGTAGAATAGAATTAGAATAGAGTAGAGTGGAATAGAATTAGAATACAGTAGAGAAGAGTAGAGTAGAGTAGAGCAGAGTATAGTAGAATTACAATAGAGTACACCAGACTAGAGTAGATTAGAATACAATACAGAATAGAGAAGAATAGAATAGAATAGAATGGAATGGAATGGAATAGAATTAGAATGGAGTAGAATAGAATAGAATAGAATAGAATAGAATAGAATAGAATAGAATAGAATAGAATAGAATAGAATAGAATAGAATAGAATAGAATAGAATAGGAGTAGATTAGTGTAGAGTAGAGTAGAATAGAATAGAAAAGAATAGAATAGAATTAGAGTAGAGTAGAGTAGAGTAGAGCAGAGTAGAGTAGAATAGAATAGAATTAGAATAGCGTAAAGTAGAGTAGAGTAGAATTAGAATTAGAATAGAGTAGAGTAGAGTAGAATTACAACAGAGTAGACTAGAGTAGAGTAGATTAGAATAGAATACAGAATAGAGAAGAATAGAATAGAATGGAATGGAATAGAATTAGAATAGAGTAGAATAGAATAAAATAGAATAGAATAGAATAGAATAGAATAGAATAGAATGAAATAGAATAGAATAGAATAGAAATTAGAATAGAGTAGAGCAGAATAGAATACAGAATAGAGTAGAATCAGAATCAGAATCAGAATCAGAATCAGAATCAGAATCAGAATCAGAATCAGAATCAGAATCAGAATCAGAATCAGAATCAGAATCAGAATCAGAATCAGAATCAGAATCAGAAACAGAAACAGAAACAGAAACAGAAACAGAACTAGAACTAGAACTAGAACTAGAACTAGAATTAGAATTAGAATTAGAATTAGAATTAGAATTAGAATTAGAATTAGAATTAGAATTAGAATTAGAATTAGAATTAGAATAGAATACAGAATAGAGTAGATAAGAGTAGAATTGAATTAGAATAGAGTAGAGTAGAATAGAATTAGAATACAGAAGAGAAGAGTAGAGTAGAATAGCGTGAAGTAGATTAGAGTAGAATTAGAATTAGAATAGAGTAGAGTAGAGTAGAATTACAATAGAGTAGACTAGAGTAGAGTAGCGTAGAATAGCATACAGAATAGAGAAGAATAGAATAGAATGGAATGGAATAGAATTAGAATAGAGTAGAATAGAATAGAATAGAATAGAATAGAATAGAATAGAATAGAATAGAATAGAATAGAATAGAATAGAATAGAATAGAATAGAATAGAATAGGAGTAGATTAGTGTAGAGTAGAGTAGAATAGAATAGAAAAGAATAGAATAGAATTAGAGTAGAGTAGAGTAGAGTAGAGCAGAGTAGAGTAGAATAGAATAGAATTAGAATAGCGTAAAGTAGAGTAGAGTAGAATTAGAATTAGAATAGAGTAGAGTAGAGTAGAGTAGAATTACAATAGGGTAGACTAGAGTAGAGTAGAGTAGAATAGAATACAGAATAGAGAAGAATAGAACAGAATGGAATGGAATAGAATTAGAATAGAGTAGAATAGAATAGAATAGAATAGAATAGAATAGAATGGAATAGAATAGAATAGAATGAAATAGAATAGAATAGAATAGAATAGAATAGAATAGAATAGAATAGAATAGAATAGAATAGAATAGAATAGAATAGAATAGAATGAAATAGAATAGAAATTAGAATAGAGTAGAGCAGAATAGAATACAGAATAGAGTAGAATTAGAATTAGAATTAGAATTAGAATTAGAATTAGAATTAGAATTAGAATTAGAATTAGAATTAGAATTAGAATTAGAATTAGAATTAGAATTAGAATTAGAATTGGAATTGGAATTGGAATTGGAATTGGAATTGGAATTGGAATTGGAATTGGAATTGGAATTGGAATTGGAATTGGAATTGGAATTAGAATTAGAATTAGAATTGAATACAGAATAGAGTAGATAAGAGTAGAATCGAATTAGAATAGAGTAGAGTGGAATAGAATTAGAATAGAGTGGAAAAGAATAGAATAGAATAGGAGTAGAGTAGAGTAGAGTAGAGTAGAATAGAATAGAATAGAATAGAATAGAGAAGAATAGAATAGAATAGAATAGAATAGAATAGAATAGAATAGAATAGAATAGAATAGAATAGAATAGAATAGAATAGAATAGAATAGAATAGAATTAGAGTAGAGTAGAGTAGAATCGAATTAGAACAGAGTAGAGCAGAGTAGATTAGAGTAGAATTAGAATTAGAATAGAGGAGAGGAGAGTAGAATAGAGTAGAATAGAATAGAATAGAATAGAATTAGAATAGAGTAGAGCAGAATAGAATACAGAATAGAGTAGAATCAGAATCAGAATCAGAATCAGAATCAGAATCAGAATCAGAATCAGAATCAGAATTAGAATTAGAATTAGAATTAGAATTAGAATTAGAATTAGAATTAGAATTAGAATTAGAATTAGAATTAGAATTAGAATTAGAATTAGAATTAGAATTAGAATTAGAATTAGAATTAGAATTAGAATTAGAATTAGAATTAGAATTAGAATTAGAATTAGAATTAGAATTAGAATTAGAATTAGAATTAGAATTAGAATAGAATACAGAATAGAGTAGCTAAGAGTGGAATAGAATTAGAATAGAGGAGAGTGGAATAGAATTAGAATACAGTAGAGAAGAGTAGAGTAGAGTAGAGCAGAGTAAAGTAGAGTAGAATTACAATAGAGTACACTAGACTAGAGTAGATTAGAATACAATACAGAATAGAGAAGAATAGAATAGAATAGAATGGAATGGAATGGAATAGTATTAGAATAGAGTAGAATAGAATAGAATAGAATAGAATAGAATAGAATAGAATAGAATAGAATAGAATAGAATAGAATAGAATAGAATAGGAGTAGAGTAGAGTAGAATAGAATAGAATAGAATAGAATGGAATGGAATAGAATTAGAATAGAGTAGCGTAGTTTAGAATAGAATTAGGATAGAGTAGAATAGAATTGAATTGAATTGAATAAAATAGAACCGAAGAGAATAGAAGTGAGAATCCAGTAGAGCAGAATAGAATATAGAATAGAGTAAAATAGAATAGAATAGAATTAGAATAGAGTAGAGTAGAGTAGAGTAGAATAGAATAGAATAGAGAAGAATAGAATAGAATAGAATAGAATAGAATAGAATAGAATAGAATAGAATAGAATAGAATAGAATAGAATTAGAATAGAGTAGAATAGAATAGAATAGAATAGAATAGAATAGAATAGAGTGGAGTAGAATAGAATAGAATAGAATAGAATAGAATAGAATAGAATAGAATAGAATAGAATAGAATAGAATAGAATAGAATAGAATAGAATAGAATAGAATTAGAATAGAATTAGAATAGAGTAGAGTAGAGTAGAGTAGAATTAGAATAAAGTAGAGTAGAGTAGAATCGAATTAGAACAGAGTAGAGCAGAGTAGATTAGAGTAGAATAGAATTAGAATAGAGGAGAGGAGAGTAGAATAGAGTAGAATAGAATAGAATAGAATAGAATAGAATAGAATAGAATAGAATAGAATAGAATAGAATAGAATAGAATAGAATAGAATAGAAAAGAATAGAATAGAATAGAATAGAATAGGAGTAGATTAGTGTAGAGTAGAGTAGAATAGAATAGAAAAGAATAGAATAGAATTAGAGTAGAGTAGAGTAGAGTAGAGCAGAGTGGAGTAGAATAGAATAGAATTAGAATAGCGTAAAGTAGAGTAGAGTAGAATTAGAATTAGAATAGAGTAGAGTAGAGTAGAATTACAACAGAGTAGACTAGAGTAGAGTAGATTAGAATAGAATACAGAATAGAGAAGAATAGAATAGAATGGAATGGAATAGAATTAGAATAGAGTAGAATAGAATAGAATAGAATAGAATAGAATAGAATAGAATAGAATAGAATGAAATAGAATAGAATAGAATAGAAATTAGAATAGAGTAGAGCAGAATAGAATACAGAATAGAGTAGAATCAGAATCAGAATCAGAATCAGAATCAGAATCAGAATCAGAATCAGAATCAGAATCAGAATCAGAATCAGAATCAGAATCAGAATCAGAATCAGAATTAAAATTAGAATTAGAATAGAATACAGAATAGAGTAGCTAAGAGTAGAATAGAATTAGAATAGAGTAGAGTGGAATAGAATTAGAATACAGTAGAGAAGAGTAGAGTAGAGTAGAGCAGAGTATAGTAGAATTACAATAGAGTACACCAGACTAGAGTAGATTAGAATACAATACAGAATAGAGAAGAATAGAATAGAATAGAATGGAATGGAATGGAATAGAATTAGAATGGAGTAGAATAGAATAGAATAGAATAGAATAGAATAGAATAGAATAGAATAGAATAGAATAGAATAGAATAGAATAGAATAGAATAGAATAGAATAGAATAGAATAGAATAGGAGTAGATTAGTGTAGAGTAGAGTAGAATAGAATAGAAAAGAATAGAATAGAATTAGAGTAGAGTAGAGTAGAGTAGAGCAGAGTAGAGTAGAATAGAATAGAATTAGAATAGCGTAAAGTAGAGTAGAGTAGAATTAGAATTAGAATAGAGTAGAGTAGAGTAGAATTACAACAGAGTAGACTAGAGTAGAGTAGATTAGAATAGAATACAGAATAGAGAAGAATAGAATAGAATGGAATGGAATAGAATTAGAATAGAGTAGAATAGAATAAAATAGAATAGAATAGAATAGAATAGAATAGAATAGAATGAAATAGAATAGAATAGAATAGAAATTAGAATAGAGTAGAGCAGAATAGAATACAGAATAGAGTAGAATCAGAATCAGAATCAGAATCAGAATCAGAATCAGAATCAGAATCAGAATCAGAATCAGAATCAGAATCAGAATCAGAATCAGAATCAGAATCAGAATCAGAATCAGAAACAGAAACAGAAACAGAAACAGAAACAGAACTAGAACTAGAACTAGAACTAGAACTAGAATTAGAATTAGAATTAGAATTAGAATTAGAATTAGAATTAGAATTAGAATTAGAATTAGAATTAGAATTAGAATTAGAATAGAATACAGAATAGAGTAGATAAGAGTAGAATTGAATTAGAATAGAGTAGAGTGGAATAGAATTAGAATACAGAAGAGAAGAGTAGAGTAGAATAGCGTGAAGTAGATTAGAGTAGAATTAGAATTAGAATAGAGTAGAGTAGAGTAGAATTACAATAGAGTAGACTAGAGTAGAGTAGAGTAGAATAGCATACAGAATAGAGAAGAATAGAATAGAATGGAATGGAATAGAATTAGAATAGAGTAGAATAGAATAGAATAGAATAGAATAGAATAGAATAGAATAGAATAGAATAGAATAGAATAGAATAGAATAGAATAGAATAGAATAGAATAGAATAGGAGTAGATTAGTGTAGAGTAGAGTAGAATAGAATAGAAAAGAATAGAATAGAATTAGAGTAGAGTAGAGTAGAGTAGAGCAGAGTAGAGTAGAATAGAATAGAATTAGAATAGCGTAAAGTAGAGTAGAGTAGAATTAGAATTAGAATAGAGTAGAGTAGAGTAGAGTAGAATTACAATAGGGTAGACTAGAGTAGAGTAGAGTAGAATAGAATACAGAATAGAGAAGAATAGAACAGAATGGAATGGAATAGAATTAGAATAGAGTAGAATAGAATAGAATAGAATAGAATAGAATAGAATGGAATAGAGTAGAATAGAATGAAATAGAATAGAATAGAATAGAATAGAATAGAATAGAATAGAATAGAATAGAATAGAATAGAATGAAATAGAATAGAAATTAGAATAGAGTAGAGCAGAATAGAATACAGAATAGAGTAGAATTAGAATTAGAATTAGAATTAGAATTAGAATTAGAATTAGAATTAGAATTAGAATTAGAATTAGAATTAGAATTAGAATTAGAATTAGAATTAGAATTGGAATTGGAATTGGAATTGGAATTGGAATTGGAATTGGAATTGGAATTGGAATTGGAATTGGAATTGGAATTGGAATTGGAATTGGAATTAGAATTAGAATTAGAATTGAATACAGAATAGAGTAGATAAGAGTAGAATCGAATTAGAATAGAGTAGAGTGGAATAGAATTAGAATAGAGTGGAAAAGAATAGAATAGAATAGGAGTAGAGTAGAGTAGAGTAGAATAGAATAGAATAGAATAGAATAGAATAGAATAGAATAGAATAGAATAGAATAGAGTAGAGTAGAGTAGAGTAGAGTAGAGTAGAATAGAATAGAATAGAATAGAATAGAATAGAATAGAATAGAATAGAATAGAATAGAATTAGAATAGAGTGGAGGAGAATAGAATAGAATAGAATAGAATAGAATAGAATAGAATAGAATAGAATAGAATAGAATAGAATAGAATAGAATAGAATAGAATAGAATAGAATAGAATTAGAATAGAGTAGAGTAGAGTAGAGTAGAATTAGAATAAAGTAGAGTAGAGTAGAATCGAATTAGAACAGAGTAGAGCAGAGTAGATTAGAGTAGAATAGAATTAGAATAGAGGAGAGGAGAGTAGAATAGAGTAGAATAGAATAGAATAGAATAGAATAGAATAGAATAGAATAGAATAGAATTAGAATAGAGTAGAGCAGAATAGAATACAGAATAGAGTAGAATCAGAATTAGAATTAGAATTAGAATTAGAATTAGAATTAGAATTAGAATTAGAATTAGAATTAGAATTAGAATTAGAATTAGAATTAGAATTAGAATTAGAATTAGAATTAGAATTAAAATTAGAATTAGAATTAGAATTAGAATTAGAATTAGAATTAGAATTAGAATTAGAATTAGAATTAGAATTAGAATTAGAATTAGAATTAGAATTAGAATTAGAATTAGAATTAGAATTAGAATTAGAATTAGAATTAGAATAGAATACAGAATAGAGTAGCTAAGAGTGGAATAGAATTAGAATAGAGGAGAGTGGAATAGAATTAGAATACAGTAGAGAAGAGTAGAGAAGAGTAGAGCAGAGTAAAGTAGAGTAGAATTACAATAGAGTACACTAGACTAGAGTAGATTAGAATACAATACAGAATAGAGAAGAATAGAATAGAATAGAATGGAATGGAATGGAATAGTATTAGAATAGAGTAGAATAGAATAGAATAGAATAGAATAGAATAGAATAGAATAGAATAGAATAGAATAGAATAGAATAGAATAGAATAGAATAGGAGTAGAGTAGAGTAGAATAGAATAGAATAGAATAGAATGGAATGGAATAGAATTAGAATAGAGTAGCGTAGTTTAGAATAGAATTAGGATAGAGTAGAATAGAATTGAATTGAATTGAATAAAATAGAACCGAAGAGAATAGAAGTGAGAATCCAGTAGAGCAGAATAGAATATAGAATAGAGTAAAATAGAATAGAATAGAATTAGAATAGAGTAGAGTAGAGTAGAGTAGAATAGAATAGAATAGAGAAGAATAGAATAGAATAGAATAGAATAGAATAGAATAGAATAGAATAGAATAGAATAGAATAGAATAGAATTAGAATAGAGTAGAATAGAATAGAATAGAATAGAATAGAATAGAATAGAGTGGAGTAGAATAGAATAGAATAGAATAGAATAGAATAGAATAGAATAGAATAGAATAGAATAGAATAGAATAGAATAGAATAGAATAGAATAGAATTAGAATAGAATTAGAATAGAGTAGAGTAGAGTAGAGTAGAATTAGAATAAAGTAGAGTAGAGTAGAATCGAATTAGAACAGAGTAGAGCAGAGTAGATTAGAGTAGAATAGAATTAGAATAGAGGAGAGGAGAGTAGAATAGAGTAGAATAGAATAGAATAGAATAGAATAGAATAGAATAGAATAGAATAGAATAGAATAGAATAGAATAGAATAGAATTTGAATAGAGTAGAGCAGAATAGAATACAGAATAGAGTAGAATCAGAATCAGAATCAGAATCAGAATCAGAATCAGAATCAGAATCAGAATCAGAATCAGAATCAGAATCAGAATCAGAATCAGAATCAGAATCAGAATCAGAATCAGAATCAGAATCAGAATCAGAATCAGAATCAGAATCAGAATCAGAATCAGAATCAGAATCAGAATTAGAATTAGAATTAGAATTAGAATTAGAATTAGAATTAGAATTAGAATTAGAATTAGAATTAGAATTAGAATTAGAATTAGAATTAGAATTAGAATTAGAACTAGAATTAGAATTAGAATTAGAATAGAATACAGAATAGAGTAGCTAAGAGTGGAATAGAATTAGAATAGAGGAGAGTGGAATAGAATTAGAATACAGTAGAGAAGAGTAGAGTAGAGTAGAGCAGAGTAAAGTAGAGTAGAATTACAATAGAGTACACTAGACTAGAGTAGATTAGAATACAATACAGAATAGAGAAGAATAGAATAGAATAGAATGGAATGGAATGGAATAGTATTAGAATAGAGTAGAATAGAATAGAATAGAATAGAATAGAATAGAATAGAATAGAATAGAATAGAATAGAATAGAATAGAATAGGAGTAGAGTAGAGTAGAATAGAATAGAATAGAATAGAATGGAATGGAATAGAATTAGAATAGAGTAGCGTAGTTTAGAATAGAATTAGAATAGAGTAGAATAGAATTGAATTGAATTGAATAAAATAGAACCGAAGAGAATAGAAGTGAGAATCCAGTAGAGCAGAATAGAATATAGAATAGAGTAAAATAGAATAGAATAGAATTAGAATAGAGTAGAGTAGAGTAGAGTAGAATAGAATAGAATAGAGAAGAATAGAATAGAATAGAATAGAATAGAATAGAATAGAATAGAATAGAATAGAATAGAATAGAATAGAATAGAATTAGAATAGAGTAGAATAGAATAGAATAGAATAGAATAGAATAGAATAGAGTGGAGTAGAATAGAATAGAATAGAATAGAATAGAATAGAATAGAATAGAATAGAATAGAATAGAATAGAATAGAATTAGAATAGAATTAGAATAGAGTAGAGTAGAGTAGAGTAGAATTAGAATAAAGTAGAGTAGAGTAGAATCGAATTAGAACAGAGTAGAGCAGAGTAGATTAGAGTAGAATAGAATTAGAATAGAGGAGAGGAGAGTAGAATAGAGTAGAATAGAATAGAATAGAATAGAATAGAATAGAATAGAATAGAATAGAATAGAATAGAATAGAATAGAATAGAATAGAAAAGAATAGAATAGAATAGAATAGAATAGGAGTAGATTAGTGTAGAGTAGAGTAGAATAGAATAGAAAAGAATAGAATAGAATTAGAGTAGAGTAGAGTAGAGTAGAGCAGAGTGGAGTAGAATAGAATAGAATTAGAATAGCGTAAAGTAGAGTAGAGTAGAATTAGAATTAGAATAGAGTAGAGTAGAGTAGAATTACAACAGAGTAGACTAGAGTAGAGTAGATTAGAATAGAATACAGAATAGAGAAGAATAGAATAGAATGGAATGGAATAGAATTAGAATAGAGTAGAATAGAATAGAATAGAATAGAATAGAATAGAATAGAATGAAATAGAATAGAATAGAATAGAAATTAGAATAGAGTAGAGCAGAATAGAATACAGAATAGAGTAGAATCAGAATCAGAATCAGAATCAGAATCAGAATCAGAATCAGAATCAGAATCAGAATCAGAATCAGAATCAGAATCAGAATCAGAATCAGAATTAAAATTAGAATTAGAATAGAATACAGAATAGAGTAGCTAAGAGTAGAATAGAATTAGAATAGAGTAGAGTGGAATAGAATTAGAATACAGTAGAGAAGAGTAGAGTAGAGTAGAGCAGAGTATAGTAGAATTACAATAGAGTACACCAGACTAGAGTAGATTAGAATACAATACAGAATAGAGAAGAATAGAATAGAATAGAATGGAATGGAATGGAATAGAATTAGAATGGAGTAGAATAGAATAGAATAGAATAGAATAGAATAGAATAGAATAGAATAGAATAGAATAGAATAGAATAGAATAGAATAGAATAGGAGTAGATTAGTGTAGAGTAGAGTAGAATAGAATAGAAAAGAATAGAATAGAATTAGAGTAGAGTAGAGTAGAGTAGAGCAGAGTAGAGTAGAATAGAATAGAATTAGAATAGCGTAAAGTAGAGTAGAGTAGAATTAGAATTAGAATAGAGTAGAGTAGAGTAGAATTACAACAGAGTAGACTAGAGTAGAGTAGATTAGAATAGAATACAGAATAGAGAAGAATAGAATAGAATGGAATGGAATAGAATTAGAATAGAGTAGAATAGAATAAAATAGAATAGAATAGAATAGAATAGAATAGAATAGAATGAAATAGAATAGAATAGAATAGAAATTAGAATAGAGTAGAGCAGAATAGAATACAGAATAGAGTAGAATCAGAATCAGAATCAGAATCAGAATCAGAATCAGAATCAGAATCAGAATCAGAATCAGAATCAGAATCAGAATCAGAATCAGAATCAGAATCAGAATCAGAATCAGAAACAGAAACAGAAACAGAAACAGAAACAGAACTAGAACTAGAACTAGAACTAGAACTAGAATTAGAATTAGAATTAGAATTAGAATTAGAATAGAATACAGAATAGAGTAGATAAGAGTAGAATTGAATTAGAATAGAGTAGAGTGGAATAGAATTAGAATACAGAAGAGAAGAGTAGAGTAGAATAGCGTGAAGTAGATTAGAGTAGAATTAGAATTAGAATAGAGTAGAGTAGAGTAGAATTACAATAGAGTAGACTAGAGTAGAGTAGAGTAGAATAGCATACAGAATAGAGAAGAATAGAATAGAATGGAATGGAATAGAATTAGAATAGAGTAGAATAGAATAGAATAGAATAGAATAGAATAGAATAGAATAGAATAGAATAGAATAGAATAGAATAGAATAGAATAGAATAGAATAGAATAGGAGTAGATTAGTGTAGAGTAGAGTAGAATAGAATAGAAAAGAATAGAATAGAATTAGAGTAGAGTAGAGTAGAGTAGAGCAGAGTAGAGTAGAATAGAATAGAATTAGAATAGCGTAAAGTAGAGTAGAGTAGAATTAGAATTAGAATAGAGTAGAGTAGAGTAGAGTAGAATTACAATAGGGTAGACTAGAGTAGAGTAGAGTAGAATAGAATACAGAATAGAGAAGAATAGAACAGAATGGAATGGAATAGAATTAGAATAGAGTAGAATAGAATAGAATAGAATAGAATAGAATAGAATGGAATAGAATAGAATAGAATGAAATAGAATAGAATAGAATAGAATAGAATAGAATAGAATAGAATAGAATAGAATAGAATAGAATAGAATAGAATAGAATAGAATGAAATAGAATAGAAATTAGAATAGAGTAGAGCAGAATAGAATACAGAATAGAGTAGAATTAGAATTAGAATTAGAATTAGAATTAGAATTAGAATTAGAATTAGAATTAGAATTAGAATTAGAATTAGAATTAGAATTAGAATTAGAATTAGAATTAGAATTAGAATTGGAATTGGAATTGGAATTGGAATTGGAATTGGAATTGGAATTGGAATTGGAATTGGAATTGGAATTGGAATTAGAATTAGAATTAGAATTGAATACAGAATAGAGTAGATAAGAGTAGAATCGAATTAGAATAGAGTAGAGTGGAATAGAATTAGAATAGAGTGGAAAAGAATAGAATAGAATAGGAGTAGAGTAGAGTAGAGTAGAATAGAATAGAATAGAATAGAGAAGAATAGAATAGAATAGAATAGAATAGAATAGAATAGAATAGAATAGAATAGAATAGAATAGAATAGAATAGAATAGAATAGAATAGAATAGAATTAGAGTAGAGTAGAGTAGAATCGAATTAGAACAGAGTAGAGCAGAGTAGATTAGAGTAGAATTAGAATTAGAATAGAGGAGAGGAGAGTAGAATAGAGTAGAATAGAATAGAATAGAATAGAATTAGAATAGAGTAGAGCAGAATAGAATACAGAATAGAGTAGAATCAGAATCAGAATCAGAATCAGAATCAGAATCAGAATCAGAATCAGAATCAGAATTAGAATTAGAATTAGAATTAGAATTAGAATTAGAATTAGAATTAGAATTAGAATTAGAATTAGAATTAGAATTAGAATTAGAATTAGAATTAGAATTAGAATTAGAATTAGAATTAGAATTAGAATTAGAATTAGAATTAGAATTAGAATTAGAATTAGAATTAGAATTAGAATTAGAATTAGAATTAGAATTAGAATAGAATACAGAATAGAGTAGCTAAGAGTGGAATAGAATTAGAATAGAGGAGAGTGGAATAGAATTAGAATACAGTAGAGAAGAGTAGAGTAGAGTAGAGCAGAGTAAAGTAGAGTAGAATTACAATAGAGTACACTAGACTAGAGTAGATTAGAATACAATACAGAATAGAGAAGAATAGAATAGAATAGAATGGAATGGAATGGAATAGTATTAGAATAGAGTAGAATAGAATAGAATAGAATAGAATAGAATAGAATAGAATAGAATAGAATAGAATAGAATAGAATAGAATAGAATAGGAGTAGAGTAGAGTAGAATAGAATAGAATAGAATAGAATGGAATGGAATAGAATTAGAATAGAGTAGCGTAGTTTAGAATAGAATTAGGATAGAGTAGAATAGAATTGAATTGAATTGAATAAAATAGAACCGAAGAGAATAGAAGTGAGAATCCAGTAGAGCAGAATAGAATATAGAATAGAGTAAAATAGAATAGAATAGAATTAGAATAGAGTAGAGTAGAGTAGAGTAGAATAGAATAGAATAGAGAAGAATAGAATAGAATAGAATAGAATAGAATAGAATAGAATAGAATAGAATAGAATAGAATAGAATAGAATTAGAATAGAGTAGAATAGAATAGAATAGAATAGAATAGAATAGAATAGAGTGGAGTAGAATAGAATAGAATAGAATAGAATAGAATAGAATAGAATAGAATAGAATAGAATAGAATAGAATAGAATAGAATAGAATAGAATAGAATAGAATTAGAATAGAATTAGAATAGAGTAGAGTAGAGTAGAGTAGAATTAGAATAAAGTAGAGTAGAGTAGAATCGAATTAGAACAGAGTAGAGCAGAGTAGATTAGAGTAGAATAGAATTAGAATAGAGGAGAGGAGAGTAGAATAGAGTAGAATAGAATAGAATAGAATAGAATAGAATAGAATAGAATAGAATAGAATAGAATAGAATAGAATAGAATAGAATAGAATAGAATAGAAAAGAATAGAATAGAATAGAATAGAATAGGAGTAGATTAGTGTAGAGTAGAGTAGAATAGAATAGAAAAGAATAGAATAGAATTAGAGTAGAGTAGAGTAGAGTAGAGCAGAGTGGAGTAGAATAGAATAGAATTAGAATAGCGTAAAGTAGAGTAGAGTAGAATTAGAATTAGAATAGAGTAGAGTAGAGTAGAATTACAACAGAGTAGACTAGAGTAGAGTAGATTAGAATAGAATACAGAATAGAGAAGAATAGAATAGAATGGAATGGAATAGAATTAGAATAGAGTAGAATAGAATAGAATAGAATAGAATAGAATAGAATAGAATAGAATAGAATGAAATAGAATAGAATAGAATAGAAATTAGAATAGAGTAGAGCAGAATAGAATACAGAATAGAGTAGAATCAGAATCAGAATCAGAATCAGAATCAGAATCAGAATCAGAATCAGAATCAGAATCAGAATCAGAATCAGAATCAGAATCAGAATCAGAATCAGAATTAAAATTAGAATTAGAATAGAATACAGAATAGAGTAGCTAAGAGTAGAATAGAATTAGAATAGAGTAGAGTGGAATAGAATTAGAATACAGTAGAGAAGAGTAGAGTAGAGTAGAGCAGAGTATAGTAGAATTACAATAGAGTACACCAGACTAGAGTAGATTAGAATACAATACAGAATAGAGAAGAATAGAATAGAATAGAATGGAATGGAATGGAATAGAATTAGAATGGAGTAGAATAGAATAGAATAGAATAGAATAGAATAGAATAGAATAGAATAGAATAGAATAGAATAGAATAGAATAGAATAGAATAGAATAGAATAGGAGTAGATTAGTGTAGAGTAGAGTAGAATAGAATAGAAAAGAATAGAATAGAATTAGAGTAGAGTAGAGTAGAGTAGAGCAGAGTAGAGTAGAATAGAATAGAATTAGAATAGCGTAAAGTAGAGTAGAGTAGAATTAGAATTAGAATAGAGTAGAGTAGAGTAGAATTACAACAGAGTAGACTAGAGTAGAGTAGATTAGAATAGAATACAGAATAGAGAAGAATAGAATAGAATGGAATGGAATAGAATTAGAATAGAGTAGAATAGAATAAAATAGAATAGAATAGAATAGAATAGAATAGAATAGAATGAAATAGAATAGAATAGAATAGAAATTAGAATAGAGTAGAGCAGAATAGAATACAGAATAGAGTAGAATCAGAATCAGAATCAGAATCAGAATCAGAATCAGAATCAGAATCAGAATCAGAATCAGAATCAGAATCAGAATCAGAATCAGAATCAGAATCAGAATCAGAATCAGAAACAGAAACAGAAACAGAAACAGAAACAGAACTAGAACTAGAACTAGAACTAGAACTAGAATTAGAATTAGAATTAGAATTAGAATTAGAATTAGAATTAGAATTAGAATTAGAATTAGAATTAGAATTAGAATTAGAATAGAATACAGAATAGAGTAGATAAGAGTAGAATTGAATTAGAATAGAGTAGAGTGGAATAGAATTAGAATACAGAAGAGAAGAGTAGAGTAGAATAGCGTGAAGTAGATTAGAGTAGAATTAGAATTAGAATAGAGTAGAGTAGAGTAGAATTACAATAGAGTAGACTAGAGTAGAGTAGAGTAGAATAGCATACAGAATAGAGAAGAATAGAATAGAATGGAATGGAATAGAATTAGAATAGAGTAGAATAGAATAGAATAGAATAGAATAGAATAGAATAGAATAGAATAGAATAGAATAGAATAGAATAGAATAGAATAGAATAGAATAGAATAGGAGTAGATTAGTGTAGAGTAGAGTAGAATAGAATAGAAAAGAATAGAATAGAATTAGAGTAGAGTAGAGTAGAGTAGAGCAGAGTAGAGTAGAATAGAATAGAATTAGAATAGCGTAAAGTAGAGTAGAGTAGAATTAGAATTAGAATAGAGTAGAGTAGAGTAGAGTAGAATTACAATAGGGTAGACTAGAGTAGAGTAGAGTAGAATAGAATACAGAATAGAGAAGAATAGAACAGAATGGAATGGAATAGAATTAGAATAGAGTAGAATAGAATAGAATAGAATAGAATAGAATAGAATGGAATAGAGTAGAATAGAATGAAATAGAATAGAATAGAATAGAATAGAATAGAATAGAATAGAATAGAATAGAATAGAATAGAATAGAATGAAATAGAATAGAAATTAGAATAGAGTAGAGCAGAATAGAATACAGAATAGAGTAGAATTAGAATTAGAATTAGAATTAGAATTAGAATTAGAATTAGAATTAGAATTAGAATTAGAATTAGAATTAGAATTAGAATTAGAATTAGAATTAGAATTGGAATTGGAATTGGAATTGGAATTGGAATTGGAATTGGAATTGGAATTGGAATTGGAATTGGAATTGGAATTGGAATTGGAATTAGAATTAGAATTAGAATTGAATACAGAATAGAGTAGATAAGAGTAGAATCGAATTAGAATAGAGTAGAGTGGAATAGAATTAGAATAGAGTGGAAAAGAATAGAATAGAATAGGAGTAGAGTAGAGTAGAGTAGAATAGAATAGAATAGAATAGAATAGAATAGAATAGAATAGAATAGAATAGAATAGAGTAGAGTAGAGTAGAGTAGAGTAGAGTAGAATAGAATAGAATAGAATAGAATAGAATAGAATAGAATAGAATAGAATAGAATAGAATTAGAATAGAGTGGAGGAGAATAGAATAGAATAGAATAGAATAGAATAGAATAGAATAGAATAGAATAGAATAGAATAGAATAGAATAGAATAGAATAGAATAGAATTAGAATAGAGTAGAGTAGAGTAGAGTAGAATTAGAATAAAGTAGAGTAGAGTAGAATCGAATTAGAACAGAGTAGAGCAGAGTAGATTAGAGTAGAATAGAATTAGAATAGAGGAGAGGAGAGTAGAATAGAGTAGAATAGAATAGAATAGAATAGAATAGAATAGAATAGAATAGAATAGAATTAGAATAGAGTAGAGCAGAATAGAATACAGAATAGAGTAGAATCAGAATTAGAATTAGAATTAGAATTAGAATTAGAATTAGAATTAGAATTAGAATTAGAATTAGAATTAGAATTAGAATTAGAATTAGAATTAGAATTAGAATTAGAATTAGAATTAAAATTAGAATTAGAATTAGAATTAGAATTAGAATTAGAATTAGAATTAGAATTAGAATTAGAATTAGAATTAGAATTAGAATTAGAATTAGAATTAGAATTAGAATTAGAATTAGAATTAGAATTAGAATTAGAATTAGAATAGAATACAGAATAGAGTAGCTAAGAGTGGAATAGAATTAGAATAGAGGAGAGTGGAATAGAATTAGAATACAGTAGAGAAGAGTAGAGAAGAGTAGAGCAGAGTAAAGTAGAGTAGAATTACAATAGAGTACACTAGACTAGAGTAGATTAGAATACAATACAGAATAGAGAAGAATAGAATAGAATAGAATGGAATGGAATGGAATAGTATTAGAATAGAGTAGAATAGAATAGAATAGAATAGAATAGAATAGAATAGAATAGAATAGAATAGAATAGAATAGAATAGAATAGAATAGAATAGAATAGGAGTAGAGTAGAGTAGAATAGAATAGAATAGAATAGAATGGAATGGAATAGAATTAGAATAGAGTAGCGTAGTTTAGAATAGAATTAGGATAGAGTAGAATAGAATTGAATTGAATTGAATAAAATAGAACCGAAGAGAATAGAAGTGAGAATCCAGTAGAGCAGAATAGAATATAGAATAGAGTAAAATAGAATAGAATAGAATTAGAATAGAGTAGAGTAGAGTAGAGTAGAATAGAATAGAATAGAGAAGAATAGAATAGAATAGAATAGAATAGAATAGAATAGAATAGAATAGAATAGAATAGAATAGAATAGAATTAGAATAGAGTAGAATAGAATAGAATAGAATAGAATAGAATAGAATAGAGTGGAGTAGAATAGAATAGAATAGAATAGAATAGAATAGAATAGAATAGAATAGAATAGAATAGAATAGAATAGAATAGAATAGAATAGAATAGAATTAGAATAGAATTAGAATAGAGTAGAGTAGAGTAGAGTAGAATTAGAATAAAGTAGAGTAGAGTAGAATCGAATTAGAACAGAGTAGAGCAGAGTAGATTAGAGTAGAATAGAATTAGAATAGAGGAGAGGAGAGTAGAATAGAGTAGAATAGAATAGAATAGAATAGAATAGAATAGAATAGAATAGAATAGAATAGAATAGAATAGAATAGAATAGAATTTGAATAGAGTAGAGCAGAATAGAATACAGAATAGAGTAGAATCAGAATCAGAATCAGAATCAGAATCAGAATCAGAATCAGAATCAGAATCAGAATCAGAATCAGAATCAGAATCAGAATCAGAATCAGAATCAGAATCAGAATCAGAATCAGAATCAGAATCAGAATCAGAATCAGAATCAGAATCAGAATCAGAATCAGAATCAGAATCAGAATTAGAATTAGAATTAGAATTAGAATTAGAATTAGAATTAGAATTAGAATTAGAATTAGAATTAGAATTAGAATTAGAATTAGAATTAGAATTAGAATTAGAACTAGAATTAGAATTAGAATTAGAATAGAATACAGAATAGAGTAGCTAAGAGTGGAATAGAATTAGAATAGAGGAGAGTGGAATAGAATTAGAATACAGTAGAGAAGAGTAGAGTAGAGTAGAGCAGAGTAAAGTAGAGTAGAATTACAATAGAGTACACTAGACTAGAGTAGATTAGAATACAATACAGAATAGAGAAGAATAGAATAGAATAGAATGGAATGGAATGGAATAGTATTAGAATAGAGTAGAATAGAATAGAATAGAATAGAATAGAATAGAATAGAATAGAATAGAATAGAATAGAATAGAATAGAATAGGAGTAGAGTAGAGTAGAATAGAATAGAATAGAATAGAATGGAATGGAATAGAATTAGAATAGAGTAGCGTAGTTTAGAATAGAATTAGAATAGAGTAGAATAGAATTGAATTGAATTGAATAAAATAGAACCGAAGAGAATAGAAGTGAGAATCCAGTAGAGCAGAATAGAATATAGAATAGAGTAAAATAGAATAGAATAGAATTAGAATAGAGTAGAGTAGAGTAGAGTAGAATAGAATAGAATAGAGAAGAATAGAATAGAATAGAATAGAATAGAATAGAATAGAATAGAATAGAATAGAATAGAATAGAATAGAATAGAATTAGAATAGAGTAGAATAGAATAGAATAGAATAGAATAGAATAGAATAGAGTGGAGTAGAATAGAATAGAATAGAATAGAATAGAATAGAATAGAATAGAATAGAATAGAATAGAATAGAATAGAATAGAATAGAATTAGAATAGAATTAGAATAGAGTAGAGTAGAGTAGAGTAGAATTAGAATAAAGTAGAGTAGAGTAGAATCGAATTAGAACAGAGTAGAGCAGAGTAGATTAGAGTAGAATAGAATTAGAATAGAGGAGAGGAGAGTAGAATAGAGTAGAATAGAATAGAATAGAATAGAATAGAATAGAATAGAATAGAATAGAATAGAATAGAATAGAATAGAATAGAATAGAATAGAATAGAAAAGAATAGAATAGAATAGAATAGAATAGGAGTAGATTAGTGTAGAGTAGAGTAGAATAGAATAGAAAAGAATAGAATAGAATTAGAGTAGAGTAGAGTAGAGTAGAGCAGAGTGGAGTAGAATAGAATAGAATTAGAATAGCGTAAAGTAGAGTAGAGTAGAATTAGAATTAGAATAGAGTAGAGTAGAGTAGAATTACAACAGAGTAGACTAGAGTAGAGTAGATTAGAATAGAATACAGAATAGAGAAGAATAGAATAGAATGGAATGGAATAGAATTAGAATAGAGTAGAATAGAATAGAATAGAATAGAATAGAATAGAATAGAATGAAATAGAATAGAATAGAATAGAAATTAGAATAGAGTAGAGCAGAATAGAATACAGAATAGAGTAGAATCAGAATCAGAATCAGAATCAGAATCAGAATCAGAATCAGAATCAGAATCAGAATCAGAATCAGAATCAGAATCAGAATCAGAATCAGAATTAAAATTAGAATTAGAATAGAATACAGAATAGAGTAGCTAAGAGTAGAATAGAATTAGAATAGAGTAGAGTGGAATAGAATTAGAATACAGTAGAGAAGAGTAGAGTAGAGTAGAGCAGAGTATAGTAGAATTACAATAGAGTACACCAGACTAGAGTAGATTAGAATACAATACAGAATAGAGAAGAATAGAATAGAATAGAATGGAATGGAATGGAATAGAATTAGAATGGAGTAGAATAGAATAGAATAGAATAGAATAGAATAGAATAGAATAGAATAGAATAGAATAGAATAGAATAGAATAGAATAGAATAGGAGTAGATTAGTGTAGAGTAGAGTAGAATAGAATAGAAAAGAATAGAATAGAATTAGAGTAGAGTAGAGTAGAGTAGAGCAGAGTAGAGTAGAATAGAATAGAATTAGAATAGCGTAAAGTAGAGTAGAGTAGAATTAGAATTAGAATAGAGTAGAGTAGAGTAGAATTACAACAGAGTAGACTAGAGTAGAGTAGATTAGAATAGAATACAGAATAGAGAAGAATAGAATAGAATGGAATGGAATAGAATTAGAATAGAGTAGAATAGAATAAAATAGAATAGAATAGAATAGAATAGAATAGAATAGAATGAAATAGAATAGAATAGAATAGAAATTAGAATAGAGTAGAGCAGAATAGAATACAGAATAGAGTAGAATCAGAATCAGAATCAGAATCAGAATCAGAATCAGAATCAGAATCAGAATCAGAATCAGAATCAGAATCAGAATCAGAATCAGAATCAGAATCAGAATCAGAATCAGAAACAGAAACAGAAACAGAAACAGAAACAGAACTAGAACTAGAACTAGAACTAGAACTAGAATTAGAATTAGAATTAGAATTAGAATTAGAATAGAATACAGAATAGAGTAGATAAGAGTAGAATTGAATTAGAATAGAGTAGAGTGGAATAGAATTAGAATACAGAAGAGAAGAGTAGAGTAGAATAGCGTGAAGTAGATTAGAGTAGAATTAGAATTAGAATAGAGTAGAGTAGAGTAGAATTACAATAGAGTAGACTAGAGTAGAGTAGAGTAGAATAGCATACAGAATAGAGAAGAATAGAATAGAATGGAATGGAATAGAATTAGAATAGAGTAGAATAGAATAGAATAGAATAGAATAGAATAGAATAGAATAGAATAGAATAGAATAGAATAGAATAGAATAGAATAGAATAGAATAGAATAGGAGTAGATTAGTGTAGAGTAGAGTAGAATAGAATAGAAAAGAATAGAATAGAATTAGAGTAGAGTAGAGTAGAGTAGAGCAGAGTAGAGTAGAATAGAATAGAATTAGAATAGCGTAAAGTAGAGTAGAGTAGAATTAGAATTAGAATAGAGTAGAGTAGAGTAGAGTAGAATTACAATAGGGTAGACTAGAGTAGAGTAGAGTAGAATAGAATACAGAATAGAGAAGAATAGAACAGAATGGAATGGAATAGAATTAGAATAGAGTAGAATAGAATAGAATAGAATAGAATAGAATAGAATGGAATAGAATAGAATAGAATGAAATAGAATAGAATAGAATAGAATAGAATAGAATAGAATAGAATAGAATAGAATAGAATAGAATAGAATAGAATAGAATAGAATGAAATAGAATAGAAATTAGAATAGAGTAGAGCAGAATAGAATACAGAATAGAGTAGAATTAGAATTAGAATTAGAATTAGAATTAGAATTAGAATTAGAATTAGAATTAGAATTAGAATTAGAATTAGAATTAGAATTAGAATTAGAATTAGAATTAGAATTAGAATTGGAATTGGAATTGGAATTGGAATTGGAATTGGAATTGGAATTGGAATTGGAATTGGAATTGGAATTGGAATTAGAATTAGAATTAGAATTGAATACAGAATAGAGTAGATAAGAGTAGAATCGAATTAGAATAGAGTAGAGTGGAATAGAATTAGAATAGAGTGGAAAAGAATAGAATAGAATAGGAGTAGAGTAGAGTAGAGTAGAATAGAATAGAATAGAATAGAGAAGAATAGAATAGAATAGAATAGAATAGAATAGAATAGAATAGAATAGAATAGAATAGAATAGAATAGAATAGAATAGAATAGAATAGAATAGAATTAGAGTAGAGTAGAGTAGAATCGAATTAGAACAGAGTAGAGCAGAGTAGATTAGAGTAGAATTAGAATTAGAATAGAGGAGAGGAGAGTAGAATAGAGTAGAATAGAATAGAATAGAATAGAATTAGAATAGAGTAGAGCAGAATAGAATACAGAATAGAGTAGAATCAGAATCAGAATCAGAATCAGAATCAGAATCAGAATCAGAATCAGAATCAGAATTAGAATTAGAATTAGAATTAGAATTAGAATTAGAATTAGAATTAGAATTAGAATTAGAATTAGAATTAGAATTAGAATTAGAATTAGAATTAGAATTAGAATTAGAATTAGAATTAGAATTAGAATTAGAATTAGAATTAGAATTAGAATTAGAATTAGAATTAGAATTAGAATTAGAATTAGAATTAGAATTAGAATAGAATACAGAATAGAGTAGCTAAGAGTGGAATAGAATTAGAATAGAGGAGAGTGGAATAGAATTAGAATACAGTAGAGAAGAGTAGAGTAGAGTAGAGCAGAGTAAAGTAGAGTAGAATTACAATAGAGTACACTAGACTAGAGTAGATTAGAATACAATACAGAATAGAGAAGAATAGAATAGAATAGAATGGAATGGAATGGAATAGTATTAGAATAGAGTAGAATAGAATAGAATAGAATAGAATAGAATAGAATAGAATAGAATAGAATAGAATAGAATAGAATAGAATAGGAGTAGAGTAGAGTAGAATAGAATAGAATAGAATAGAATGGAATGGAATAGAATTAGAATAGAGTAGCGTAGTTTAGAATAGAATTAGGATAGAGTAGAATAGAATTGAATTGAATTGAATAAAATAGAACCGAAGAGAATAGAAGTGAGAATCCAGTAGAGCAGAATAGAATATAGAATAGAGTAAAATAGAATAGAATAGAATTAGAATAGAGTAGAGTAGAGTAGAGTAGAATAGAATAGAATAGAGAAGAATAGAATAGAATAGAATAGAATAGAATAGAATAGAATAGAATAGAATAGAATAGAATAGAATAGAATAGAATTAGAATAGAGTAGAATAGAATAGAATAGAATAGAATAGAATAGAATAGAGTGGAGTAGAATAGAATAGAATAGAATAGAATAGAATAGAATAGAATAGAATAGAATAGAATAGAATAGAATAGAATAGAATTAGAATAGAATTAGAATAGAGTAGAGTAGAGTAGAGTAGAATTAGAATAAAGTAGAGTAGAGTAGAATCGAATTAGAACAGAGTAGAGCAGAGTAGATTAGAGTAGAATAGAATTAGAATAGAGGAGAGGAGAGTAGAATAGAGTAGAATAGAATAGAATAGAATAGAATAGAATAGAATAGAATAGAATAGAATAGAATAGAATAGAATAGAAAAGAATAGAATAGAATAGAATAGAATAGGAGTAGATTAGTGTAGAGTAGAGTAGAATAGAATAGAAAAGAATAGAATAGAATTAGAGTAGAGTAGAGTAGAGTAGAGCAGAGTGGAGTAGAATAGAATAGAATTAGAATAGCGTAAAGTAGAGTAGAGTAGAATTAGAATTAGAATAGAGTAGAGTAGAGTAGAATTACAACAGAGTAGACTAGAGTAGAGTAGATTAGAATAGAATACAGAATAGAGAAGAATAGAATAGAATGGAATGGAATAGAATTAGAATAGAGTAGAATAGAATAGAATAGAATAGAATAGAATAGAATAGAATGAAATAGAATAGAATAGAATAGAAATTAGAATAGAGTAGAGCAGAATAGAATACAGAATAGAGTAGAATCAGAATCAGAATCAGAATCAGAATCAGAATCAGAATCAGAATCAGAATCAGAATCAGAATCAGAATCAGAATCAGAATCAGAATCAGAATCAGAATCAGAATCAGAATTAAAATTAGAATTAGAATAGAATACAGAATAGAGTAGCTAAGAGTAGAATAGAATTAGAATAGAGTAGAGTGGAATAGAATTAGAATACAGTAGAGAAGAGTAGAGTAGAGTAGAGCAGAGTATAGTAGAATTACAATAGAGTACACCAGACTAGAGTAGATTAGAATACAATACAGAATAGAGAAGAATAGAATAGAATAGAATGGAATGGAATGGAATAGAATTAGAATGGAGTAGAATAGAATAGAATAGAATAGAATAGAATAGAATAGAATAGAATAGAATAGAATAGAATAGAATAGAATAGAATAGAATAGAATAGGAGTAGATTAGTGTAGAGTAGAGTAGAATAGAATAGAAAAGAATAGAATAGAATTAGAGTAGAGTAGAGTAGAGTAGAGCAGAGTAGAGTAGAATAGAATAGAATTAGAATAGCGTAAAGTAGAGTAGAGTAGAATTAGAATTAGAATAGAGTAGAGTAGAGTAGAATTACAACAGAGTAGACTAGAGTAGAGTAGATTAGAATAGAATACAGAATAGAGAAGAATAGAATAGAATGGAATGGAATAGAATTAGAATAGAGTAGAATAGAATAGAATAGAATAGAATAGAATAGAATAGAATGAAATAGAATAGAATAGAATAGAAATTAGAATAGAGTAGAGCAGAATAGAATACAGAATAGAGTAGAATCAGAATCAGAATCAGAATCAGAATCAGAATCAGAATCAGAATCAGAATCAGAATCAGAATCAGAATCAGAATCAGAATCAGAATCAGAATCAGAATTAAAATTAGAATTAGAATAGAATACAGAATAGAGTAGCTAAGAGTAGAATAGAATTAGAATAGAGTAGAGTGGAATAGAATTAGAATACAGTAGAGAAGAGTAGAGTAGAGTAGAGCAGAGTATAGTAGAATTACAATAGATTACACCAGACTAGAGTAGATTAGAATACAATACAGAATAGAGAAGAATAGAATAGAATAGAATGGAATGGAATGGAATAGAATTAGAATGGAGTAGAATAGAATAGAATAGAATAGAATAGAATAGAATAGAATAGAATAGAATAGAATAGAATAGAATAGAATAGGAGTAGATTAGTGTAGAGTAGAGTAGAATAGAATAGAAAAGAATAGAATAGAATTAGAGTAGAGTAGAGTAGAGTAGAGCAGAGTAGAGTAGAATAGAATAGAATTAGAATAGCGTAAAGTAGAGTAGAGTAGAATTAGAATTAGAATAGAGTAGAGTAGAGTAGAATTACAACAGAGTAGACTAGAGTAGAGTAGATTAGAATAGAATACAGAATAGAGAAGAATAGAATAGAATGGAATGGAATAGAATTAGAATAGAGTAGAATAGAATAAAATAGAATAGAATAGAATAGAATAGAATAGAATAGAATGAAATAGAATAGAATAGAATAGAAATTAGAATAGAGTAGAGCAGAATAGAATACAGAATAGAGTAGAATCAGAATCAGAATCAGAATCAGAATCAGAATCAGAATCAGAATCAGAATCAGAATCAGAATCAGAATCAGAATCAGAATCAGAATCAGAATCAGAATCAGAATCAGAATCAGAAACAGAAACAGAAACAGAAACAGAAACAGAACTAGAACTAGAACTAGAACTAGAACTAGAATTAGAATTAGAATTAGAATTAGAATTAGAATTAGAATTAGAATTAGAATTAGAATTAGAATTAGAATTAGAATAGAATACAGAATAGAGTAGATAAGAGTAGAATTGAATTAGAATAGAGTAGAGTGGAATAGAATTAGAATACAGAAGAGAAGAGTAGAGTAGAATAGCGTGAAGTAGATTAGAGTAGAATTAGAATTAGAATAGAGTAGAGTAGAGTAGAATTACAATAGAGTAGACTAGAGTAGAGTAGAGTAGAATAGCATACAGAATAGAGAAGAATAGAATAGAATGGAATGGAATAGAATTAGAATAGAGTAGAATAGAATAGAATAGAATAGAATAGAATAGAATAGAATAGAATAGAATAGAATAGAATAGAATAGAATAGGAGTAGATTAGTGTAGAGTAGAGTAGAATAGAATAGAAAAGAATAGAATAGAATTAGAGTAGAGTAGAGTAGAGTAGAGCAGAGTAGAGTAGAATAGAATAGAATTAGAATAGCGTAAAGTAGAGTAGAGTAGAATTAGAATTAGAATAGAGTAGAGTAGAGTAGAGTAGAATTACAATAGGGTAGACTAGAGTAGAGTAGAGTAGAATAGAATACAGAATAGAGAAGAATAGAACAGAATGGAATGGAATAGAATTAGAATAGAGTAGAATAGAATAGAATAGAATAGAATAGAATAGAATAGAATGGAATAGAATAGAATAGAATGAAATAGAATAGAATAGAATAGAATAGAATAGAATAGAATAGAATAGAATAGAATAGAATAGAATAGAATAGAATGAAATAGAATAGAAATTAGAATAGAGTAGAGCAGAATAGAATACAGAATAGAGTAGAATTAGAATTAGAATTAGAATTAGAATTAGAATTAGAATTAGAATTAGAATTAGAATTAGAATTAGAATTAGAATTAGAATTAGAATTAGAATTAGAATTGGAATTGGAATTGGAATTGGAATTGGAATTGGAATTGGAATTGGAATTGGAATTGGAATTGGAATTGGAATTGGAATTAGAATTAGAATTAGAATTGAATACAGAATAGAGTAGATAAGAGTAGAATCGAATTAGAATAGAGTAGAGTGGAATAGAATTAGAATAGAGTGGAAAAGAATAGAATAGAATAGGAGTAGAGTAGAGTAGAGTAGAATAGAATAGAATAGAATAGAGAAGAATAGAATAGAATAGAATAGAATAGAATAGAATAGAATAGAATAGAATAGAATAGAATAGAATAGAATAGAATAGAATAGAATAGAATAGAATAGAATTAGAGTAGAGTAGAGTAGAATCGAATTAGAACAGAGTAGAGCAGAGTAGATTAGAGTAGAATTAGAATTAGAATAGAGGAGAGGAGAGTAGAATAGAGTAGAATAGAATAGAATAGAATAGAATTAGAATAGAGTAGAGCAGAATAGAATACAGAATAGAGTAGAATCAGAATCAGAATCAGAATCAGAATCAGAATCAGAATCAGAATCAGAATCAGAATCAGAATTAGAATTAGAATTAGAATTAGAATTAGAATTAGAATTAGAATTAGAATTAGAATTAGAATTAGAATTAGAATTAGAATTAGAATTAGAATTAGAATTAGAATTAGAATTAGAATTAGAATTAGAATTAGAATTAGAATTAGAATTAGAATTAGAATTAGAATTAGAATTAGAATTAGAATTAGAATTAGAATTAGAATTAGAATTAGAATTAGAATTAGAATTAGAATAGAATACAGAATAGAGTAGCTAAGAGTGGAATAGAATTAGAATAGAGGAGAGTGGAATAGAATTAGAATACAGTAGAGAAGAGTAGAGTAGAGTAGAGCAGAGTAAAGTAGAGTAGAATTACAATAGAGTACACTAGACTAGAGTAGATTAGAATACAATACAGAATAGAGAAGAATAGAATAGAATAGAATGGAATGGAATGGAATAGTATTAGAATAGAGTAGAATAGAATAGAATAGAATAGAATAGAATAGAATAGAATAGAATAGAATAGAATAGAATAGAATAGAATAGAATAGAATAGAATAGGAGTAGAGTAGAGTAGAATAGAATAGAATAGAATAGAATGGAATGGAATAGAATTAGAATAGAGTAGCGTAGTTTAGAATAGAATTAGGATAGAGTAGAATAGAATTGAATTGAATTGAATAAAATAGAACCGAAGAGAATAGAAGTGAGAATCCAGTAGAGCAGAATAGAATATAGAATAGAGTAAAATAGAATAGAATAGAATTAGAATAGAGTAGAGTAGAGTAGAGTAGAATAGAATAGAATAGAGAAGAATAGAATAGAATAGAATAGAATAGAATAGAATAGAATAGAATAGAATAGAATAGAATAGAATAGAATAGAATTAGAATAGAGTAGAATAGAATAGAATAGAATAGAATAGAATAGAATAGAGTGGAGTAGAATAGAATAGAATAGAATAGAATAGAATAGAATAGAATAGAATAGAATAGAATAGAATAGAATAGAATAGAATTAGAATAGAATTAGAATAGAGTAGAGTAGAGTAGAGTAGAATTAGAATAAAGTAGAGTAGAGTAGAATCGAATTAGAACAGAGTAGAGCAGAGTAGATTAGAGTAGAATAGAATTAGAATAGAGGAGAGGAGAGTAGAATAGAGTAGAATAGAATAGAATAGAATAGAATAGAATAGAATAGAATAGAATAGAATAGAATAGAATAGAATAGAAT
This sequence comes from Hydrophis major, assembly GCA_033807585.1. NCBI lineage: Eukaryota > Metazoa > Chordata > Lepidosauria > Squamata > Elapidae > Hydrophis > Hydrophis major. The sequence continues at coordinate 103,521 of JAUCBL010000309.1, forward strand.
AGAATAGAAAAGAATAGAATAGAATAGAATAGAATAGGAGTAGATTAGTGTAGAGTAGAGTAGAATAGAATAGAAAAGAATAGAATAGAATTAGAGTAGAGTAGAGTAGAGCAGAGTGGAGTAGAATAGAATAGAATTAGAATAGCGTAAAGTAGAGTAGAGTAGAATTAGAATTAGAATAGAGTAGAGTAGAGTAGAATTACAACAGAGTAGACTAGAGTAGAGTAGATTAGAATAGAATACAGAATAGAGAAGAATAGAATAGAATGGAATGGAATAGAATTAGAATAGAGTAGAATAGAATAGAATAGAATAGAATAGAATAGAATAGAATGAAATAGAATAGAATAGAATAGAAATTAGAATAGAGTAGAGCAGAATAGAATACAGAATAGAGTAGAATCAGAATCAGAATCAGAATCAGAATCAGAATCAGAATCAGAATCAGAATCAGAATCAGAATCAGAATCAGAATCAGAATCAGAATCAGAATCAGAATTAAAATTAGAATTAGAATAGAATACAGAATAGAGTAGCTAAGAGTAGAATAGAATTAGAATAGAGTAGAGTGGAATAGAATTAGAATACAGTAGAGAAGAGTAGAGTAGAGTAGAGCAGAGTATAGTAGAATTACAATAGAGTACACCAGACTAGAGTAGATTAGAATACAATACAGAATAGAGAAGAATAGAATAGAATAGAATGGAATGGAATGGAATAGAATTAGAATGGAGTAGAATAGAATAGAATAGAATAGAATAGAATAGAATAGAATAGAATAGAATAGAATAGAATAGAATAGAATAGAATAGAATAGGAGTAGATTAGTGTAGAGTAGAGTAGAATAGAATAGAAAAGAATAGAATAGAATTAGAGTAGAGTAGAGTAGAGTAGAGCAGAGTAGAGTAGAATAGAATAGAATTAGAATAGCGTAAAGTAGAGTAGAGTAGAATTAGAATTAGAATAGAGTAGAGTAGAGTAGAATTACAACAGAGTAGACTAGAGTAGAGTAGATTAGAATAGAATACAGAATAGAGAAGAATAGAATAGAATGGAATGGAATAGAATTAGAATAGAGTAGAATAGAATAAAATAGAATAGAATAGAATAGAATAGAATAGAATAGAATGAAATAGAATAGAATAGAATAGAAATTAGAATAGAGTAGAGCAGAATAGAATACAGAATAGAGTAGAATCAGAATCAGAATCAGAATCAGAATCAGAATCAGAATCAGAATCAGAATCAGAATCAGAATCAGAATCAGAATCAGAATCAGAATCAGAATCAGAATCAGAAACAGAAACAGAAACAGAAACAGAAACAGAACTAGAACTAGAACTAGAACTAGAACTAGAATTAGAATTAGAATTAGAATT